>JARLTB010000442.1:15965000-16307107 GCA_030141615.1 Unio pictorum | reverse complement strand
TTTCAACAGCTTTTATCTAAGCCCAACTGATCCATAACATGAAAAACCCCAAAAGTCCGTTTTTCATCAAAAGTCATGCTGAAAAAAATGGTGGGAACCGGTTTTAAAGTATGGTGACGTACTATCCAATGGTGCGCAGCGAATAAACCAAGTATTAAAAGAATCCAAGCGGGGTAAAGGGTTTTAACAGCTTTTATCTAAGCCCAACTGATCCATAACATGAAAAACCCAAAAGTCCGTTTTTCATCAAAAGTCATGCTGAAAAAAATGGTGGGAACCGGTTTTTAAAGTATGGTGACGTACTATCCAATGGTGCGCAGCGAATAAACCAAGTATTAAAAGAATCCAAGCGGGGTAAAGGGTTTTAACAGCTTTTATCTAAGCCCAACTGATCCATAACATGAAAAACCCAAAAGTCCGTTTTTCATCAAAAGTCATGCTGAAAAAAATGGTGGGAACCGGTTTTAAAGTATGGTGACGTACTATCCAATGGTGCGCAGCGAATAAACCAAGTATTAAAAGAATCCAAGCGGGGGTAAAGGGTTTTAACAGCTTTTATCTAAGCCCAACTGATCCATAACATGAAAAACCCAAAAGTCCGTTTTTCATCAAAAGTCATGCTGAAAAAAATGGTGGGAACCGGTTTTAAAGTATGGTGACGTACTATCCAATGGTGCGCAGCGAATAAACCAAGTATTAAAAGAATCCAAGCGGGGTAAAGGGTTTTAACAGCTTTTATCTAAGCCCAACTGATCCATAACATGAAAAACCCAAAAGTCCGTTTTTCATCAAAAGTCATGCTGAAAAAAATGGTGGGAACCGGTTTTAAAGTATGGTGACGTACTATCCAATGGTGCGCAGCGAATAAACCAAGTATTAAAAGAATCCAAGCGGGGTAAAGGGTTTTAACAGCTTTTATCTAAGCCCAACTGATCCATAACATGAAAAACCCAAAAGTCCGTTTTTCATCAAAAGTCATGCTGAAAAAAATGGTGGGAACCGGTTTTAAAGTATGGTGACGTACTATCCAATGGTGCGCAGCGAATAAACCAAGTATTAAAAGAATCCAAGCGGGGTAAAGGGTTTTAACAGCTTTTATCTAAGCCCAACTGATCCATAACATGAAAAACCCAAAAGTCCGTTTTTCATCAAAAGTCATGCTGAAAAAAATGGTGGGAACCGGTTTTAAAGTATGGTGACGTACTATCCAATGGTGCGCAGCGAATAAACCAAGTATTAAAAGAATCCAAGCGGGGTAAAGGGTTTTAACAGCTTTTATCTAAGCCCAACTGATCCATAACATGAAAAACCCAAAAGTCCGTTTTTCATCAAAAGTCATGCTGAAAAAAATGGTGGGAACCGGTTTTAAAGTATGGTGACGTACTATCCAATGGTGCGCAGCGAATAAACCAAGTATTAAAAGAATCCAAGCGGGGTAAAGGGTTTTAACAGCTTTTATCTAAGCCCAACTGATCCATAACATGAAAAACCCAAAAGTCCGTTTTTCATCAAAAGTCATGCTGAAAAAAATGGTGGGAACCGGTTTTAAAGTATGGTGACGTACTATCCAATGGTGCGCAGCGAATAAACCAAGTATTAAAAGAATCCAAGCGGGGTAAAGGGTTTTAACAGCTTTTATCTAAGCCCAACTGATCCATAACATGAAAAACCCAAAAGTCCGTTTTTCATCAAAAGTCATGCTGAAAAAAATGGTGGGAACCGGTTTTAAAGTATGGTGACGTACTATCCAATGGTGCGCAGCGAATAAACCAAGTATTAAAAGAATCCAAGCGGGGTAAAGGGTTTTAACAGCTTTTATCTAAGCCCAACTGATCCATAACATGAAAAACCCAAAAGTCCGTTTTTCATCAAAAGTCATGCTGAAAAAAATGGTGGGAACCGGTTTTAAAGTATGGTGACGTACTATCCAATGGTGCGCAGCGAATAAACCAAGTATTAAAAGAATCCAAGCGGGGTAAAGGGTTTTAACAGCTTTTATCTAAGCCCAACTGATCCATAACATGAAAAACCCAAAAGTCCGTTTTTCATCAAAAGTCATGCTGAAAAAAATGGTGGGAACCGGTTTTAAAGTATGGTGACGTACTATCCAATGGTGCGCAGCGAATAAACCAAGTATTAAAAGAATCCAAGCGGGGTAAAGGGTTTTAACAGCTTTTATCTAAGCCCAACTGATCCATAACATGAAAAACCCAAAAGTCCGTTTTTCATCAAAAGTCATGCTGAAAAAAATGGTGGGAACCGGTTTTAAAGTATGGTGACGTACTATCCAATGGTGCGCAGCGAATAAACCAAGTATTAAAAGAATCCAAGCGGGGTAAAGGGTTTTAACAGCTTTTATCTAAGCCCAACTGATCCATAACATGAAAAACCCAAAAGTCCGTTTTTCATCAAAAGTCATGCTGAAAAAAATGGTGGGAACCGGTTTTAAAGTATGGTGACGTACTATCCAATGGTGCGCAGCGAATAAACCAAGTATTAAAAGAATCCAAGCGGGGTAAAGGGTTTTAACAGCTTTTATCTAAGCCCAACTGATCCATAACATGAAAAACCCAAAAGTCCGTTTTTCATCAAAAGTCATGCTGAAAAAAATGGTGGGAACCGGTTTTAAAGTATGGTGACGTACTATCCAATGGTGCGCAGCGAATAAACCAAGTATTAAAAGAATCCAAGCGGGGTAAAGGGTTTTAACAGCTTTTATCTAAGCCCAACTGATCCATAACATGAAAAACCCAAAAGTCCGTTTTTCATCAAAAGTCATGCTGAAAAAAATGGTGGGAACCGGTTTTAAAGTATGGTGACGTACTATCCAATGGTGCGCAGCGAATAAACCAAGTATTAAAAGAATCCAAGCGGGGTAAAGGGTTTTAACAGCTTTTATCTAAGCCCAACTGATCCATAACATGAAAAACCCAAAAGTCCGTTTTTCATCAAAAGTCATGCTGAAAAAAATGGTGGGAACCGGTTTTAAAGTATGGTGACGTACTATCCAATGGTGCGCAGCGAATAAACCAAGTATTAAAAGAATCCAAGCGGGGTAAAGGGTTTTAACAGCTTTTATCTAAGCCCAACTGATCCATAACATGAAAAACCCAAAAGTCCGTTTTTCATCAAAAGTCATGCTGAAAAAAATGGTGGGAACCGGTTTTAAAGTATGGTGACGTACTATCCAATGGTGCGCAGCGAATAAACCAAGTATTAAAAGAATCCAAGCGGGGTAAAGGGTTTTAACAGCTTTTATCTAAGCCCAACTGATCCATAACATGAAAAACCCAAAAGTCCGTTTTTCATCAAAAGTCATGCTGAAAAAAATGGTGGGAACCGGTTTTAAAGTATGGTGACGTACTATCCAATGGTGCGCAGCGAATAAACCAAGTATTAAAAGAATCCAAGCGGGGGTAAAGGGTTTTAACAGCTTTTATCTAAGCCCAACTGATCCATAACATGAAAAACCCAAAAGTCCGTTTTTCATCAAAAGTCATGCTGAAAAAAATGGTGGGAACCGGTTTTAAAGTATGGTGACGTACTATCCAATGGTGCGCAGCGAATAAACCAAGTATTAAAAGAATCCAAGCGGGGTAAAGGGTTTTAACAGCTTTTATCTAAGCCCAACTGATCCATAACATGAAAAACCCAAAAGTCCGTTTTTCATCAAAAGTCATGCTGAAAAAAATGGTGGGAACCGGTTTTAAAGTATGGTGACGTACTATCCAATGGTGCGCAGCGAATA
Source organism: Unio pictorum (assembly GCA_030141615.1). Lineage (NCBI taxonomy): Eukaryota > Metazoa > Mollusca > Bivalvia > Unionida > Unionidae > Unio > Unio pictorum. The sequence goes on along the minus strand of JARLTB010000442.1, from coordinate 16,303,359 downwards.
AACCAAGTATTAAAAGAATCCAAGCGGGGTAAAGGGTTTTAACAGCTTTTATCTAAGCCCAACTGATCCATAACATGAAAAACCCAAAAGTCCGTTTTTCATCAAAAGTCATGCTGAAAAAAATGGTGGGAACCGGTTTTAAAGTATGGTGACGTACTATCCAATGGTGCGCAGCGAATAAACCAAGTATTAAAAGAATCCAAGCGGGGTAAAGGGTTTTAACAGCTTTTATCTAAGCCCAACTGATCCATAACATGAAAAACCCAAAAGTCCGTTTTTCATCAAAAGTCATGCTGAAAAAAATGGTGGGAACCGGTTTTAAAGTATGGTGACGTACTATCCAATGGTGCGCAGCGAATAAACCAAGTATTAAAAGAATCCAAGCGGGGTAAAGGGTTTTAACAGCTTTTATCTAAGCCCAACTGATCCATAACATGAAAAACCCAAAAGTCCGTTTTTCATCAAAAGTCATGCTGAAAAAAATGGTGGGAACCGGTTTTAAAGTATGGTGACGTACTATCCAATGGTGCGCAGCGAATAAACCAAGTATTAAAAGAATCCAAGCGGGGTAAAGGGTTTTAACAGCTTTTATCTAAGCCCAACTGATCCATAACATGAAAAACCCAAAAGTCCGTTTTTCATCAAAAGTCATGCTGAAAAAAATGGTGGGAACCGGTTTTAAAGTATGGTGACGTACTATCCAATGGTGCGCAGCGAATAAACCAAGTATTAAAAGAATCCAAGCGGGGTAAAGGGTTTTAACAGCTTTTATCTAAGCCCAACTGATCCATAACATGAAAAACCCAAAAGTCCGTTTTTCATCAAAAGTCATGCTGAAAAAAATGGTGGGAACCGGTTTTAAAGTATGGTGACGTACTATCCAATGGTGCGCAGCGAATAAACCAAGTATTAAAAGAATCCAAGCGGGGTAAAGGGTTTTAACAGCTTTTATCTAAGCCCAACTGATCCATAACATGAAAAACCCAAAAGTCCGTTTTTCATCAAAAGTCATGCTGAAAAAAATGGTGGGAACCGGTTTTAAAGTATGGTGACGTACTATCCAATGGTGCGCAGCGAATAAACCAAGTATTAAAAGAATCCAAGCGGGGTAAAGGGTTTTAACAGCTTTTATCTAAGCCCAACTGATCCATAACATGAAAAACCCAAAAGTCCGTTTTTCATCAAAAGTCATGCTGAAAAAAATGGTGGGAACCGGTTTTAAAGTATGGTGACGTACTATCCAATGGTGCGCAGCGAATAAACCAAGTATTAAAAGAATCCAAGCGGGGTAAAGGGTTTTAACAGCTTTATCTAAGCCCAACTGATCCATAACATGAAAAACCCAAAAGTCCGTTTTTCATCAAAAGTCATGCTGAAAAAAATGGTGGGAACCGGTTTTAAAGTATGGTGACGTACTATCCAATGGTGCGCAGCGAATAAACCAAGTATTAAAAGAATCCAAGCGGGGTAAAGGGTTTTAACAGCTTTTATCTAAGCCCAACTGATCCATAACATGAAAAACCCAAAAGTCCGTTTTTCATCAAAAGTCATGCTGAAAAAAATGGTGGGAACCGGTTTTAAAGTATGGTGACGTACTATCCAATGGTGCGCAGCGAATAAACCAAGTATTAAAAGAATCCAAGCGGGGTAAAGGGTTTTAACAGCTTTTATCTAAGCCCAACTGATCCATAACATGAAAAACCCAAAAGTCCGTTTTTCATCAAAAGTCATGCTGAAAAAAATGGTGGGAACCGGTTTTAAAGTATGGTGACGTACTATCCAATGGTGCGCAGCGAATAAACCAAGTATTAAAAGAATCCAAGCGGGGTAAAGGGTTTTAACAGCTTTTATCTAAGCCCAACTGATCCATAACATGAAAAACCCAAAAGTCCGTTTTTCATCAAAAGTCATGCTGAAAAAAATGGTGGGAACCGGTTTTAAAGTATGGTGACGTACTATCCAATGGTGCGCAGCGAATAAACCAAGTATTAAAAGAATCCAAGCGGGGTAAAGGGTTTTAACAGCTTTTATCTAAGCCCAACTGATCCATAACATGAAAAACCCAAAAGTCCGTTTTTCATCAAAAGTCATGCTGAAAAAAATGGTGGGAACCGGTTTTAAAGTATGGTGACGTACTATCCAATGGTGCGCAGCGAATAAACCAAGTATTAAAAGAATCCAAGCGGGGTAAAGGGTTTTAACAGCTTTTATCTAAGCCCAACTGATCCATAACATGAAAAACCCAAAAGTCCGTTTTTCATCAAAAGTCATGCTGAAAAAAATGGTGGGAACCGGTTTTAAAGTATGGTGACGTACTATCCAATGGTGCGCAGCGAATAAACCAAGTATTAAAAGAATCCAAGCGGGGTAAAGGGTTTTAACAGCTTTTATCTAAGCCCAACTGATCCATAACATGAAAAACCCAAAAGTCCGTTTTTCATCAAAAGTCATGCTGAAAAAAATGGTGGGAACCGGTTTTAAAGTATGGTGACGTACTATCCAATGGTGCGCAGCGAATAAACCAAGTATTAAGAGAATCCAAGCGGGGTAAAGGGTTTTAACAGCTTTTATCTAAGCCCAACTGATCCATAACATGAAAAACCCAAAAGTCCGTTTTTCATCAAAAGTCATGCTGAAAAAAATGGTGGGAACCGGTTTTAAAGTATGGTGACGTACTATCCAATGGTGCGCAGCGAATAAACCAAGTATTAAAAGAATCCAAGCGGGGTAAAGGGTTTTAACAGCTTTTATCTAAGCCCAACTGATCCATAACATGAAAAACCCAAAAGTCCGTTTTTCATCAAAAGTCATGCTGAAAAAAATGGTGGGAACCGGTTTTAAAGTATGGTGACGTACTATCCAATGGTGCGCAGCGAATAAACCAAGTATTAAAAGAATCCAAGCGGGGGTAAAGGGTTTTAACAGCTTTTATCTAAGCCCAACTGATCCATAACATGAAAAACCCAAAAGTCCGTTTTTCATCAAAAGTCATGCTGAAAAAAATGGTGGGAACCGGTTTTAAAGTATGGTGACGTACTATCCAATGGTGCGCAGCGAATAAACCAAGTATTAAAAGAATCCAAGCGGGGTAAAGGGTTTTAACAGCTTTTATCTAAGCCCAACTGATCCATAACATGAAAAACCCAAAAGTCCGTTTTTCATCAAAAGTCATGCTGAAAAAAATGGTGGGAACCGGTTTTAAAGTATGGTGACGTACTATCCAATGGTGCGCAGCGAATAAACCAAGTATTAAAAGAATCCAAGCGGGGTAAAGGGTTTTAACAGCTTTTATCTAAGCCCAACTGATCCATTACATGAAAAACCCAAAAGTCCGTTTTTCATCAAAAGTCATGCTGAAAAAAATGGTGGGAACCGGTTTTAAAGTATGGTGACGTACTATCCAATGGTGCGCAGCGAATAAACCAAGTATTAAAAGAATCCAAGCGGGGTAAAGGGTTTTAACAGCTTTTATCTAAGCCCAACTGATCCATAACATGAAAAACCCAAAAGTCCGTTTTTCATCAAAAGTCATGCTGAAAAAAATGGTGGGAACCGGTTTTAAAGTATGGTGACGTACTATCCAATGGTGCGCAGCGAATAAACCAAGTATTAAAAGAATCCAAGCGGGGTAAAGGGTTTTAACAGCTTTTATCTAAGCCCAACTGATCCATAACATGAAAAACCCAAAAGTCCGTTTTTCATCAAAAGTCATGCTGAAAAAAATGGTGGGAACCGGTTTTAAAGTATGGTGACGTACTATCCAATGGTGCGCAGCGAATAAACCAAGTATTAAAAGAATCCAAGCGGGGGTAAAGGGTTTTAACAGCTTTTATCTAAGCCCAACTGATCCATAACATGAAAAACCCAAAAGTCCGTTTTTCATCAAAAGTCATGCTGAAAAAAATGGTGGGAACCGGTTTTAAAGTATGGTGACGTACTATCCAATGGTGCGCAGCGAATAAACCAAGTATTAAAAGAATCCAAGCGGGGTAAAGGGTTTTAACAGCTTTTATCTAAGCCCAACTGATCCATAACATGAAAAAACCCAAAAGTCCGTTTTTCATCAAAAGTCATGCTGAAAAAAATGGTGGGAACCGGTTTTAAAGTATGGTGACGTACTATCCAATGGTGCGCAGCGAATAAACCAAGTATTAAAAGAATCCAAGCGGGGTAAAGGGTTTTAACAGCTTTTATCTAAGCCCAACTGATCCATAACATGAAAAACCCAAAAGTCCGTTTTTCATCAAAAGTCATGCTGAAAAAAATGGTGGAACCGGTTTTAAAGTATGGTGACGTACTATCCAATGGTGCGCAGCGAATAAACCAAGTATTAAAAGAATCCAAGCGGGGTAAAGGGTTTTTAACAGCTTTTATCTAATCCCAACTGATCCATAACATGAAAAAACCCAAAAGTCCGTTTTTCATCAAAAGTCATGCTGAAAAAAATGGTGGGAACCGGTTTTAAAGTATGGTGACGTACTATCCAATGGTGCGCAGAGAATAAACCAAGTATTAAAAGAATCCCAAGCGGGGTAAAGGGTTTTAACAGCTTTTATCTAAGCCCAACTGATCCATAACATGAAAAACCCAAAAGTCCGTTTTTCATCAAAAGTCATGCTGAAAAAAATGGTGGGAACCGGTTTTAAAGTATGGTGACGTACTATCCAATGGTGCGCAGCGAATAAACCAAGTATTAAAAGAATCCAAGCGGGGTAAAGGGTTTTAACAGCTTTTATCTAAGCCCAACTGATCCATAACATGAGCAGCAGAGCGGGTGGAATCCTACAACGTTTTTAGACAAATTTTGATTGAAATCCTAAAACGAGCCGTCCTATAATCTCATTTTAACCAAAAAAAATATCTCAGGGGCAAACCCTACAACCTTTTCAGACAAAAAATTGATTGAAATCTTAACGAGCCTTCCCTACGAAATCTCATTTTAACTAAAAAAATGAAAACGGAGATTTTACGATTTTTTAATCAATTTTGCTCGCAACGATGTGGTCATCCACCCTCTCTGCTGCTATGGGTTAACAAAAAATAATAAATGATTTTAACCAAATATTTGATCCAGTCCGATACGATATCGTGTCCGAGGATCATGCAAATTTATTGTTGCGAATCCGTGTGGTTTTGACTGAGCATGACTAAAGAAATCTCGAAATTGATTGAAGTCCATATCAGAACACCATGTCTGCCATATATTTCTAAGAGTATGAGTATCAACGCCGTTGAATACAGAAAGAATATTGCAGTTATCTCTGATGACTTTTGGAACCTGAGTGTAGCGTTGAGTGACATATATCACGTCAGTGTTTTTGTGACGCCCCCGGGAAAAGATCCTAGCAGGATTTTTTTGTTTATCCAACATTATATCGTCGTATACGACTAAATTGTTAATATCTCCATCAATATCATCAATACTCGGTGCTTCATCGATATCGGTTATAAATTCAATGGCGTTCTCACCCTTAATTTCTGAAGCGTTTTCATTAAAATCTTTTAGCACTTCATAACATCGTTGATCATCTACGCTAGGGGCAATTAAATACAACTTATCCCACTTCATCCATCTCATTATTAAGTTGAGTAACAATTGCGTTTTTACCGGATCCAGATTGCCCGATTATAATCATCTGGATAGAGTTTGGTAGCGCTGCATGATGCTTAACTGGTTCTCTTGTTTTAGTCGCTGAAAAATCAATTATATCCATATTTCTATACATAAATTATGGATCTATATTGTGTGAAGTGTAAAACGCGTACTGGCACAGATGATGTGACGACGGTTACAACTAAAAATAACCGATCAGCGCTTTCTGGTAAATGCGTGCAATGTGGTACAAAGAAATTTAGATTTGTGTCTATGAGATCTGATTTTAAAAAAAACGAGGAGGTGATATCGCAGCCAAATTGGCAAAGCTCCCTGGAACCCATGGGCAAAGTACCCCGGAGAAAAGCACCTTCCAGGGTATAGTTACTGTGGACCGGGAACCAGACTTGCTATCAGACTCAATGATCAAAATCAGTCCCGACCCGGTGAAGAACCAATAAACGCCATTGATAAGGCCTGTCACCTTCATGATGTTGCTTATAAAAGCAGCAATCTGCAACACAGGCATCTCGCAGATGTGAAATTAATTCATGCGTTAAATGCTATTCCTGATAAATCCTTCAAAGAAAAATTGGCTTCATTTTTAATAAAATCGGCAATGAAAAGCAAATTGATGTTAGGTGCCGGTAATTAATAATATGGAATCAATTTATTATTCCCCAAGAGGATACTGGAGGGGTAAATCAGCAGTTCATAAACTCGCTAGCGCTGCAAAAGTGAAAAAAACCACTGCGGCTAATTGGTATCAAAACAGGCACTATGGCAAATTTATCTACCACCGCCTAAACAAATTCAATTCTCGCATTTTGATGTGACAGTTCCTAATGAAGTTCATCAGGCTGATATATTATTTCTGCCACATGATCGTGGTTACAAATACGCATTAACCGTAGTTGATATTGCAAGTCGATACAAAGAAGCAGAACCGTTAAAAACAAAATCAGCCACTGAAGTCGCTTCTGCATTTGAAAGGATTTATCGACGAGGTCCTCCTGCACTGGCCAAATCTATTGCAGGTTGATCCTGGCAAGGAATTTCAGGGTGCAGTGTTATCTACAATGAAACATCATAATGTCACCATACGACGAGGGCATACTGCGCTACATCGCGATCAGGCCATTGTAGAACGATTTAATCGGACGATTGCTGAGCGGTTATTTGGATATCAATACGCAAAAGAATTCATTCAAGAAAAAAGATCCCGTGAATGGGTTAAAAGATTACCATCTGTGATTACTGCACTGAATAACGAGATTACTAGAACAATCAACATGAAACCTATCAACGCGATTAAAAACAAGTCAATACCCGTACAACCACAAAAAGATTTCAAAGAACCAATTCTTCATAGTAATGTCACTGTTAGGTATTTATATGAACCAGGAGAGCTTGAAGGGGGTAGAAAAAGGGCTACTGATCCTATTTGGAGTGTTACTGCACACAAGATATCTACTATAACACGATCAACTGGTAGACCAGCAATCTATAAACTGGATTCAACTGCCCCTCAACGAGGATTTACTAGACAACAACTACAGGTAATTCCCGAGGATACTCAATTGCCACCGCATGGTCTTAACTAGCGCCGTTGCGTCTATTGCACTCAAGACAAGTCAACATCACATTGTTTCTGACATGACCGAGATTGTTATTTTTTCTGTCTACGGTGAATTGACGAGGATCCTTATCCGAATACTACCAACGCATTATACAATTGCAACTCGCGCAGTGATTATTCTGTTGTTTCTTCAGCGTAATTATTAATTCAGCATCAATATCAAAATCTCGTTGTTTTTTTTTGTCCTGTTGTTTGTAACCGGAGAGTTTTTTATCAATAATTTTAACATCAATATCATCCATTGTTGTGTCATTATCATCGAAAACAATTCTTCGAAGTTGATTTATTTTTCGTACTCTGGATACTGCGAGATAGACTAAATTCGACCATTCGATGTGATTATCCACCATCCAAACAATTGTATCCGATATAGTCAATCCCTGTGAAGAGTGTATTGTTGCTGCGTATCCTAGCGTCCACGGGGATTTATTAGCACGCAATGCATCTTCAACGACATTGATATCAACCAGCACAATATCATTTAATACGAGAATTTGTTTTTCACTCTGTCCTGGAATATCAACTTCAATGTTCTGTTTTCGTGTATCCGATGGCCTATAACAAAGGGGTACTGGAAGCGTTTGCAAATTTTTCTTTATGTAATTCAAATAACTTCATCTGAAGTGTGTCCCTGACTATTTTTCTACTTGCAATTATCAAATCATTTGGTCTCCATGTTTCCCAGAATCATTCATTGGAGTTTCTGAAATCACTTCAAATCACTTCAAATTTCGCATTTTATTCTATCCGGTTGTAATCTAATTAGCGCTTTGAATTCTCGTAATCGTTCATCAAGTGATCTATAATCAGTGGTAATTTCTTCATAATAGTCTACAAAACCCCTTAGCCATTCATGTGGAGATGCACCGACAAATGGTGGTGGTTGGCCGTGATCACCGCACATGACGACTTTTGTGTTTTTGTTTAACATCCACTCGAGAAATGTTTGTAATACATCTAATGACACTGTGCATATTTCATCCCAAATGATGATTTCAGGAATGAATTTATCACCCATACGCTCAGGAGTCCATTTGTCACCCTTCCATCGAAAGAAACTATGGTAAGTACAGGCATTTAACCCTCGCTGTATCATCTCTCTGGCGAGTCTGTGAGTCGGTGTTAACACAATCATGGTTGACCGACGAAATAATTCAATTGCACGAGTTGTCTTTCATGACCCACCACAACCGTTTAAATAAACTGTCTTGTATCTACATACTGGATCAGATACCGGTGGTGCATTAGAAAATTCTGATTGAATTTCAATACGGTTACAACAAAGATATTTATCATCCATGGCAACGTCTGCGGATTCACAATACTCATGTAGCATCTCCTTTTTAAATCGCCAACGCCCCCAATTTTCTTCGGGATCTGTGAATTTAGCTACAGCTGATTTGTACTTATTGTGTATATACATCGAATCAGTGGCCACTCTAACCGCGGTATTAGGAAATCTATTTATCATCGAAAATAGATTAATAGAAGCATAGGCTAGCATTGAACTTCTCAAATGTGTGTACTGGGAACAGTAGGTAACAACCGTACCCATTTTCTCACCATTGGATAGAAAAGCATCCTAACGGGATACAAGTTTTCCCTGTTTCATTAAATCCGCTACAATAAAATCGTATTCAGCGACGTCTATGATCAACCGCGAAGAATATTTTGCGTTGTCGTACCGTCCACCTTGAGTGAATTTACCGATTATTCTTCGTCCGAGATCTTTTGCTTGTTCTTTTTTAATTTCAAATAACTTCTTAGACCGATTCATGATTTGTTCTTCATTGAAATCAGGGAATTGTTTTCGCTGTTCGCTGATTATTCTATCTAGATCGGGTTGTGGTAGCCAAACTTCTTTCTGAGCTCGATAGCATATAATAGCCTCGGAAACAATCAACGATATTAGCATACCACAATCAATCATATATCTCAATAGCACTATTGGCATCCAGGCCTTTTCAGATAGATGTCTACCGAGCCAAACATAACTACACGGATGTAACCCTGTAGCTAATTCAAATGATATCACACGAGCGAATCCGGTTAAATCAAAATCAGGCAATGGTCCATTAATCGCAACACGAGTCATTTCATGCGTGGGGTGTCCAAATCGTTTGAAGTACTCAGCACATTCCCCATACCCGAGAAAACTTCCGGGATAACACGCGGCTATATCAATTGAAATCATTCCATCACGTGAGTATTTCGTATTCCACAGTCCTCCATGACCAAATTCGACGCAACTCAATTTAACATCCTCGAGAAAATCACTTCGTGTTGGACGCCATGAGTTTTTTTCTCTTGCGAAGTGAGCTACCACTGATGGAATCGTAAAACTATCCGTGAGTAGTTTTTCATGGGAATTCTCCGGTGAAAAATCACTAGCGATTTTTCTCATTCTATTATCTAATTCTTCAACGCGATATAATTCACCATTTGGTTTTACAAATTGATCGAATCCTATTTCGGGATCTTCATCACTTCTAAGTAACCACACTGACACAGGATCATCTTTACACAACGCATGAATAGCATCAAATAATCTCTCTTCATAGAAAACATCCCCGACGAACTCCTTAGGGATATATTTCACGTTTCGTTCTCGTGGAAATACTGTTACCGCAGGTGTCCACGCGTGTTTATTATGATCAATAATCTGTATTGGTGCTCCATTTTTGTTATATTTCGGTTCGTATAAAACCTCTCCGGTTATCGTCATAACTGTTATTGGAAATCTTAATGATGTTTCTAATTTAGCTATATCAGAAATCTTTGCACCATGCTGTTTCACTGTCAGTTCCCACTCGGTTATTTTCCTACGTCGCAGATCAGTTAGTTTATTTCCTCGGGATGCATTTGTGAAGTGTTCTATTATTCGTTCTGCTACACAATTAAGCCCTGACGAATATTTCATAGGAGCTAGTTTTGCGATATCGGGTTTATCATTTAACGGATATATCCCATAAACCATTGCTGTTACGGGATAAGATCTTTCGTAGTATGGTTTGTCAATGCCGGTTAGAATTCCTGGTTTGGAATCTCTACTCACAATGACAGCTTTTTTATTCTTGAGGATTGGTTCAAATTTATCCCTAATAATCCATTTGCCATCGACTTCAATAATGAATTTGATTCGGAAAAAATACCGTTTTTCCCCAACACGTGAAATTATCACTGCTGCTTTTTCATCATTCATGGTAGCGTCAACAACACCATCAATTCGAAATGTTGACCAACAATAAGATGCTCCATCACGTTTGAATTCAGTAAAACAATCTCTGATTTTACTAATCATGGCTTTATCAAGAATTGTATTCTTTGGTGTATTAGAAACTATATCGAGATTGAATTGAGCATCTTTCCAGGGTAATTTCTTGTTACGTTTTTTGGGTCTATCGATATTAAATTTAGGATTGATTTTTAATAATCTCTTAAACTCTTTCATGTTTCCGTCTATTGGACGTTTTTTGGGTTTATCGAGATTAAATCTAGGATTGATTTTCAATAATCTCTTGTTACGTTTTTTGGGTCTATCGATATTAAATTTAGGATTGATTTTTAATAATCTCTTAAACTCTTTCATGTTTCCGTCTATTGGACGTTTTTTGGGTTTATCGAGATTAAATCTAGGATTGATTTTCAATAATCTCTTAAACTCTTTCATATTTCCGTCTCTTGGACGTTTGTTACGTTTTTTTGGTCTATCGATATTAAATTTAGGACTAATTTTTAATAATCTCTTAAACTCTTTCATGTTTCCGTCTCTTGGACGTTTTTTGGGTCTATCGATATTAAATTTAGGATTAATTTTTAATAATCTCTTAAACTCCTTATCAGCACTGAATTCAGCATTTTTCGAAGGCGTTCTCCTTAATTCCCTCATGCTATAATTAAAACAAGCATTTGAATGAAAGATTTTTATATAATGAATCACTGTAAGTGGCTTATGATTGGATCAGTAACCCCGTGTAATAAATCATGCAGAAATGAGTTCTGTGGGTATCATATGCAAAGCTTTCGACGTGGAAGCCTTGGTCCGTTACCTTGTATTCTATGTGGAGTTGGGGTCAGGGGAAAATCTCAGTTGTGTCTTAATTGCGGTGGTAAGCGATACAGGGAGTTGAAGCGTTATTATGATAAAAGAATAAAAAATGGACAATCAATCAGAAATTTTGACCCTGAAAAGGTCCTTGACCCTGACAACATCAAGGATAAAATCATAAGAACCCCTCAAGACTACATTGAAAGATTCATTATTGAACCAAACAATGAATTAGACAAATAGTATTTAGTATACGAATGAACCAAGAATTCAGACAACACCCTGTGATCACAAATTATGAAGCATCTAGTGATGGTGTTGTAAGAAACCGCAGACTGAAGAAACCAGTTGGTGTTGTGAATAATCAAGGGTACTTGATATTTACTGTTAGGGAGGGGGGAGAAACGAAAACTTATCTCAATCATCGTTTCGCATTTGAGTGTTTTTATGGATTGATCGAGGATGATTCTGTCATTGATCATATCGATTCTAATCCAAAGAATAATTCTTTATCAAATCTGCAGGCTATCACACAAAGTGAAAATTCCAAACGAGGGAAGACTGGAAAATGCAAAACGGTTGGGAAGAGACCTGTGAAATCTTTGAATACGATAACTAACGATGAAAAAGTATTTCAATCGATAACCAGCGCCGGTAGGCACTTCGATATTTGTGGATCCTCAGTACGAAGAGTTGCAGAGGGGATTTATCGATCGGCGATTTCAAAAGGGACTGGACATAAAATTCGATTTAGTTACGTCTAATGCGTCATATTTTTCATTTAGAAATATATCATTATTATAGAATAATGAATTCTGAAAACATGAATAGCATTTTATCCGAGATTTCAAAATTGAAAAGTTGGGATATTGAACTATCAGATGGGTTAAATCCTGATCAAATCATGTCTGATTTTCAGGATATTGAATACGGAGTTAGCACTAACAAGTATATGCTACCAAAGAAGTATGCGCTCATCAAGAGAATTCAGAATTCTATTCGGGACTCTCTCGCATTTTCCAGTGACGTAAGTGTGTTCGCTCCGTTGTATACCATCGTAGAACGAATACGAAAAGAATTGGGGTACGAATACGAATTGAAAAAGGAGGTTAATTCTAAAGTTAGAAACCTACGGGCGTTAATTCAAGAAAATGAACAATTTTGATTGACCATTTATCATTATTTGATTGTGACCGACCATTTATCATTATTTGATTGCCCGACCATTATAATTTTTTTTAGCCGACCCTCAATGGATGTCAAAAATCGATGGACGATATGTCGGATTGATCAAAAATAGAATGGCGAAACTATCAGTATTATTTATTTATATATACAATTTTGATAGTTTCGCCATCGATGAACGAAGCTGTCTCACGATGAAATAATACTTCCATGACCATCCGATGGTGTTAGGTCGGGATTGAAAAATTGTTTCACAATTGAAAAATTGTTTCTGATTTCAAATAATGGTCAATGAAGCATTAACAACCCGATTGGCTCGTGAACGATTAGATGCAATCAGGAGATTTGTACCAATTCGTGACTCTGTACGGAATAAACTACAACAACGACAGAGTCTTCAGACTGATTTTGCTGCGGGATCTGAAGAATTGTTTAAACCAGTAACAACAGCAACGAAGGGAGTAGAGCGCGCTATACTGGGAGATGGCCCCGAGACGGGAAAATCTGTTATTGGTGAACTCGAAAAAATAGCAGCGAAAACTGAACAAACAGAACAGGCCGTACAAAAAATAGAATCAAAAAGAACAGTAGATGATTTACTCGTGCGATTTAACGAAGAAGGGTTAGCAGAAATTGATAAGACTGATCCAGCAGAAATTCCTGCGCTTGTTGTTACGTCCTATGAAAACAGAAAAAAATGGTTGAAACCAGAACATCATAAATATGTTAGAAATATAACTCACTGGGCTGATATATTCTATAAAATCAAAACTGAAAAAGGTCTGATTAAGAAAAATAGTGCATCATACATTGATTATATCAATAAGGTGGATCACGTGTATAATCAATACGAAGAGTTTAAACAACAACAAAAACTGCAAAAAACGCAAAGGCGGCGACAGCAACCTGCAAAGAAAATATCTTTTTCACCTAAAAAAACAACAAATACCACGTGATGATGATGATGATTATTTACAATCCACGGATTTAGAAAAAATGGATGTAGCAATGGGTTATATCGGAAGTGGATTAAGAGATTCCAGTGGACCCCAAAGTGGGGTATGTCCTGGTAGTGTTCTCAGTGATATATCACGATTAGAGGTTCTTGTAGGAGGGTTCCGAGCCGGAAATAACTCACCGGAAATAATTAATGAAGCAGCTGATATCTGTAGACGATTATTTCAGGGTGGTATCATGGACATCAGCACATATCGAGATTTCATTGGCGAGTTAGTGGAAAGTGGGTATCATAGTGACTGAATTGAAAAATCTGATGACGAAGTCATTCGATTAGATAAATAACAATTGAAAAATTGTTTCTGATTTCAAATAATGATCATACACTACAATCATGATAAACCAACCCCCGTCTACGTAGTTAATTCACGGTTTCCGGTTTATAGAGCATACTACGGAGATGGTTTAGGTAATACCATTTTAGGGTTATTTGCGAGAATGGCTCCAAAAGTGATGCCGTTGGCTAAACAATTAGGAATGAAAGCAATTGATGTTATTCGTGATAAGGGTATTGGTGCTGTTGGAGATCTTGCTGGAAAAGCGTTTTCAACTGCGAAGAATAAATTAACATCATTAGTGAAATCACGGATGAAATCCAAAGGATTTTCAAAACCGTTACCGTCTACAGCGGAAATGCCTGCAAGTGTTAGTAGAATTATAAATAACGCAGTAGATGAAAAATTAGCATCGATGGTGACTCCGTTGATAAATCAAGGGGACCAAAATAACATGATAGCAAACATGATAGCAGGAAGTGGCTTTAAAAAAACACGACGATGAAATGGGAAATCGCGATTTAGACTCTGATAAATAGAATAAAATGTTCAAAAGGTCACCTGATCCAGCATTTGATATGGATGCCCCAGTGCGTAAAGATGATTCTGTACGCGATTTTCAATTTTATTCTTATCACGCAGTACAACCAGATCTCCGATCGCGAATTGAACTTCAAGTTCATGATACCAGTAAATATTTTCTACCGTGTGAGGCATTTATCGAAATCGAAGGAGAACTTGTAACAAATAATGCTGCTCATGATGATCCACCATATGACAATAACCCAACTATCAAAGTTGGTTTTGTTAATAATGGGATCATGGCGTTATTTGAAAGCGCTAGATATCTCATTGATGGAAAGGAAATTGAATCCATTGACCGTGAAGTTGATGTGGCCACAACAATCATAGGGTTAGCGAGATACTCTGATGATTATACAAGATCAGCTGGTCCATCTATGATGTTTTCTAAGGATATTACTGATTACCCTGAACACAACCAGTATTCTAGAGTCAAGGCAACACAAGCTACCGCAGTTGATCCAGCACCAGCCGGATATACAAGACCAGCTGGTACTTTTGATGTCATAAATAATATTACTAACTACAACCTAGGGTTTGCATCACGCGTATTAACGTTGCAAGGACAGCGTCGACAATTTTCATGTGCAATTCCACTGCATCATATATTCGGATTCTGTAGAAACGTCCGAAAAGTTATTTATGGAGCTAAACACACAGTAGCGCTTGTACGAAAGGGTACTGATAATGATGCAATATGGCATGATGCTGGTGTTGCTGATGGTAAAGTCATTTTAACAAAACTAGCATTGTGGATGCCAGTGTTAACTCCATCAATCACAGCAGAAGAAAAATTGTTGTCATTTATGGAACAAGGAGGAAAATCATTGTTGAGTTGGTTATCAGTGACCACTGATATTAAACTAGATAATGTTGATGATATATTTACTTGGCATCTGGCATCAAAACAAGGGGTTTCAGCTCCACGTCATATATTTGTGGCGTTACAGAATAATGCACGAGTTGGTAATCAACAACGAAGTCATATGGTATTTGATCAGTTAGGTGTTAGAGAGGTCTCACTGAGAATAAACGGACAACAGGAACCATCTGAAGATGTACAACTTGATTACACTCACAACCATATTGCTCGTGTATATCATAACCTGTTGTCATTTATGGCACGTGATCTAAATGTGGATACTGGTTTGCAAATATCACAATTGGATTTTAAAAGCCTCTATCCGATCTATTACTTCTCATTGGAACATCTCGATTTGATGAGACAATCTGTCGTTGATATACACTTTAGAGCCCGTGTAACCCGTCCTGGTGGTATTGCTAATTACAGAGCGGTTGCTGTCATTCTCAGTGATAAATCAATGCTACTTGAAGGTGTTGGTGGAAGAATGAGAGTGGTAGATGCACCAGTGGAAAACATGTAATTGAAATTGTAAACGATTTAGAATCAATCAATTATGTATAATGTCATATATTGTTATTAGTGTTGCGTTAACTCCTGGTCAAATCAAAAAATTGCAATCAGAATCGGCTAAAAAATGTGGAACCACAATCACGTTGAAACCCAACCAAATGACTGGTGGTGCAAATAAACTATCGCTGACAACTCGTCAGGTGAAACATTTCAATGATGCACTTGTAGCCAAAAAGGTGTTCAGATTACTCTTTCTGCGGCTGCTATCAAAAATATGATTAAAACAGGCGGTATATTCCCGTTGTTAGCTGCGATACCAGCATTGATTGCAGCAGCAGCCCCAGCGGTGGCTAAAGCGGCAGCGTTAGGAGCCGTTGGTACTGCAGCAGGAATGGCACTAAAGAAGGCAACTGGGAAAGGATATAAAAAAAGGGAAAGGGTCTAAGACTACCAGGAACCCCGTATTCGTGGTACAGCGGAAAGGGTCTAAGACTACCAGGAACCCCGTATTCGTGGTACAGCGGAAAGGGTCTAAGACTACCAGGAACGATTTATTAATTGGAGAGTCTTTGATGGTTCCCATGTCCAATTTTGATTTACTCGATGCTGCTAAAAAACTCGCGATTAAAAACTTCAGAGGTGTCTTTATGAAAGATCAATTACCACATCAACCAAACAGCGTTGAAACCGGAATCATTAATTTAGATAACAGCACCGGACCCGGAACTCACTGGGTTGCATACGCTATTGATCCACGTGGGATTGTCTATTTTGATTCATATGGATTAGCCCCACCAAAAGAGTTTTTGCGTTATATAAAAACCCTTCCAATGAAGACTTGGTATTCTACGCTACCAACACAACAAATGAATGACCCACCAATATGTGGCAGCGAAGTATTAAATGTCCTTAACGCTATTTCTAACTCCTTGAGTAACCCAAGCGGAAAACCACCACATGTTGTCGTGAATGAATACACTAGTAATCGCTGGAGAAAATCGAAGATTTTTCAACGAAGTCGTCAAAAACGATTTTAGAGAGAGAAAGAGTTTTACAATAACATGATTGATATTTGGGGGAGATCTTTGAAACCCAAACCCGATGGCACTGCACCCCCTGATTCTGTCAAGGATATAAAAAAATTAATTAAAGATGAAATCGCTGAGACGTTAAATTTAGTAAATGTTGACCCGAACGAAATAGTTGTATTTCAGGACAAACAGGGTAAATTGAAATCCAGCGATGTGTCATTGAATGACATTTTGATACGGCAGCGCGACGCCGCTGAAAACTCTATTGCGCAATATTCCAACGACGGACGACTTAAACCAGGAGCACTTGTGTCTACGATCACCGACGCGATTGCCGCCCACGACAACAAGATTGCCGCCCAAGACAGCATGATTACCACCCAAGACAACAAGATTACCGCCCACGGCCGTGAGCTGGATGATTATATACGAGGTTATAGCACTTTTCGCAAAAATGTCGTGCATAAATTCTTTGGAACACCGCTTGTGGTTGGCATGACTCTCGCTGAAATTAAAGACTTGTTGAACTCATTCTTCGCTAACAAGGAAGCTGGAAGGATGATGACTGCTTCAGAAATCAAGGCAAATTATCTCGAGATTTCTAAACTAATAGAAGATCAAAAACCCACTAGCGACGTAATTGTTAGGTTTTTTGGAACCCCGCTTGTGGCAGGAATGACTCTCGCTGAAATCAGTGAGTTTATCGGCAAGCACACTCACAATGCCTACATCGCTAATAGTTTCTTTGGTGTCCCGGCTACATCTACGATGACTCTCAAAGATATTAACATGTTTATGGTGAGACAAACAACACTTAATACCATCGTTGATAGATTTTTGGGGAGAACACCTGTGTCTGAAACCACATCGTTGACAGGCATGACTCTCGCGGAAATTAAAAGCACTATTGACAAACAAAAGCACACCAGCGATATTGTTAATAAGTTCTTTGAGGGCAGTAGCCTCCAAGATATCACGACGAAATTTTCTAACATCGACAACCATATTAAAACCCAAGCACGGATTAGAATCAACGAACTTCTGGTTTCATTCTTTTCTAACAAGGAGGAGAGTGGAAAAACAATAGATCCTACCAAAATCAGGGTAAATTATCTCGATATTTCCGACGATCTTCTTAAACTAAAAGAAAACTTTGAAAGGATAAAGATTCCGCATCTAGACACTGAAGTTAAAAATATCGTGTATACGGTCGAGCATGGAACCATGGATTGGACAAGAGACGTTTATACTACGCTGTCTATCGGTCCCTTGGGCGGATCAATTTTCGATGATATCGCCTTGATGACGTGGATCGATGGTATCTACAGGCTAACGTGGATCTCTAACGAACAATTTAATATGATCGCGGACGGTAAAACCTACTCTGGTGGCACCGCGACGTTTATTTTTAATGGTCGCAAACTAGATTTTAATGTCGTCGCGGTTAATAGCTCCACCATTAGAACAAAAATAATTTGGTGTTTAGAACTTGAACATGATTTTTCCGGCTGAAGTACTAGCAATTCCCGCTAACGATGACAAATAATTGAAAACGCTAGCGTTTTTAAAATAACAATGATTTCATCAACTCAATGTCGCTATGATCAAGTCAGAGAATTTCAGACTAGACTCAAAACCCTCACTGAGGAGTATCAAATAAAAATAAAAAAATACCGACGAAGAATCACCGCAATTGATATTACTATGTACTCGGTGTCAAGCGTTCTCGCTGGCGCCGGAATAATACTTGCATCGGTTACAATGATTGCCCCGGTCGTAGTTCCAATTTGCATTTCTGCGGTGGCTACAATCGGGGGTATATCAACCGGGATAGCAAAAAAGATATCATCATGCAGCCAGAGTAAACTGCAGAATTACTTAATTCAATTTCATATTGCATCAACCGCATATTCGCAGTTATCCCTGATGATATCGTCGTCACTCGATAATACGATTATATCAGATAGTGAATTCTCAGCGATGGTCAGTATTTTTGATTCAGCGATATCAAAATTAGAGCAACAACATGAATATAATAACAATGACAACACCGATGGAATTAGAAAACACGAACCCAAAAACAAACCCAAACACGAACCCAAAAACCAAAATGATCTCAATAATCTCAACCATACCAGATTGTGAGTTCTCAGTGATGGTCAGTATTTATGATTCCGCGGTGTCAAAATTAGAAATAAATCATGAGTATAATAACAATGACGACACCGATGGAATTACTTCAACGAGTAGTGGAGAACACGAACCCAGTACAAACAAGCATGATATCAATAACATCAACGAATACTGAATTCAGTGTGAATTTCCCTAGCCCAGTCCCCGTGAAGGAGATAGCGCTAGCAAAACTACGAGTGTATCACAGTTGGCCTAATATCAGATCAAAATCATTTGGTGGTCAACAACCCAATAATTCTTTAGTGTTTGCAAATAAGAATAAGGACGACGGTACCCCAGACTGGAACGTCGTTTCGATACCAACAGGGTCATACCAAATCGAACAAATCAATAATGAATTCGCGCGTAGAATAAAATCGATTACTGGAAAAGAATCAAAAATCGCTATAACAGTTCATGAGCCAACACTATCATCTGCCATTGAAATAAGCACAGAAGGATATGTCGTAGATATCTATCAGAGTTCTATTAGAACCGTACTGGGATGGCCTGAAAAACCACCGGAAAAATCCACCACCGACTTAACCACGGATGTACAATCATATCATGAAATCAATCCCAGTTATCGAGATGATTTATCTGATATAAGAAAAAGAAAAATCGCCGATAGATTTATATTCACCAACAAAGACACATTGCAATGGGATTTTATCATTAAAAGAACGGCCGACTCATCTGTTACTATTTCATTTACGCTAACTGACGTCCGTGGTTATTTTAATGAGATTAAACAATTATATGACACACAACTAGAACAACTACGGAAAACAAGATCGCAAAAACACGTTGAAATAATAAATCAGCTTATATCGGACATGGAATATATCTATGAACTAATTATTCAAACAATAATTAATGACAACAGCGACAATAAACAACGATTCCTAACCGATTACAATATCACAGAAGACAATCTGCGTAATTTCAAGTTTCCGAAATACAACGCTGATGAATTAGCAAGAATTGTTAAAACCGATATCAAAGCGCTACAAAAATCAGATTCAACTGTCCTCCTCAAACATAATAATGATCCAGATGGTGGTGGTAGGCATATCGCTCCGTTCAACGTGAATATATCCTCAGTGATTGCGCTCAATTTAGTATGTGATGTTATCGAAGGAAGCTATCAGATTAATCTAGAGCAATCAAATCAAGCTCAGCAGGGATATATTCTTTATTCGTTTGCACCAACAGCTCCTCCAGGATTCCTAATTATTGAAAACCCAATTAATCCTGTCTACATGCGATGCCATAATAATTCGTTAACGAGAATTAATTTCAAACTCATCGACCAGTCAAATAATCTGATTGATTTACAAGAAGAGGTGTTAGCGATTAGTTTGTTTGTAAAGTCCTCAGGACTGGATCAAATCATTTATTATTTTTTGTTAACCCATAGCAGCAGAGAGGGTGGATGACCACATCGTTGCGAGCAAAATTGATTAAAAAATCGTAAAATCTCCGTTTTCATTTTTTTTAGTTAAAATGAGATTTCGTAGGGAAGGCTCGTTAAGATTTCAATCAATTTTTTGTCTGAAAAGGTTGTAGGGTTTGCCCCTGAGATATTTTTTTTTGGTTAAAATGAGATTATAGGACGGCTCGTTTTAGGATTTCAATCAAAATTTGTCTAAAAACGTTGTTGGATTCACCCTCTCTGCTGATACATGAAAAACCCAAAAGTCCGTTTTTCATCAAAAGTCATGCTGAAAAAAATGGTGGGAACCGGTTTTAAAGTATGGTGACGTACTATCCAATGGTGCGCAGCGAATAAACCAAGTATTAAAAGAATCCAAGCGGGGTAAAGGGTTTTAACAGCTTTTATCTAAGCCCAACTGATCCATAACATGAAAAACCCAAAAGTCCGTTTTTCATCAAAAGTCATGCTGAAAAAAATGGTGGGAACCGGTTTTAAAGTATGGTGACGTACTATCCAATGGTGCGCAGCGAATAAACCAAGTATTAAAAGAATCCAAGCGGGGTAAAGGGTTTTAACAGCTTTTATCTAAGCCCAACTGATCCATAACATGAAAAACCCAAAAGTTCGTTTTTCATCAAAAGTCATGCTGAAAAAAATGGTGGGAACCGGTTTTAAAGTATGGTGACGTACTATCCAATGGTGCGCAGCGAATAAACCAAGTATTAAAAGAATCCAAGCGGGGTAAAGGGTTTTAACAGCTTTTATCTAAGCCCAACTGATCCACAACATGAAAAACCCAAAAGTCCGTTTTTCATCAAAAGTCATGCTGCAAGAAATGGTGGGAACCGGTTTTAAAGTATGGTGACGTACTATCCAATGGTGCGCAGCGAATAAACCAAGTATTAACAGAATCCAAGCGGGGTAAAGGGTTTTAACAGCTTTTATCTAAGCCCAACTGATCCATAACATGAAAAACCCAAAAGTCCGTTTTTCATCAAAAGTCATGCTGAAAAAAATGGTGGGAACCGGTTTTAAAGTATGGTGACGTACTATCCAATGGTGCGCAGCGAATACACCAAGTATTAAAAGAATCCAAGCGGGGTAAAGGGTTTTAACAGCTTTTATCTAAGCCCAACTGATCCATAACATGAAAAACCCAAAAGTCCGTTTTTCATCAAAAGTCATGCTGAAAAAAATGGTGGGAACCGGTTTTAAAGTATGGTGACGTACTATCCAATGGTGCGCAGCGAATAAACCAAGTATTAAAAGAATCCAAGCGGGGTAAAGGGTTTTAACAGCTTTTATCTAAGCCCAACTGATCCATAACATGAAAAACCCAAAAGTCCGTTTTTCATCAAAAGTCATGCTGAAAAAAATGGTGGGAACCGGTTTTAAAGTATGGTGACGTACTATCCAATGGTGCGCAGCGAATAAACCAAGTATTAAAAGAATCCAAGCGGGGTAAAGGGTTTTAACAGCTTTTATCTAAGCCCAACTGATCCATAACATGAAAAACCCAAAAGTCCGTTTTTCATCAAAAGTCATGCTGAAAAAAATGGTGGGAACCGGTTTTAAAGTATGGTGACGTACTATCCAATGGTGCGCAGCGAATAAACCAAGTATTAAAAGAATCCAAGCGGGGTAAAGGGTTTTAACAGCTTTTATCTAAGCCCAACTGATCCATAACATGAAAAACCCAAAAGTCCGTTTTTCATCAAAAGTCATGCTGAAGAAAATGGTGGGAACCGGTTTTAAAGTATGGTGACGTACTATCCAATGGTGCGCAGCGAATAAACCAAGTATTAAAAGAATCCAAGCGGGGTAAAGGGTTTTAACAGCTTTTATCTAAGCCCAACTGATCCATAACATGAAAAACCCAAAAGTCCGTTTTTCATCAAAAGTCATGCTGAAAAAAATGGTGGGAACCGGTTTTAAAGTATGGTGACGTACTATCCAATGGTGCGCAGCGAATAAACCAAGTATTAAAAGAATCCAAGCGGGGTAAAGGGTTTTAACAGCTTTTATCTAAGCCCAACTGATCCATAACATGAAAAACCCAAAAGTCCGTTTTTCATCAAAAGTCATGCTGAAAAAAATGGTGGGAACCGGTTTTAAAGTATGGTGACGTACTATCCAATGGTGCGCAGCGAATAAACCAAGTATTAAAAGAATCCAAGCGGGGTAAAGGGTTTTAACAGCTTTTATCTAAGCCCAACTGATCCATAACATGAAAAACCCAAAAGTCCGTTTTTCATCAAAAGTCATGCTGAAAAAAATGGTGGGAACCGGTTTTAAAGTATGGTGACGTACTATCCAATGGTGCGCAGCGAATAGACCAAGTATTAAAAGAATCCAAGCGGGGTAAAGGGTTTTAACAGCTTTTATCTAAGCCCAACTGATCCATAACATGAAAAACCCAAAAGTCCGTTTTTCATCAAAAGTCATGCTGAAGAAAATGGTGGGAACCGGTTTTAAAGTATGGTGACGTACTATCCAATGGTGCGCAGCGAATAAACCAAGTATTAAAAGAATCCAAGCGGGGTAAAGGGTTTTAACAGCTTTTATCTAAGCCCAACTGATCCATAACATGAAAAACCCAAAAGTCCGTTTTTCATCAAAAGTCATGCTGAAAAAAATGGTGGGAACCGGTTTTAAAGTATGGTGACGTACTATCCAATGGTGCGCAGCGAATAAACCAAGTATTAAAAGAATCCAAGCGGGGTAAAGGGTTTTAACAGCTTTTATCTAAGCCCAACTGATCCATAACATGAAAAACCCAAAAGTCCGTTTTTCATCAAAAGTCATGCTGAAAAAAATGGTGGGAACCGGTTTTAAAGTATGGTGACGTACTATCCAATGGTGCGCAGCGAATAAACCAAGTATTAAAAGAATCCAAGCGGGGTAAAGGGTTTTAACAGCTTTTATCTAAGCCCAACTGATCCATAACATGAAAACCCAAAAGTCCGTTTTTCATCAAAAGTCATGCTGAAAAAAATGGTGGGAACCGGTTTTAAAGTATGGTGACGTACTATCCAATGGTGCGCAGCGAATAAACCAAGTATTAAAAGAATCCAAGCGGGGTAAAGGGTTTTAACAGCTTTTATCTAAGCCCAACTGATCCATAACATGAAAAACCCAAAAGTCCGTTTTTCATCAAAAGTCATGCTGAAAAAAATGGTGGGAACCGGTTTTAAAGTATGGTGACGTACTATCCAATGGTGCGCAGCGAATAAACCAAGTATTAAAAGAATCCAAGCGGGGTAAAGGGTTTTAACAGCTTTTATCTAAGCCCAACTGATCCATAACATGAAAAACCCAAAAGTCCGTTTTTCATCAAAAGTCATGCTGAAAAAAATGGTGGGAACCGGTTTTAAAGTATGGTGACGTACTATCCAATGGTGCGCAGCGAATAAACCAAGTATTAAAAGAATCCAAGCGGGGTAAAGGGTTTTAACAGCTTTTATCTAAGCCCAACTGATCCATAACATGAAAAACCCAAAAGTCCGTTTTTCATCAAAAGTCATGCTGAATAAAATGGTGGGAACCGGTTTTAAAGTATGGTGACGTACTATCCAATGGTGCGCAGCGAATAAACCAAGTATTAAAAAAATCCAAGCGGGGAAAAGCGTTTTAACCGCTTTTATCTAAGCCCAACTGATCCATAACATGAAAAACCCAAAAGTCCGTTTTTCATCAAAAGTCATGCTGAATAAAATGGTGGGAACCAGTTTTAAAGTATGGTGACGTACTATCCAATGGTGCGCAGCGAATAAACCAAGTATTAAAAAAATCCAAGCGGGGAAAAGGGTTTTAACCGCTTTTATCTAAGCCCAACTGATCCATAACATGAAAAACCCAAAAGTCCGTTTTTCATCAAAAGTCATGCTGAATAAAATGGTGGGAACCGGTTTTAAAGTATGATGACGTACTATCCGATGGTGCGCAGCGAATAAACCAAGTATTAAAAAAATCCAAGCGGGGAAAAGGGTTTTAACCGCTTTTATCTAAGCCCAACTGATCCATAACATGAAAAACCCAAAAGTCCGTTTTTAATCAAAAGTCATGCTGAATAAAATGGTGGGAACCGGTTTTAAAGTATGGTGACGTACTATCCAATGGTGCGCAGCGAATAAACCATGTATTAAAAAAATCCAAGCGGGGAAAAGGGTTTTAACCGCTTTTATCTAAGCCCAACTGATCCATAACATGAAAAACCCAAAAGTCCGTTTTTCATCAAAAGTCATGCTGAATAAAATGGTGGGAACCGGTTTTAAAGTATGGTGACGTACTATCCGATGGTGCGCAGCGAATAAACCAAGTATTAAAAAAATCCAAGCGGGGAAAAGGGTTTTAACCGCTTTTATCTAAGCCCTACTGATCCATAACATGAAAAACCCAAAAGTCCGTTTTTCATCAAAAGTCATGCTGAATAAAATGGTGGGAACCGGTTTTAAAGTATGGTGATGTACTATCCAATGGTGCGCAGCGAATAAACCAAGTATTAAAAAAATCCAAGCGGGGAAAAGGGTTTTAACCGCTTTTATCTAAGCCCAACTGATCCATAACATGAAAAACCCAAAAGTCCGTTTTTCATCAAAAGTCATGCTGAATAAAATGGTGGGAACCGGTTTTAAAGTATGGTGACGTACTATCCAATGGTGCGCAGCGAATAAACCAAGTATTAAAAAAATCCAAGCGGGGAAAAGCGTTTTAACCGCTTTTATCTAAGCCCAACTGATCCATAACATGAAAAACCCAAAAGTCCGTTTTTCATCAAAAGTCATGCTGAATAAAATGCTGGGAACCGGTTTTAAAGTATGGTGACGTACTATCCAATGGTGCGCAGCGAATAAACCAAGTATTAAAAAAATCCAAGCGGGGAAAAGGGTTTTAACCGCTTTTATCTAAGCCCAACTGATCCATAACATGAAAAACAAAAAAGTCCGTTTTTCATCAAAAGTCATGCTGAATAAAATGGTGGGAACCGGTTTTAAAGTATGGTGACGTACTATCCAATGGTGCGCAGCGAATAAACCAAGTATTAAAAAAATCCAAGCGGGGAAAAGGGTTTTAACCGCTTTTATCTAAGCCCAACTGATCCATAACATGAAAAACCCAAAAGTCCGTTTTTCATCAAAAGTCATGCTGAATAAAATGGTGGGAACCGGTTTTAAAGTATGGTGACGTACTATCCAATGGTGCGCAGCGAATAAACCAAGTATTAAAAAAATCCAAGCGGGAAAAAGGGTTTTAACCGCTTTTATCTAAGCCCAACTGATCCATAACATGAAAAACCCAAAAGTCCGTTTTTCATCAAAAGTCATGCTGAAAAAAATGGTGGGAACCGGTTGTAAAGTATGGTGACGTACTATCTAATGGTGCGCAGCGAATAAACCAAGTATTAAAAAAATCCAAGCGGGGAAAAGGGTTTTAACCGCTTTTATCTAAGCCCAACTGATCCATAACATGAAAAACCCAAAAGTCCGTTTTTCATCAAAAGTCATGCTGAATAAAATAGTGGGAACCGGTTTTAAAGTATGGTGACGTACTATCCAATGGTGCGCAGCGAATAAACCAAGTATTAAAAAAATCCAAGCGGGGAAAAGGGTTTTAACCGCTTTTATCTAAGCCCAACTGATCCATAACATGAAAAACCCAAAAGTCCGTTTTTCATCAAAAGTCATGCTGAATAAAATGGTGGGAACCGGTTTTAAAGTATGGTGACGTACTATCCAATGGTGCGCAGCGAATAAACCAAGTATTAAAAAAATCCAAGCGGGGAAAAGGGTTTTAACCGCTTTTATCTAAGCCCAACTGATCCATAACATGAAAAACCCAAAAGTCCGTTTTTCATCAAAAGTCATGCTGAATAAAATGGTGGGAACCGGTTTTAAAGTATGATGACGTACTATCCGATGGTGCGCAGCGAATAAACCAAGTATTAAAAAAATCCAAGCGGGGAAAAGGGTTTTAACCGCTTTTATCTAAGCCCAACTGATCCATAACATGAAAAACCCAAAAGTCCGTTTTTCATCAAAAGTCATGCTGAATAAAATGGTGGGAACCGGTTTTAAAGTATGGTGACGTACTATCCAATGGTGCGCAGCGAATAAACCATGTATTAAAAAAATCCAAGCGGGGAAAAGGGTTTTAACCGCTTTTATCTAAGCCCAACTGATCCATAACATGAAAAACCCAAAAGTCCGTTTTTCATCAAAAGTCATGCTGAATAAAATGGTGGGAACCGGTTTTAAAGTATGGTGACGTACTATCCGATGGTGCGCAGCGAATAAACCAAGTATTAAAAAAATCCAAGCGGGGAAAAGGGTTTTAACCGCTTTTATCTAAGCCCAACTGATCCATAACATGAAAAACCCAAAAGTCCGTTTTTCATCAAAAGTCATGCTGAATAAAATGGTGGGAACCGGTTTTAAAGTATGGTGATGTACTATCCAATGGTGCGCAGCGAATAAACCAAGTATTAAAAAAATCCAAGAAGGGAAAAGGGTTTTAACCGCTTTTATCTAAGCCCAACTGATCCATAACATGAAAAACCCAAAAGTCCGTTTTTCATCAAAAGTCATGCTGAATAAAATGGTGGGAACCGGTTTTAAAGTATGGTGACGTACTATCCAATGGTGCGCAGCGAATAAACCAAGTATTAAAAAAATCCAAGCGGGGAAAAGCGTTTTAACCGCTTTTATCTAAGCCCAACTGATCCATAACATGAAAAACCCAAAAGTCCGTTTTTCATCAAAAGTCATGCTGAATAAAATGCTGGGAACCGGTTTTAAAGTATGGTGACGTACTATCCAATGGTGCGCAGCGAATAAACCAAGTATTAAAAAAATCCAAGCGGGGAAAAGGGTTTTAACCGCTTTTATCTAAGCCCAACTGATCCATAACATGAAAAACCCAAAAGTCCGTTTTTCATCAAAAGTCATGCTGAATAAAATGGTGGGAACCGGTTTTAAAGTATGGTGACGTACTATCCAATGGTGCGCAGCGAATAAACCAAGTATTAAAAAAATCCAAGCGGGGAAAAGGGTTTTAACCGCTTTTATCTAAGCCCAACTGATCCATAACATGAAAAACCCAAAAGTCCGTTTTTCATCAAAAGTCATGCTGAATAAAATGGTGGGAACCGGTTTTAAAGTATGGTGACGTACTATCCAATGGTGCGCAGCGAATAAACCAAGTATTAAAAAAATCCAAGCGGGGAAAAGGGTTTTAACCGCTTTTATCTAAGCCCAACTGATCCATAACATGAAAAACCCAAAAGTCCGTTTTTCATCAAAAGTCATGCTGAATAAAATGGTGGGAACCGGTTTTAAAGTATGGTGACGTACT
The DNA here is from genome assembly GCA_030141615.1 of Unio pictorum. NCBI lineage: Eukaryota > Metazoa > Mollusca > Bivalvia > Unionida > Unionidae > Unio > Unio pictorum. Next base: position 16,275,654 of record JARLTB010000442.1, on the reverse strand, counting down.
ATCCAATGGTGCGCAGCGAATAAACCAAGTATTAAAAAAATCCAAGCGGGGAAAAGGGTTTTAACCGCTTTTATCTAAGCCCAACTGATCCATAACATGAAAAACCCAAAAGTCCGTTTTTCATCAAAAGTCATGCTGAATAAAATGGTGGGAACCGGTTTTAAAGTATGGTGACGTACTATCCAATGGTGCGCAGCGAATAAACCAAGTATTAAAAAAATCCAAGCGGGGAAAAGGGTTTTAACCGCTTTTATCTAAGCCCAACTAGTACCAAGTGGTTTGAACTGGTTGGAACCAGTTTGAACCGGTTGGTTACCGGTTTAAACCGGTTTAGACCGGTTTTTCCTAACCGAAACTATATAAAAAGGCCCTTTTTCATCAAATGTATTAGGAGTAAACCGGTTCTAACCGGTTTTGAAGTAGTAACAAGTAGTACCAAGTGGTTTGAACCGGTTGGAACCAGTTTGAACCGGTTGGAACCGGTTTAAACCGGTTTAGACCGGTTTTTCCTAACCGAAACTATATTAAAAAGGCCCTTTTTCATCAAATGTATTAGGAGTAAACCGGTTCTAACCGGTTTTGAAGTAGTAACAAGTAGTACCAAGTGGTTTGAACCGGTTGGAACCAGTTTGAACCTGTTGGAACCGGTTTAAACCGGTTTAGACCGGTTTTTCCTAACCGAAACTATATAAAAAAAGGCCCTTTTTCATCAAATGTATTAGGAGTAAACCGGTTCTAACCGGTTTTGAAGTAGTAACAAGTAGTACCAAGTGGTTTGAACCGGTTGGAACCAGTTTGAACCGGTTGGAACCGGTTTAAACCGGTTTAGACCGGTTTTTCCTAACCGAAACTATATAAAAAAGGGCCTTTTTTGTATAGTTTCGGTTAGGAAAAACCGGTCTAAACCGGTTTAAACCGGTTCCAACCGGTTCAAACTAGTTCCAACCGGTTCAAACCACTTGGTACTACTTGTTACTACTTCAAAACCGGTTAGAACCGATTCACTCCTAATACATTTGATGAAAAAGGGCCTTTTTTTATACAGTTTCGGTTAGGAAAAACCGGTATAAACCGGTTTAAACCGGTTCCAACCGGTTCAAACTGGTTCCAACCGGTTCAAACCACTTGGTACTACTTGTTACTACTTCAAAACCGGTTAGAACCGGTTTACTCCTAATACATTTGATGAAAAAGGGCCTTTTTTATATAGTTTCGGTTATGAAAAACCCGTCTAAACCGGTTTAAACCGGTTCCAACCGGTTCAAACTGGTTCCATCCGGTTCAAACCACTTGATACTACTTGTTACTACTTCAAAACCGGTTAGAACCGGTTTACTCCTAATACATTTGATGAAAAAGGGCTTTTTTATATAGTTTCGGTTAGGAAAAACCGGTCTAAACCGGTTTAACCCGGTTCCAACCGGTTCAAACTGGTTCCAACCGGTTCAAACTACTTGGTACTACTTGTTACTACTTCAAAACCGGTTAGAACTGGTTTACTCCTAAAACATTTGATGAAAAAGGGCCTTTTTATATAGTTTCGGTTAGGAAAAACCGGTCTAAACCGGTTTAAACCGGTTCCAACCGGTTCAAACTGGTTCCAACCGGTTCAAACCACTTGGTACTACTTGTTACTACTTCAAAACCGGTTAGAACCGGTTTACTCCTAATACATTTGATGAAAAAGGGCCTTTTTTATATAGTTTCGGTTAGGAAAAACCGGTCTAAACCGGTTTAAACCGGTTCCAACCGGTTCAAACTGGTTCCAACCGGTGCAAACCACTTGGTACTACTTGTTACTACTTCAAAACCGGTTAGAACCGGTTTACTCCTAATACATTTGATGAAAAAGGGCCTTTTTTATATAGTTTCGGTTAGGAAAAACCGGTCTAAACCGGTTCAAAACCGGTTCCAACCGGTTCAAACTGGTTCCAACCGGTTCAAACCACTTGGTACTACTTGATACTACTTCAAAACCGGTTAGAACCGGTTTACTCCTAATACTTTTGATGAAAAAGGGCCTTTTTTTATATAGTTCCGGTTAGGAAAAACCGGTCTAAACCGGTTTAAACCGGTTCCAACCGGTTCAAACTGGTTCCAACCGGTTCAAACCACTTGGTACTACTTGTTACTACTTCAAAACCGGTTAGAACCGGTTTACTCCTAATACATTTGATGAAAAAGGGCCTTTTTTTTATATAGTTTCGGTTAGGAAAAACCGGTCTAAACCGGTTTAAACCGGTTCCAACCGGTTCAAACTGGTTCCAACCGGTTCAAACCACTTGGTACTACTTGTTACTACTTCAAAACCGGTTAGAACCGGTTTACTCCTAATACATTTGATGAAAAAGGGCCTTTTTTTATATAGTTTCGGTTAGGAAAAACCGGTCTAAACCGGTTTAAACCGGTTCCAACCGGTTCAAACTGGTTCCAACCGGTTCAAACCACTTGGTACTACTTGTTACTACTTCAAAACCGGTTAGAACCGGTTTACTCCTAATACATTTGATGAAAAAGGGCCTTTTTTTATATAGTTTCGGTTAGGAAAAACCGGTCTAAACCGGTTTAAACCGGTTCCAACCGGTTCAAACTGGTTCCAACCGGTTCAAACCACTAGGTACTACTTGTTACTACTTCAAAACCGGTTAGAACCGGTTTACTCCTAATACATTTGATGAAAAAGGGCCTTTTTTATATAGTTTCGGTTAGGAAAAACCGGTCTAAACCGGTTTAAACCGGTTCCAAGCGGTTCAAACTGGTTCCAACCGGTTCAAACCACTTGGTACTACTTGTTACTACTTCAAAACCGGTTAGAACCGGTTTACTCCTAATACATTTGATGAAAAAGGGCCTTTTTTATATAGTTTCGGTTAGGAAAAACCGGTCTAAACCGGTTTAAACCGGTTCCAAGCGGTTCAAACTGGTTCCAACCGGTTCAAACCACTTGGTACTACTTGTTACTACTTCAAAACCGGTTAGAACCGGTTTACTCCTAATACATTTGATGAAAAAGGGCCTTTTTTATATAGTTTCGGTTAGGAAAAACCGGTCTAAACCGGTTTAAACCGGTTCCAAGCGGTTCAAACTGGTTCCAACCGGTTCAAACCACTTGGTACTACTTGTTACTACTTCAAAACCGGTTAGAACCGGTTTACTCCTAATACATTTGATGAAAAAGGGCCTTTTTTATATAGTTTCGGTTAGGAAAAACCGGTCTAAACCGGTTTAAACCGGTTCCAAGCGGTTCAAACTGGTTCCAACCGGTTCAAACCACTTGGTACTACTTGTTACTACTTCAAAACCGGTTAGAACCGGTTTACTCCTAATACATTTGATGAAAAAGGGCCTTTTTTATATAGTTTCGGTTAGGAAAAACCGGTCTAAACCGGTTTAAACCGGTTCCAAGCGGTTCAAACTGGTTCCAACCGGTTCAAACCACTTGGTACTACTTGTTACTACTTCAAAACCGGTTAGAACCGGTTTACTCCTAATACATTTGATGAAAAAGGGCCTTTTTTATATAGTTTCGGTTAGGAAAAACCGGTCTAAACCGGTTTAAACCGGTTCCAAGCGGTTCAAACTGGTTCCAACCGGTTCAAACCACTTGGTACTACTTGTTACTACTTCAAAACCGGTTAGAACCGGTTTACTCCTAATACATTTGATGAAAAAGGGCCTTTTTTATATAGTTTCGGTTAGGAAAAACCGGTCTAAACCGGTTTAAACCGGTTCCAAGCGGTTCAAACTGGTTCCAACCGGTTCAAACCACTTGGTACTACTTGTTACTACTTCAAAACCGGTTAGAACCGGTTTACTCCTAATACATTTGATGAAAAAGGGCCTTTTTTATATAGTTTCGGTTAGGAAAAACCGGTCTAAACCGGTTTAAACCGGTTCCAAGCGGTTCAAACTGGTTCCAACCGGTTCAAACCACTTGGTACTACTTGTTACTACTTCAAAACCGGTTAGAACCGGTTTACTCCTAATACATTTGATGAAAAAGGGCCTTTTTTATATAGTTTCGGTTAGGAAAAACCGGTCTAAACCGGTTTAAACCGGTTCCAAGCGGTTCAAACTGGTTCCAACCGGTTCAAACCACTTGGTACTACTTGTTACTACTTCAAAACCGGTTAGAACCGGTTTACTCCTAATACATTTGATGAAAAAGGGCCTTTTTTATATAGTTTCGGTTAGGAAAAACCGGTCTAAACCGGTTTAAACCGGTTCCAAGCGGTTCAAACTGGTTCCAACCGGTTCAAACCACTTGGTACTACTTGTTACTACTTCAAAACCGGTTAGAACCGGTTTACTCCTAATACATTTGATGAAAAAGGGCCTTTTTTATATAGTTTCGGTTAGGAAAAACCGGTCTAAACCGGTTTAAACCGGTTCCAAGCGGTTCAAACTGGTTCCAACCGGTTCAAACCACTTGGTACTACTTGTTACTACTTCAAAACCGGTTAGAACCGGTTTACTCCTAATACATTTGATGAAAAAGGGCCTTTTTTATATAGTTTCGGTTAGGAAAAACCGGTCTAAACCGGTTTAAACCGGTTCCAAGCGGTTCAAACTGGTTCCAACCGGTTCAAACCACTTGGTACTACTTGTTACTACTTCAAAACCGGTTAGAACCGGTTTACTCCTAATACATTTGATGAAAAAGGGCCTTTTTTATATAGTTTCGGTTAGGAAAAACCGGTCTAAACCGGTTTAAACCGGTTCCAAGCGGTTCAAACTGGTTCCAACCGGTTCAAACCACTTGGTACTACTTGTTACTACTTCAAAACCGGTTAGAACCGGTTTACTCCTAATACATTTGATGAAAAAGGGCCTTTTTTATATAGTTTCGGTTAGGAAAAACCGGTCTAAACCGGTTTAAACCGGTTCCAAGCGGTTCAAACTGGTTCCAACCGGTTCAAACCACTTGGTACTACTTGTTACTACTTCAAAACCGGTTAGAACCGGTTTACTCCTAATACATTTGATGAAAAAGGGCCTTTTTTATATAGTTTCGGTTAGGAAAAACCGGTCTAAACCGGTTTAAACCGGTTCCAAGCGGTTCAAACTGGTTCCAACCGGTTCAAACCACTTGGTACTACTTGTTACTACTTCAAAACCGGTTAGAACCGGTTTACTCCTAATACATTTGATGAAAAAGGGCCTTTTTTATATAGTTTCGGTTAGGAAAAACCGGTCTAAACCGGTTTAAACCGGTTCCAAGCGGTTCAAACTGGTTCCAACCGGTTCAAACCACTTGGTACTACTTGTTACTACTTCAAAACCGGTTAGAACCGGTTTACTCCTAATACATTTGATGAAAAAGGGCCTTTTTTATATAGTTTCGGTTAGGAAAAACCGGTCTAAACCGGTTTAAACCGGTTCCAAGCGGTTCAAACTGGTTCCAACCGGTTCAAACCACTTGGTACTACTTGTTACTACTTCAAAACCGGTTAGAACCGGTTTACTCCTAATACATTTGATGAAAAAGGGCCTTTTTTATATAGTTTCGGTTAGGAAAAACCGGTCTAAACCGGTTTAAACCGGTTCCAAGCGGTTCAAACTGGTTCCAACCGGTTCAAACCACTTGGTACTACTTGTTACTACTTCAAAACCGGTTAGAACCGGTTTACTCCTAATACATTTGATGAAAAAGGGCCTTTTTTATATAGTTTCGGTTAGGAAAAACCGGTCTAAACCGGTTTAAACCGGTTCCAAGCGGTTCAAACTGGTTCCAACCGGTTCAAACCACTTGGTACTACTTGTTACTACTTCAAAACCGGTTAGAACCGGTTTACTCCTAATACATTTGATGAAAAAGGGCCTTTTTTATATAGTTTCGGTTAGGAAAAACCGGTCTAAACCGGTTTAAACCGGTTCCAAGCGGTTCAAACTGGTTCCAACCGGTTCAAACCACTTGGTACTACTTGTTACTACTTCAAAACCGGTTAGAACCGGTTTACTCCTAATACATTTGATGAAAAAGGGCCTTTTTTATATAGTTTCGGTTAGGAAAAACCGGTCTAAACCGGTTTAAACCGGTTCCAAGCGGTTCAAACTGGTTCCAACCGGTTCAAACCACTTGGTACTACTTGTTACTACTTCAAAACCGGTTAGAACCGGTTTACTCCTAATACATTTGATGAAAAAGGGCCTTTTTTATATAGTTTCGGTTAGGAAAAACCGGTCTAAACCGGTTTAAACCGGTTCCAAGCGGTTCAAACTGGTTCCAACCGGTTCAAACCACTTGGTACTACTTGTTACTACTTCAAAACCGGTTAGAACCGGTTTACTCCTAATACATTTGATGAAAAAGGGCCTTTTTTATATAGTTTCGGTTAGGAAAAACCGGTCTAAACCGGTTTAAACCGGTTCCAAGCGGTTCAAACTGGTTCCAACCGGTTCAAACCACTTGGTACTACTTGTTACTACTTCAAAACCGGTTAGAACCGGTTTACTCCTAATACATTTGATGAAAAAGGGCCTTTTTTATATAGTTTCGGTTAGGAAAAACCGGTCTAAACCGGTTTAAACCGGTTCCAAGCGGTTCAAACTGGTTCCAACCGGTTCAAACCACTTGGTACTACTTGTTACTACTTCAAAACCGGTTAGAACCGGTTTACTCCTAATACATTTGATGAAAAAGGGCCTTTTTTATATAGTTTCGGTTAGGAAAAACCGGTCTAAACCGGTTTAAACCGGTTCCAAGCGGTTCAAACTGGTTCCAACCGGTTCAAACCACTTGGTACTACTTGTTACTACTTCAAAACCGGTTAGAACCGGTTTACTCCTAATACATTTGATGAAAAAGGGCCTTTTTTATATAGTTTCGGTTAGGAAAAACCGGTCTAAACCGGTTTAAACCGGTTCCAAGCGGTTCAAACTGGTTCCAACCGGTTCAAACCACTTGGTACTACTTGTTACTACTTCAAAACCGGTTAGAACCGGTTTACTCCTAATACATTTGATGAAAAAGGGCCTTTTTTATATAGTTTCGGTTAGGAAAAACCGGTCTAAACCGGTTTAAACCGGTTCCAAGCGGTTCAAACTGGTTCCAACCGGTTCAAACCACTTGGTACTACTTGTTACTACTTCAAAACCGGTTAGAACCGGTTTACTCCTAATACATTTGATGAAAAAGGGCCTTTTTTATATAGTTTCGGTTAGGAAAAACCGGTCTAAACCGGTTTAAACCGGTTCCAAGCGGTTCAAACTGGTTCCAACCGGTTCAAACCACTTGGTACTACTTGTTACTACTTCAAAACCGGTTAGAACCGGTTTACTCCTAATACATTTGATGAAAAAGGGCCTTTTTTATATAGTTTCGGTTAGGAAAAACCGGTCTAAACCGGTTTAAACCGGTTCCAAGCGGTTCAAACTGGTTCCAACCGGTTCAAACCACTTGGTACTACTTGTTACTACTTCAAAACCGGTTAGAACCGGTTTACTCCTAATACATTTGATGAAAAAGGGCCTTTTTTATATAGTTTCGGTTAGGAAAAACCGGTCTAAACCGGTTTAAACCGGTTCCAAGCGGTTCAAACTGGTTCCAACCGGTTCAAACCACTTGGTACTACTTGTTACTACTTCAAAACCGGTTAGAACCGGTTTACTCCTAATACATTTGATGAAAAAGGGCCTTTTTTATATAGTTTCGGTTAGGAAAAACCGGTCTAAACCGGTTTAAACCGGTTCCAAGCGGTTCAAACTGGTTCCAACCGGTTCAAACCACTTGGTACTACTTGTTACTACTTCAAAACCGGTTAGAACCGGTTTACTCCTAATACATTTGATGAAAAAGGGCCTTTTTTATATAGTTTCGGTTAGGAAAAACCGGTCTAAACCGGTTTAAACCGGTTCCAAGCGGTTCAAACTGGTTCCAACCGGTTCAAACCACTTGGTACTACTTGTTACTACTTCAAAACCGGTTAGAACCGGTTTACTCCTAATACATTTGATGAAAAAGGGCCTTTTTTATATAGTTTCGGTTAGGAAAAACCGGTCTAAACCGGTTTAAACCGGTTCCAAGCGGTTCAAACTGGTTCCAACCGGTTCAAACCACTTGGTACTACTTGTTACTACTTCAAAACCGGTTAGAACCGGTTTACTCCTAATACATTTGATGAAAAAGGGCCTTTTTTATATAGTTTCGGTTAGGAAAAACCGGTCTAAACCGGTTTAAACCGGTTCCAAGCGGTTCAAACTGGTTCCAACCGGTTCAAACCACTTGGTACTACTTGTTACTACTTCAAAACCGGTTAGAACCGGTTTACTCCTAATACATTTGATGAAAAAGGGCCTTTTTTATATAGTTTCGGTTAGGAAAAACCGGTCTAAACCGGTTTAAACCGGTTCCAAGCGGTTCAAACTGGTTCCAACCGGTTCAAACCACTTGGTACTACTTGTTACTACTTCAAAACCGGTTAGAACCGGTTTACTCCTAATACATTTGATGAAAAAGGGCCTTTTTTATATAGTTTCGGTTAGGAAAAACCGGTCTAAACCGGTTTAAACCGGTTCCAAGCGGTTCAAACTGGTTCCAACCGGTTCAAACCACTTGGTACTACTTGTTACTACTTCAAAACCGGTTAGAACCGGTTTACTCCTAATACATTTGATGAAAAAGGGCCTTTTTTATATAGTTTCGGTTAGGAAAAACCGGTCTAAACCGGTTTAAACCGGTTCCAAGCGGTTCAAACTGGTTCCAACCGGTTCAAACCACTTGGTACTACTTGTTACTACTTCAAAACCGGTTAGAACCGGTTTACTCCTAATACATTTGATGAAAAAGGGCCTTTTTTATATAGTTTCGGTTAGGAAAAACCGGTCTAAACCGGTTTAAACCGGTTCCAAGCGGTTCAAACTGGTTCCAACCGGTTCAAACCACTTGGTACTACTTGTTACTACTTCAAAACCGGTTAGAACCGGTTTACTCCTAATACATTTGATGAAAAAGGGCCTTTTTTATATAGTTTCGGTTAGGAAAAACCGGTCTAAACCGGTTTAAACCGGTTCCAAGCGGTTCAAACTGGTTCCAACCGGTTCAAACCACTTGGTACTACTTGTTACTACTTCAAAACCGGTTAGAACCGGTTTACTCCTAATACATTTGATGAAAAAGGGCCTTTTTTATATAGTTTCGGTTAGGAAAAACCGGTCTAAACCGGTTTAAACCGGTTCCAAGCGGTTCAAACTGGTTCCAACCGGTTCAAACCACTTGGTACTACTTGTTACTACTTCAAAACCGGTTAGAACCGGTTTACTCCTAATACATTTGATGAAAAAGGGCCTTTTTTATATAGTTTCGGTTAGGAAAAACCGGTCTAAACCGGTTTAAACCGGTTCCAAGCGGTTCAAACTGGTTCCAACCGGTTCAAACCACTTGGTACTACTTGTTACTACTTCAAAACCGGTTAGAACCGGTTTACTCCTAATACATTTGATGAAAAAGGGCCTTTTTTATATAGTTTCGGTTAGGAAAAACCGGTCTAAACCGGTTTAAACCGGTTCCAAGCGGTTCAAACTGGTTCCAACCGGTTCAAACCACTTGGTACTACTTGTTACTACTTCAAAACCGGTTAGAACCGGTTTACTCCTAATACATTTGATGAAAAAGGGCCTTTTTTATATAGTTTCGGTTAGGAAAAACCGGTCTAAACCGGTTTAAACCGGTTCCAAGCGGTTCAAACTGGTTCCAACCGGTTCAAACCACTTGGTACTACTTGTTACTACTTCAAAACCGGTTAGAACCGGTTTACTCCTAATACATTTGATGAAAAAGGGCCTTTTTTATATAGTTTCGGTTAGGAAAAACCGGTCTAAACCGGTTTAAACCGGTTCCAAGCGGTTCAAACTGGTTCCAACCGGTTCAAACCACTTGGTACTACTTGTTACTACTTCAAAACCGGTTAGAACCGGTTTACTCCTAATACATTTGATGAAAAAGGGCCTTTTTTATATAGTTTCGGTTAGGAAAAACCGGTCTAAACCGGTTTAAACCGGTTCCAAGCGGTTCAAACTGGTTCCAACCGGTTCAAACCACTTGGTACTACTTGTTACTACTTCAAAACCGGTTAGAACCGGTTTACTCCTAATACATTTGATGAAAAAGGGCCTTTTTTATATAGTTTCGGTTAGGAAAAACCGGTCTAAACCGGTTTAAACCGGTTCCAAGCGGTTCAAACTGGTTCCAACCGGTTCAAACCACTTGGTACTACTTGTTACTACTTCAAAACCGGTTAGAACCGGTTTACTCCTAATACATTTGATGAAAAAGGGCCTTTTTTATATAGTTTCGGTTAGGAAAAACCGGTCTAAACCGGTTTAAACCGGTTCCAAGCGGTTCAAACTGGTTCCAACCGGTTCAAACCACTTGGTACTACTTGTTACTACTTCAAAACCGGTTAGAACCGGTTTACTCCTAATACATTTGATGAAAAAGGGCCTTTTTTATATAGTTTCGGTTAGGAAAAACCGGTCTAAACCGGTTTAAACCGGTTCCAAGCGGTTCAAACTGGTTCCAACCGGTTCAAACCACTTGGTACTACTTGTTACTACTTCAAAACCGGTTAGAACCGGTTTACTCCTAATACATTTGATGAAAAAGGGCCTTTTTTATATAGTTTCGGTTAGGAAAAACCGGTCTAAACCGGTTTAAACCGGTTCCAAGCGGTTCAAACTGGTTCCAACCGGTTCAAACCACTTGGTACTACTTGTTACTACTTCAAAACCGGTTAGAACCGGTTTACTCCTAATACATTTGATGAAAAAGGGCCTTTTTTATATAGTTTCGGTTAGGAAAAACCGGTCTAAACCGGTTTAAACCGGTTCCAAGCGGTTCAAACTGGTTCCAACCGGTTCAAACCACTTGGTACTACTTGTTACTACTTCAAAACCGGTTAGAACCGGTTTACTCCTAATACATTTGATGAAAAAGGGCCTTTTTTATATAGTTTCGGTTAGGAAAAACCGGTCTAAACCGGTTTAAACCGGTTCCAAGCGGTTCAAACTGGTTCCAACCGGTTCAAACCACTTGGTACTACTTGTTACTACTTCAAAACCGGTTAGAACCGGTTTACTCCTAATACATTTGATGAAAAAGGGCCTTTTTTATACTTCAAAACCGGTTACGAACTAATTGTACTATCATCTAACTATACATATGGTTTCAATCCTTTGTTCTCTACTCGACCTCAACGTTAGGAATGTTCTTTAAATATGGAACTATTTTAACTACGACACCTTAGGCCAGTTAATCTTTTATATGTATGCCATTTTTCGCTATTATATCTCCTCTACTTTAGCTAATATCACTACAAATACGGTAATTGCTATATGCCGTTTTAATGAATTCTGTTGTGCAATTTACCTGTTTTTCGTTATTGAATGACATTACAACCTCATTTGTAGTGTATAAGGAATTGTTTTTAAAAGGGACTATGGTACAACAGGGACACTCATTCGGAATGCGCGTGTATTGCATTTTTTTTTACCGAGGGCACTTTTTCTCAATACAAACAATTATTCGGATTCATTCATCTTTCTGTTTTTTAAGCATTTTCCTATCAAATGCGCATGCTCCATCTTTATTACGTTAAAGCAGGTGTTATCTCGATGATGTGTTCTTTTTGGACAGAAGAATGGTCATATGTAAAGTGGGGAGTTCACCAGATACAGACCGCGGAAGATAACATTAGAAAGGTATTTGAAGTGGAAGTAAAGACAATTAAACACACCACTACAATTAGATTTGCAGTTAGATTCCGATACTGTTCACATGCAATTTTGTTCTACCAGTCTAATCTCTACTTCAAATTTCTTTTCTTCAGTATTTTCTTTTATTTCCAACTAAATATTAACATTGTTAATTACAAACAAGACCATAAATTAATGATTTTATGCTTGAACAGGAATCTTAGTTATCATACCATTGCACAAAAATGTCATTATTCTGATATAAATTTAAGATCTCATTATTTTGATATTGCACTGAACATCTTAGCATTTTTATATTACACATAAAATCGCTAATATTCTTTCCTATCAGAGTCACATCTCCCTGTCTTTAATGTTTATTTTGCTCATACATTTCCATATCTTGTTAGCTGAGATCACTTTGTTACCTACTATATATACATTCCTATATTTCCATATCTTGTTAGCTGAAATTTTTAATATCTATACATTCTCACATTTCCATACCTTGTCTGCTGGAATACTTTCTCTCTTAGTATCTATACATTAACACATTTCCATAACTTGCAATCTCAGATATATTTTGTTGTCATTATCACTATAATGTATATCTATCATGCATTGGATTATTCTATATCAAAACTGTTCCGTTAATTATTCATATATTTTACAATTAACATACTGGATGAATCTGAATTAAAAAAATTTAAATGACTGGTCTGTGAATTTTTAAATTTCATTCTTTGGTTCTTTCATCGGAAAAATAAAATTGTAGCACATGATGACCTAAATACAAGGCATTTGTATTTTCTTAATAGTAATCCAGTCAAGGAGAGATCCTAACAAACATGGTACAGTTCGGACATTCACTACAGCACAAGGGGCAAAACATACCTGCAGTAACCAGGTAAATACTCTTTTGTACACACTACATATCATACTGGGACATCCATTATAGCATCACTCAAAAACCCTGGGACATTCACTATAGCATTAGAGACAAAAACCCTGCAGTAAACAGGTAAATACATTATCATGTATACTGCATGTCAGAAAAGACAATTGAATCTAGGCATTCAGTTTTCAAGTAGCATTGTCAACTGACACGTAAAATTTACATTTTCCCACAGGAATCATGCAGAAAATCTTAATGTGCAGGCAATCATACAATGGGTGCTTTTAGAAAAAAAAATTAGTTCATGAATTTAGCTTTAAAGTAGTTTATCCTATATAATGCATGCATGAGTTCGGACTGTATACCATTTTTGCAACTGTATTCTTATTTTTGGATATATCCACATGATAACAATGGCAGTAGCAGTTTAGTCTGTATACAACACTCTTACTGTATCCATTTGGTTTCATGTATACACATTGAGGTCAGAGGGATTTAGTCTGTATACAGCATTCTTACTGTATCCATTTTGTTTCATGTATACACATTGGGGTCAGAGGGATTAGGTCTGTACTCAACACTCTTATTGTATCCATGTAGTTCACATCATATAAAGCGAGCTGCATTCTCAAAGACCATGGTTAACAGTCCATTATATTCCTTATTGATATATGGCTGCCTTGGCTGATGTCCTCATTTTTCTTGAGTATGAGTACACATACATAAAAATGCACCATCAACAACATGATGTAATAATCACATAGACATCAATGAACATGAATGTTTTATCAATCAATAAGTTACCATCTTTGGAAGAGAAACTCTGATTGACTTTTATTCATACTGCATCAAAAGTCATTTTCGGTCAAAATAATGAGACATTTTTACTAAAGCTTGCAATGATTGGTTAAGCTAGTTTATGCATATTCATGAGAAATTAAGAAATTGCAGCACACCTGGCAGCCATTTATGATGATGGAACATATCACATAGTTACATGTGGCTTGCAGCAATGTCCAGCAGTGAGGATGAGATGAATGGACCAGCAGTAATCCAGAATAAAATATTTAATATAGTAATCCATAGTGCAATATTGTAATTCATAATTATAATACTATACAGTACTCATAATGCTATACGGTAATCATAATGCAATACAGTAATCATGATGCTATATAGTAATTATAAGACCATTTAGTAATTATAATGCAAGGTAGTAATCATAAATATAATGCCATATAGTAATCTGTGATTATAATGCTATCTAGTTATAGTAATATAACTGTGATTAATGTGGTACATTGAGACATGGTGGAATTCATGCCTTAAGCTGACATATGTTTCCAGTTGCAAAGCAAACATGAAACTCAGATAAAGATAATGAAAATGTTAGAGAAATCAATGAATATATTCTTATAGCAAGAACTCCTGTAACATGTTGACCTATCATTGTCTTTGTTATTTTTAGAATTTTTGTGGTAAATGTTATTTAGAGACAAGTTGAAATTAGTGACAAGTGGAAAATTTGTAATATTTGAAAGTGTTTAATGGCAAGAGTGTAATTCAGTGACAAGCCTAATGAGCATAATTAAATCACACCAATTTTTAAATGTTTTTAAAAAAAGAACTTTTCTTTCAGGCTTCCCTGACTCATTTAGATGCATCATTAAAATAAAACTGTCATTGATATGGATTGCACCATCAACACCAGTTGGAAATGTTGTATTTGTGTAAGTATACCTAGCATGTCATGCACCATTAACAACTTATCATTTAGAATAATTATACAATATTTAACTATTTGTTTTGTGTATCTTGTAACCATTGCTAAATGGATGATGCAGTTTTGTATCCATTGCTAGATGTAAACTGTTAGTCATATAGCTTCTAATATATCTAATTCAGTGAGTCTAGGATTGTACAGTCCTGCTTGCATGGCAAAATGTAGAGCATTAGTCAAATAGCTATATAAAATTTAGACTGTACACTAATGTGCTTGCATTGCTAAATGTAAAGCGTTAGTCATATAGCTAGGTAAGTTTTAGATTGTACAATTGTGCTTTTATGGCTAAATGTGACGCGTTAGTCATATATCTATGTAAGTTTTAGATTGTACAGTTGTGCTTGTATGCTTAAATGTGAAGCGTTAGTCATATAGCTATGTAAGTTTTAGATTGTACACTAATGTGCTTGCATTGCTAAATGTAAAGCGTTAGTCATATAGCTATGTAAGTTTTAGATTGTACAGTTGTGCTTGTATGGCTAAATGTGAAGCGTTAGTCATAAAGCTATGTAAGTTTTAGATTGTACAGTAATGTGCTTGCATGGCTAAATTTAAGTCATATTACAATTTTGTGCAGTTTGGAATCATACTCAATCTATAGGCAAAGAAATATGGTAATGATTCTTCTTACATATTTGGACATTAATATTCTGATAAAATATTTAATAATAACAAACATTGTTTAATTATATATGAGTTTGTGTTGGACATTTTAAAAAAATTGCTAAATATTGAAATATTTCGAGCTTCTAAATTCAAACATGACAAAATAATTTTGTAATTTAATTAGGAAAATAAAATTGCCATTATCACTTACTTATAAGTTGAGGATGAATGCAAATATTGCACGATGTGATGACATATCAGGTCTAAATTGCATGTTTCTGAATTTTACCAACAAAGTGTGCACACCCAAATCTGCTAGCATATTATGCAACAGCAGATCTGGGAGTGTGCAGTTTTGTAGTTGGACTCATAAACATGTATATAAGGTAAATATGGCATTTTTTAAAATGATGAAAAGTTTTTCAGCTGCTCCATGCCCATCATCATTTCAAAGAGATTAATGATTTATTTCCTTTCATTTAATTTTAACCTCTCTAATTAGGACTTTTTGACTGAACTGTGTTTCCCATTCACTTCTTTAATTAGGACAATTTTGCCTGCATGGTGTTGACCCATTTACTTTTCTAAATAGAACTTTTTTTTATTGCACTGTGTTTCACCATTCACTTTTCTACTTAGGACATGTTTTACTGTGTTAATATTTACCTCTCTACTTAGGACGTTTTTTGACTGCATATTATTGCCCCATTAACCTCTCTAAAAAGTAATTTTTTGACTGCATGGTGTCTCCATTTGGGACAAGAATGCTATTTACTCTAATGCTTGTGCTGTTGAGCCGGACAAATTTTGTTTTGTTTTATTCTGTCTGTTAGAAAATGGACAAACTATGATAAATTGTAATAAGCTTTTAAATTTAAAAGGATTCCTGCAAACTTTTTCCCCATACTTATCTCTGATTGCATGTCATTCTGTCAAGTTGTCTTTTTCTTTGTCCCGCGTGTGTTTTGCAAATAAATTACAAAAATGTCTTACTTATTCAACTCTTTCTGAAACATAGCATCTTGTATATAATACCCTTATTCTGAAGGTATTCAAAAAAATGGTTTCTCTGATTGTTTTCGTTTTTATCACTCCTCATGAGCTTACATTTAGGATATTTTTTCCGCTCTCTTTCATTTCTTCTTAGTATGGTATTTGTACCCACATGAACAATATATATAGAGGGTGAAAAAGTGACAGACGTTTTTCTTTATCAGAGCTACATTTGTACAGAATATGTCAACATAATAGGTGAGAGTCATCCCTCAAGTACCACTACCACCACTGTTACATGTTTAGGCTTGAATAAACAGTAACATAGAAAGAGTGAAAATAACAAGCTTGTAAAAACTTAATAAACAATTTATTGAGCACAAATATTTTCCAGTAAAGAAAATATAAACTTACGGTTTAAAGAATCAATTCCAAAATTAATCCAAAAATAATTCAAAATATTATCCACTTGAGAAATTGCAAAAGTCCAGGTAATAAAATGTCCAAATAATTCCAAGTTTGAATCCCAGCAAAGTATCCAAGATGAAAGACGATGTCACATGATGAAGTCAGTTCTTGGGTAATAAAATTCTATGAGCACAATTCTTTTCCAGATAAATAACAAAATAAATCCTATTGATCCAAAAAAATTGAAAATACAAGGTAATTTAAAATAACTCAAAATGACACACAACTTAGTATTCTAACAGAACAAATTCTACTAAATAGTTTGCTCCAAAACATAATTTATATACCTGTTTTTACGTAAACAAAAAAGGGGTCATGTGATCTTCTAGAATTTTTTTGAACAAATTTACATTAAAAAAAACATGTACACACCGTATGACCCAACTAAATAGAAAGATGTTTATAACAAAACTCCATAATGTCCTTGGAATCAACCAATCATTTTAAAGCTTGTTTACACCTCTGAATCCAGGTCAGAAATGAGGTCAACACCTGGTGTTTATTCTTAAGAGTACATATCATCCCATTTTCTAAAAATAATATCTCCCAATGAATGAATCTTACTTAAAATGTCAAATTTGAATCTGACAAACAAACAATTAAAAATAATAAAAAATAAATGACCCAAATCAAATACATGTAACACCACCACTACCATTGGTCACAACATCCTCTACAACACCAAAACCAACAATCAGCACAAATATTAAGATAACCACACTAACTACAGCAATCAATTCAGCACAAACCCAATTGCATGGTACTACAACTATTTCTACAACCAAATTAACAACTATAACAATCATTATGTCAGTAGAGTTGGCAGATACTCAACTATTTCTACAACCAAATTAACAGCTATAACATCCACTCTACACACAAATCTGGCAGATACCACAACTGTTGCATCTTCCAGTCCAACATACCTATCCAGTCTCACCCATGTGTATACACCAGCAAGATACTTATGCTCTTCTTCTGACAATCGTATATTCATTGTTCCCACTATGAAAATGAAGTCATATGGACAACGTTCTTTTGCATAACAGGGCCTGGTGATGTGGAATGAATTGCCCATTGAAATTAGACATAATGACACAGTGGTCCCTTTTAAGAGTGCTCTTAAAACTCACCTTTTTCGACTGCAGGAAAAAAATTAGAGACCACCAAATAATGTTTTGTATCTTATATGTTTTCAGCATGTTTTTATGTTTTCTAATTTCATTGTTTTTGTCATTTGTTTTTCTTTAGTGTAGTCATATCATTATTGATGTTATAAAGCACTTAGAGCTTCCAAAGATTAGGCGCTAAACAAAGTCCTCATGATTATTATTATTATTATTATTATTATTATTATTATTATTATAACCACAATATATGAGTCACTAGCCACTGGGATACAGCTGACAACCCCCTGGGTGCCAAGGATAACACGGACTTGTCTGTAAGATATTATTGCACTGTTGTCTTCATATTTGTCTGACACAGACAATTGCCCAAACAAGTACCAAGTATACTACAAACCATCCTGAAAGTTAACCTACTGTATGTATATACCTGTATATACTTGCTTTTAATACTCAGTGTTACTTTACAGACAATTTTATTAATGCAGATCAGTAAGTACTGGTTGTATTTTTCTACATACTAAAAATTTAATAAATTCAGAGGTTTCTTCAAAACTCTAGATGTTTGCAGTACACAAAAGTACCATCAATTCAAATATTTTATATGTGTTAATGATATTATTCCCATTTGGAAATCGTATGCACTGATTGTATCCATGTTATGATGGTATTTATTATGCCATATTTGTAACTACAGTTATTTGAATTTTAATAATTAGAAAATATAATGATCAAAAGGCTTCATAGTATACAAGACAAAAGGATTTTTAGTGTGGGAAATAGTAAAATGTATTGCTGTACCAATATCAGGTTTATAATTAGTAATTGGTGGGGTGGGGTGATTATGGGAATATCAGAGAAAGATGTGAGGGAAGCAAGGATAAATCTGGGTAACCAGGTCAGCATCATAGAAACTAAAATAACTTTGCTGTGTTACATTTTCGGGTTTCAGGAAGATTTTGACAAATCTAGGTGAACCGGTCAGCATCATGACATATCTGGATAACTGAGTCATATTCCTACTGTTTCAGCACCATTCTGTTATGGTATACTCGGGGGAAATGGAAGTTAATGAAGCCAAAGAAATGAAGTTGGATGATATTTACAGTCACTAGATGATGACAGTTTACAATGACTAGATAACAATGGATTATTCCAGACAATGAGGATGAATTTTGTGATATTTTTCCAAAGACATTAGATAGTGACATTATGGGATATTATGAATAACAAATATATGGAATTAAGATTCATTGTTTATCTGTAATTTGTTTAATTTTCCAAAGTGAAGCTCTGATTCACTGACAACATTTCAGCTCCTCAGACAGATTTGACTTTCATAATACATCCCAATCTATGGGAGTGAATGACAATGGCTTGCTGTACCAATAAAATGGGCGTTTGACTTATAATTGAGTATATTCGGTAGTACCTTTGTTGTCACATTGGTTTGACATATAGTAGTAGTTTGTCCATCAAGTCGTTGAGGACCACTTTAGTCATCCAGTGTTTTATCGGGAACAAATGGTCTGTGGGTGGCCGATGAGGCTGATGTGCACCCTAAATGTTCTGTGGCATTGTGGACATGGGTTGGAAGCAATGCTATTCATGGGGTTACTGGCTCTGGATTTCCTGGCCTGCCTCCTTTGTTCTGTCATGACTGTCCTGTTGGCATAAACTGCAGCACCAAAAAGAAAGAGCGCAACATGACCCAGTCCGCAACCACGTGTCATGCCAAAGTTCTTCAATGACATCTTCAGGGTGTCCTTGTTATGTTTTATCTTGCCATCTTGCTTGTGAAGGAGAGCAAACAGATACCTCAGTAGGTCCCTTATAAAAATCGCAAGCTTATTTCAAGACACTATACGAGCTCGCTGCAACTTCGTATGTGTGAGCCCACGACTTCGCTGTATTGCACGTAGAGTTCGGATTTAGAACGATTACAAAGTCATTTGTGGCAGGCTCATACAAGTATTAAACGTACTCAATGCGTGCATATAGCAAGCTCGCTGAAATTATGCTCGCGCCAGCTAGCAATAAGCACGCAAGCTCGTGAGGCACTGTCAACCACCTAGCACGCGCGAGCTAGCAATGAGCATACAAGCTTGTCACGGGCTGTGAACCAGCTTGTACTAGCTGGTTGATAGCATGTGACGAGATTGTATTCTCATTGCAAGTTTAGCACGAGCTTGTACATGCAAAGTAGCAAGCTTGCAATGAATTGTAACAAGTTCAATACAAGCTTGTGGTTAGCTAGTCACACTTATATTGAGACCTTTATACAGCAAACTTTGCAGTCCCTGGTCGATCAATGGGGAAGATCAAGCTTCATATAAATAAATACAGCGAACTCTCACCAAATGTAACACAATACAAATTATGAAACAAAACTAAATTCTTACAGCTAATGGGTTTTTTTCTTCAATGCACCAAAATATATTTGTTTTCCTTATTGGTGTTTTAGTTTTTATATATCTCTTTGTATTGTTTCAATTCTCGGAATGGATAAAAGCAATGCCTTTTCTGATGAACCAACCAACAACCAATAAAAAAAGTAATTATAACAAGAACTATCATAAATGGAAAGTGAGATTTCTCTTTATTTCAATAATTATAAAAAACAAAAACATAAGTTTTAGAATCCAATACAATAATGACTAGAAAAATTAATATCAGATGATATTTTATAAGTTAATAAATCCAACTGACTGAAAAAAAATCAAAGTTTAAAGGTCATTTAAAAAATTCTCGTTAGGGACCATCCATTTAGTACATATACATGGAGGGGGTAACCAAAATGCATACGCTTGCATATAGTGTGTGTTTCTGCTGATAATGTACGTATTCATAAGAAATAGGGTGGATGGGTGTGAAACCTCTATAATAATTTTACTAATATGTAACCTGATAGAATGGCTTCAGTCTATGTTTGAATTTTAGTGGACACTAGACAAACTTTGGTTTGGTATCAAGAGTATGTACACATGTGGGGCATGTCTTAATAAGTATGCATGGGGGGAGGGGGGAAGGGGGCCATTCTTTGCCAGATTTGTGCATATGTACTAAATGGATGGTCAATTTATTTTGGAAACATCTGGCAACCTGCACTTGCTGTTGATGATATTCATTCATAGCTGGTGATGCCTATCTCTATCCACAGTGCTCAATGAACCAACCTCTCTAAAAGTAATTGTCATAAATGGAAAATGAAACTTCCATGCTTTATGATTGTGTTAAAAACAACAAAATTAGCTTTTGAATCTAATACAATTAAAATAAACGAATGGACTACAAACTTAAGATCACATAACTTTTTAAATATCTTAATATATCCAACTCATAAGCTGTTTTGAAGTTAAATGTCTTTAAAATCAGCACATTTCATTTATGTAACATCTAGCTGTGCCACACTTGCAGTTGATTATACTTTTGAAGTCCTTCAAAGTTTCTGATGCCTCACTCTCTTCACAGTGCTCCTTGATGTAATCTGTTGAAAAACACCAGATGAAGCAGCAAGCTGATGTTTATTAGGTTTTTCGTGCTCTTGTATTGCATGCCCAGTAGCGAAATCACATTACACAATTTGCAAAACGTACAGTTTTCTCCTTTACTAGATTGTTTCACAAATCTAAACAGGACGGCACAATTGTTATTCCAGCTCTGTTTTCTTGTCTTTCATGGAGAAAATTCTGAATTATTCTTCTTTCCTATTCAACATTATTACAAGTTGCATATTACGAAGATGAGATACATTGACAGCGGTAACTGTTTGCAAAATCCAATATGGTGGGTAAATACAGGCATGGTAGCCTCGATTTTGAATGAACCAATCATATTGAAGAACTGTATTCCTATATATATATATATATATATATATATATATATATATATATATGCGATACATTGCTATCATAATGCAACAGAGTGCCCATACTAAACTGAATATTGCAATGAATTTTTAAAATTATTTTTAAATTAAAAAAAACATTTGTTGCACAAAAACGTACACCCATAATCTGGTTCAAAATATGGAGAAAAATAAACGGTATTGGTGTTATAGGCAGTCGAGTAATACACAGACTTTCAGATGAACAGCTCAACCTTTTAACTTCAATCCTTGGCAGTAGTGAACCTAAAAAAGTGCTTTGTTTCTACTGGATGTATAAAGATGGAATTCTGTTTCAAACATTACAGTATTCTGCAGTTTCAGAACGAAACCCGTACACTGTTATTTTCTACGAAAATGATGAATCAAGAAATTTTGGCCATGTTGAAAAATATATTGAAGTTTATACACAGTGTCACAGAAATTGTACCATTGAATGTGTCAAGCACAATATTATGCAGCAGTCATAAAGGAACTGAGAAATAATACTGAAGTTTCAATTGAAAATGGCTTGATTAATGAAAATCTTGTTAATATAGTCCCTTTTGAAATCTAAGTACCGGTATGTGCAGTACAAAATAGTTCCAATTCCAAATGTCAAAGACTTGTGTGTGTATATCCAATTAAATGATGGCAAGAACACTGCTTTTGCTTGTGTGCCACACACCCCCCCCCCAATTCTGTTGAATATGATTGATAAATATACATTCATGTAGTAAGTCTGGACCATGCAGACATGTACATCAAAATAGAAGACATAAACCATATATATATATATATATATATATATATATATATATATATATATATATATATATATATATATATGTAATATTTTACACATTTCCACTACTACTCTTTGTATGAATTCTATATGTACTTATCCTCAAAGCTTTGTACATATTTTATTGTTGCAATAGATCAATTACTGTATCTAGTTTTAATAGCATTTGTTGTCTAAAGACACGTCATCTTGTAAAAATCTGTGCATCATATATATATATATATATATATATATATATATATATATACATGTACAAATGTAAATGTAGAGGGAAGGCCTGACCAAATGAGCTTCTTTTAATAAAGTCATTATTATTATTATTTTACCAGGGCCAACTAGACGACCTAGCAAATAACTATTAGAAGTGGAATTTCAATAACTTTTTCAAAACATGTCAAGATTATTGTTTTGATATGCAAATTAATGATTTTATACACAAAATGTTACATTTTCTAGTAATTTTAATTTTTTACCATATCTATTTTATAGATAATTCATTTATCTGCAGGGTTTGCTAGCAAGATCGTACGAGCAACTTTACTTGAATGTAGCCAGATTACTTTTACGAGCTCAGTGCAAGTTCCCATGTAGTCTGCGAGCTACAGTTAAGATCGTAAGAAGCATGCTATGAGCTATCACAAGCTTGTGCAAGCTTGATTTAGGATTGCATTTTTATAAGGGGTGTCACATGCTTTAAGATTTCCTTTATGCTTATACACGTGTATAATAGTAGCATCAATAAATCCTGTTGGGATTGTCTCTTTTAACCACATGAGATGAAACAACTGAAGGTGCTTTTCAGTCAGAGCTGCACTGCCTTCCTTGTAAATCTCTGCTGGGATTGAGCCAGGTTTCTTGTCACTAGGAAGTAGACATATTGGTTTCTTGGTCTCTAACTTGGTTGGTGGGTCATCCTTTGATCCACTGACTTAGAACTTGGGCAGTTGATCAATGGCTTCATCACTGATTAATGTTGTGCAGATCAGGACACAGTTCAAGTGCTCAGCCCACCTTTTGAGGATCTTCTCTTTGACTCAGTGTGTTCCCATCTGCACTGAGGAGAGGAGATGATCCTGATTATGATGGACCATATACTTAATTCAGCGCATCATAAAACCTCTTCATATCATGCTTGACAGCATGGCTTTTGATCTTGTCAGCTGTGCTACAATCTTAGTCAAGTTATCTGCTGGAGTTTCTGTTGAACAGTCCTACAAATGTTATTGAAGGCATCTTTCTTTGAAGTGGACTTTGGATTATTTAGGTATGTTTTGTGCAGGAAATGTTTTTCATCCAAAAGCTGCCTGATATTTTTGCAATTCTTATCAAACCAGTCCTTGTGCTTCCATGAGGAAGGCCTTAAGATCTCTGTGACAGTGCTGTAGACCAGCTACCTCCTAATCATGGGTCTCCAGAGGGGTGGACTGAAGATGGTTTTCTAGAGTGATGACAATTGTTGATTTGGAGTTTTGAGTCCTTCAGCTTGATGATGTTTAGCTGTTTTGGAATCTTCTTGCATTGTGGGCATCTTTTAGGTTGGGTATGGCTGTTTAACGTGGTGACTACAAGGTGGTAGTCAGTCCAACATTCTGTACCACACATTGACTTGGTCACCTGTATATCCTTCCTGTAACTCTTTCTAACTATCACTTAGCCATTGAGATGCCAGTGCTTAGATCGGGATGCATACATGTCATACAGGTAGGGAGTTGGAAGGCTGTGTTGGTGATGAGTAGTTCATGCTCTGCGCAGGTCTGAATCAATAAAAGACCATTGCTGTTGCAGTGGTCAACACCATACTTTCCAATGACCACTTCCCAGGAGATGTTGTCAGAGCTGATTCATGCATTGAGATCACCAAGGATGATGAGATAGTCAGATTTGGGATCCGGTTATGCTAGATTGGAGTTCTTCATAAACTTTGTCCTTTGCTTCATCTGGATTGGCCATGGTTGAAGCGTAGGCACTGATGAATCATGACATGCTTTCTTCCATTCAACGGTGGGAGTTTCATGGTCATAGGCATGTCATTCTTATGGGGCAGCCTTTGAAAGTCCAGCTAGCTTGCTAACTAAATCTGTTTTCCCTGCAAAAAATACTCCAGCCTAATGTCACTTCTCACTTCACTTTCTGCACCAAAAGAATGTGTAGTAAATGCCCTTTCACAAAGTTTGCCATCTCAATCAAGGCGGGTTTCATTTAGGCTGCAATATTAATGTCATATCTGGCTATCTCCCTGCCAATCTGGGCAGTTATCCTCTCAGGTCTGTCATTTTCACTTCTGTCCAAAGTTGTCATGGGTGAGAGGAATGATTTTCATCTTTTCTTTGTAGTGTTTCCATCGCTGCTGTAGAGTCCCCTTCAGTTGCTGTAAGTTGACTAGGGAAGGATGGGACAGGCAATTTTAGGGCACCTTTACTAACCCATTCTTTATCCTATGAAAGTGAGCAGTGCAAATCCTAAAAAAAGATGCTTAGTCGCTCAAGTGGCTGCTGAACTCTACTGCTGCTCCATGTCAGTGAAGAACGACCATGTGGCCTGAGCCACCTGTGTGAAAATTTGTAGCTACGGCTGACAGTGTACCCACACCACTGCTTTACTGCTCTTCCAATGCTACAGGAAGAAGGGTGACTGAGTGATTTGCACATTAAATTGGTTTAAAGTGAGGAGGAATTGCACATCAACCTCGCTCTCTCATCTAAGACACATATGCATCAACAATTACCAACCATCCTGTTACATAACATAGCACTTTTATCGTCACATTGATCTGAGATGAAACACTATCTCAATAAGTACAGCGAAGACCAGCCTGTAGCAATTTGACAATTGTTTCCAAAAAAATATGTATACTAGCTCAAGAACTTAGAATGAAAAGAAATTCAGTTCTGTTTCATTCACTGTAGGTTAAAATTTTTATGTGTTTGATCACTTATAAATTGTGGATGTAATATGAAACAACTACTTCATTTTATTCAAATAATTGACTGAATTATATTGCTATAAAGAAAATAACAAAAGTTAATAAAAAATTTACCACCCAAAAGTCAACATTTTTTCCTATCTACTGTCTGTTTGTCTGTCTGTTCATTTACCATTCACCTTCATAAAATCTTTTGAAATAGTCATTAAACTTTGATATATATTTGACATTGTATCGCTCCAGGGACCCAGAGAGGGATTGAAAGCAGGGACTTCAGAGAGAGTTAGAGAGAACTCGGAGAGAGGGTTCAAAAGTCCAATTTGAATTTCAGTTACAAAGATAACAGAATGTTGATATGTAATGTTGAGGGAAAGGATCATGGTATTTGTAAAAGTTATTATCTGTCAATCATTCTTCATCCAAAGGGCATAGCTTCAGTAAATGTCAGGTTGAGGGTCAAAACGGAATTTTTTAAAATCTCAGATAAAAGTTCTTCCCATCACTCTCATGTATAATTGTTGGCTTCTGAACTTGTATTTAATCAAAATGCAAACAGGTAATAAAATAACTTTTAGTGGCAAGTAATTGAACTTGAATTTATTCAAAATGAAAACAGGTAATAAAAGAATTTTAAATGGCAAGTAATTGAACTTCAATTGAATCAAAATGCAAACAGGTAATAAAAGAATTTTTAATGGCAAATAATCAAAATAAAAAGGTAATAAAAGAACTTTTAATGGCAAGTAATTGAACCTGAATTTAATCAAAATGAAAACAGGTAATAAAAACAATGTTAATGATAAGTAATTGAACTTGTATTAAACAAAATGACAACAGGTAATAAAAGAAGTTTTAATGGCAAGTAATTGAACTTGTATTTTTAGTCAAAATGATAACAGGTAATAAAAGAATTTTTAATTGCAATTGATCAAAATGCAAACAGGAAATAAAGGAAATTTTAATAGCATGTAAATGAACTTATATTTAATTTGTTATTGTTGTTTTAGGATTTAATGCCATTTTTCAGCACACGATAGGCCAATACAAAGGCAGCCAGTATTATTGGTGGAGGAAAAACCTGGAGAAAACCCTGGAAAGAACCACCAAACTACGAGAAGCTACTGGCAAGCTTTCTCACATAACTACATTAGCCAAATCTGAGACTCGAACCCATGCAGACAGAGGTTAGATGTCATTGATCCATAACGGAGAGTGCTTTAGACCACTCGGCCACTCGGGGCACCATGTATTTAATCAATATGACAACAGGTAATAAAATAATTTTAATGGCAATTAATCAAAATGCAAACAGGTAATAAAATAATTTTTAATGGCAATTAATCAAAATGCAAACAGGTTAAATACAATAATTTGTAATGGTAATTAATCAAAATGCAAACAGGTAATACAATAATTTTTAATGGTAAGTAATTGAACTTGAATTTAATCAAAATGACAACAGGTAATAAAATAATTTTTAATGGCAATTAATCAAAATGCAAACAGGTAATACAATAATTTTAATGGTAAGTAATTGAACTTGAATTTAATCAAAATGACAACAGGTAATACAAAATGTTTTCATTGCAAGAAATTGAACTGGAATTTAACCAAAATCAAAACAATATTTTAAACAACTTTGTAATGGTAATTACATGTAATAGAACTGAAATTTATGATTCACAATTATTATTTCTTGGGTACAGGGATTTAGTGCCTCATGCCTTGATCTCAGCTGTGGCACTACCAAAGGCTGTTTCCATGATTGCAACCATGGAGCCTCCTGGACTTTCCTGGTAACATGGAAGGATAATGGTGGTGATAGTGTGGACTTTAAGATGAAAGCAAAAGTACCAGTAGCTGACAATTACTGGGTCTCACTCGGATTATCTGATGATAAGGAAATGGTATGTAAGTTAAGCTGAATCCATGTTCTTTAATTTGATCAGCATCTGAAACTGTATACAAAATAATATACAGAAATGTTTTTCTCATCTATAATGAAACTTGTCTTTAAAGTACAGTGTGATTCATAGGCATATGTCCTTTATATGGAGGATTAGAGATACCCCAAGTGCTCACCATTACAGATCAATGCCATCTCACCTTCATCTGCATGGGATTGAGTCTTGAACTAATGGCAGATGTGGATATGTGAGAAAGCTTGCTGGTAGCTTCTTGTGGGTTGATGCTTCTTTCTGGACTTTTTCCAGATTCTTCCTCCACCATTTATACTGGCTGCCATGTATAGCCTATCCTGTGCTGAAAATTGGCCTTAAACCCTGCAACAACAACAATAACAACATACGGAAGAATCTCAGTACAATTTATTGGCATGTATGTCCCCATTATAAAAAGGAGTCTCAGTACATTTTATAGGTATGTGTCCTTTATATGAAGGTGTCTCACTACAATTTATAGGCAGGCATCCTTTATTTTGATGTGTCAGTATCATTTATTGGAATACAAATTTGTATTGCTAGAACTAATTAAGTTATGGATGAAATGAGTTTAGATAAAAATGACATGAGTTCAAATACACAAATTACAACAATAAAAATGCTCATAGCAGTACTTCCAGACTTCAAGTTATTCATATTTTTACTCATGGGAAGTAATCTATGTACATTTATATATATATATATATATATTGAGGTACATGAAAAAGCTTTCCAGTAGGCTCCTGTGGAATTGTGGTTCAACTTCAAATCCTATCAAACTGAGGGTCAGAGTGAAATCTGCAAGATGCATGACCAGTGATGTGGAAGGAAAGCTGATGGAGTGCAATGCTATGCTGACACAAACAATGCCAAAGAGTTATACAATGCCATCAAGGCAATCTTTGGAACTTCAAAGTGTAGCTTTATCCCCTTGCTTGCTGCAAATGGCAGAAAACTAATAAAGGTCAAGCTGGCATTTACAGGACAGAAGGAAAGAATACTTTAGTAAGCTCCTAAACCTTCCCTTATTGGTCAGCCAATCTGTTCTTGACCAATTACCCCAACAGCCAATGTATGACCAACTGGATGTTCCACCAACAATAGAGGAGTTGAAGACAACCATTAAAGAAATGAACAATGGCAGGGCACCTAGAAACTATGGTATCCCAATGGAGGTGTCCAATGTTCTCAGTGAACAGACTCTGGAGGCATTTCATGATGTGCTAAGCAGCATCTGGATGGAAGAGATACCAGACAACCTTTGTGATACATCATTTGTGACCCTCTATAAGAATACACAAACATATGCAGACTGCATTAACTACAGAGGCATCTCCTTGCTCTCCATAGCGGGTAAAATACTTGATAGCATCATTCTCAACAGACTTATTTGCAGCAGTGTCAGGCGATAATCTCGGCGACTCTCAGTGTGGATTTTGCCAATACCTCTGCAACGTTGAAGTGATTTAGAATCAAAATACTTACTTAATGAATGTCGGCTATCTGTTATAAATTCTAACACTGTGTATATGTGTGTGTCGCTATTCTGATTCTCATACAATGTTTCTTGGTAATCAAATCAATTAAAAACTACATATATGTATCAAATGCATAGTCAAATAGATCTTTATCACTCATAATCTGATAAAATAAAAATGTCCACATTTAGAAGGTAAAATTCATGTTCCAGTTTTGTAGGTTTTACAAGAATGTGTGCATGCTTTAGCGTGTGTGTCATTACCACCACCATCTCAAAATGTGTGACACATCTGTATGTTGGGCCAATAATTGATAAATTCAGGGTAATTACTAACTTATTTAGCTGTAAATATTTTACAATGACCTAGACTGAGAGCAGGTTCACAAAATTTAACGCTGGCTTTGATTTGCATTCATGATCCACCAATGATGATGGAGTATACCTCCAGTATATGTGTATGTGTGAGTCTGTATCAGGTAGTCTAGTGGATCTGCCTTCAATGCAGGCTGTTGCAGGTTTGAACCCTAGCAGAGTCATACCAAACACTGATAAAAATGGTTCTAGTGGCTGCCTCAATTTGCGCTCAGCATTAATACTGTTTAGTGTTAGGAATGGTTGGCCTGGTGTTAAGTTCAATAAAATGATTGGGTGAGACATGATGCTAATTTATGTGGGATAATGCCCAATGCTAAACATCACTATAAATTATCACAAATTCTTAGAAATATAGCTGAAAAATTGTCAAAGCTACATTAAAAAGACCCCCCTAAAACACACACACACACACACACACACACACACACACGTATATTTCTATATATATAATTTCCATTTCCAGCCCAAAATGTATGACACATTAATATGTAGGGCCAATAATCAATTATCATTCAGAATCTGTAAAATGGACCCAGTTCTGGTAATACCTTATTGGCAAGAATTTCACTTTGTCCATCATAAGAATTTAAAATGTCTGTCTAGCTAGAGAGTTGCACGTTTCTATGTTAAGAATTTGGCTTGTCTTAAGAATTTCAGATATCCATTTTAAGAATTTCAAATGTCTGTCTATCTAGAGAATTTCAAATGTCTATCTTATTAATTTTGCTTGTCTTGCTATCTTATGAGTTTCACCTGTCTATTTTAAGAATTTTACTTGTATATCTATCTAGAGAATTTCACTTTTCTATCTTTTGAATTTCACTATCTTAATAATTTCACTCATCTATCTTAAGAGTTTCACATGTCTCTGTCCAAGCACAAACAGGAGCAATGTTTATCTTCATTTCTTTGTTGTTGTTGAAATGATGCTTTTTAAAATACATGTACAATGATTTCTACTTTTCTTTAGATTTGAAGTATTTATCCTACAATTGACAACTACATTGCAACTGGAATGTATTACATCAATTTAAGATAAAACTCTACTATAGGACAGTGTCAGTCTTGTATTGGTCATAATTACAGATTAAAGCAATGAACCTCAGTCATCTATTTCCACAGTCTACATAACTGCCATAGATGAACTTAAAACTACCTTTTTGGTTTTACCATATGGAATAAATATAACTTGGATAGCATCAGTTTATTCAAGGTCAAAGAAGACTAATGTGTTTTGGAATTTGATCATATTATAATTTAGGGAAATAAAGAATATGATGTAAATATATGCATTTATTTATATTAATTTGATTTTTTTTATTTCTTCACCTTGGTGAATATAATACATATCTTTGCAAACAATGTATGATGCAAGTCACCCAATTGAGATCTCAAATTGTATAGGTACTTGAAATATATCATCATTAGTTCTAATTCAACCTTTTCTGTCATTCTAGACTGCTTCATTTGATTAGATACTGGAATCATTTTGTCACCATGCAAATTGTTTTACATTGCATGAATGGTTTATAAATGTATTACTACATTTTTAGGTCTTTGTTTAAATTTGTAACACATTACAGTGTTACGTGCTTAGGCTCGAATAAACAGTAACATAGAAAAAGTGAAAATAACAAGCTTGTAAAACCTTATTAAACAATTTATTGAGCACAAATATTTTCCAAGAAAGAAAAATAAACTTACTGTTTTAAGAATCAGTTCCAAAATTAATCCAAAAATAATTCAAAATATTATCCACTAGGGAAATTGCAAAAGTCCTGGTAATAAAATGTCCAAATAATTCCAAGTTCGAATCTTAGTGAAGTATCCAATATGGAAGACGATGTCACGTGATGAAGTCAGTTCTTGGTAATATAATTCAATGAGCACAATTACTTTCCAGATAAATAACAAAATAAATCCTCTTGATCCAAACAAATTTTAATAATTTCCAATACAAGGTAATTTAAAATAACTCAAAACGACACAACTTAATATCCTAACAGCCCAAGTTCTACTAAATAGTTCGCTCCAAAACATAATTTATATACCAGTTTTTAGGTAAACAAGAAAGGGGTCACTTGATCTTCTAGAATCTTTTAGAACAAATTTACATTCAAAAAATCTCGTACACGCCGTATGACCCAACTAAAAATAGAAAGATGTTTATAACAAAGCTCCATAATGTCCTTGGAATCATCCAATCATTTTTAAAGCTTGTTTACAACTCTGAAGCCAGGTCAGAAATGAGGTCAACACCTGGTGTTTATTTTTAAGAGTACATGTCATCCCACTTTCTAAAAAAAATATCTCCCAATGAATAAATCTTAAACATAAAATGTCAAATTTGAATCTGACAAACAAACAATTAAAATAAAAAATAAATGACCCAAATCAAATACACGTAACAACAGCAATAGCTTAACAATATATGAAATTGTGTCATTCCCTTGTGTAGAAAAATCTTATCTTGGACACACCTATTTGGCAAAAATATCAAAACATGCACACTTCACTGCATTGTTTCACCCAAGCAACAATGTCAGAGAAATTATCTAAATGTAAACTGTCACCAAAAGAACACAACCAAATGTAAGCACTTTTAGGTGATGGATTGACAGATGGACTGACTTCATCAATCCATTAGCCACAGCTAAATTTTTGGATGTACTTGTACATAAATATAAACTGAAACATATTTACCTATTTCTTAGTCTATGGGTTCATCTCCTGGTGCAGCTTTGTTCCTAAAATTGGTTTTCACTCAGAAATGTTTTGGGTAACATTTTGTTTTGGTGGGATAAATTTTTAGTAGTCTCAGGGGATGTCCATGATTTAAAGTTATAATGGAGAAAGCAGAATAATTGTTTCCAATGCAATGATCTGTGATGAAATGGCATATAAGACTTAAGATGGATCTTCACTGAAACATCTTGACCTGGCAATGATGTTAAGATGTTCCATGAGTAACAAAATATGTACCTGTTGTCATGGAGATCTGGTTTATTTTCTTTTATCCAGATAGCATCTTAAAATGAGAAGAGAATAATTATTATATTAAAGTCTTTATTTTTCACATAACTGCATTTTGAGATAATTGTGAGGAAATAAAACCCTTGACAATTGTTAACAAAATATTATATCTTTCTAAAACAATTATATTTGGTTTTAGGAATGTCTTTGAAAAATGTTGGAAAACAATCATTCTCTTAAATTCATTTTTTTTGTGAACAGTTTCCATAATGTTCATGGAAGATTTGCCCAGTTTGGCTACCAGCCTTCAATGTATGCCTAATAGGGTATCCTCATTCTTTTCAAGACATTAGCTAATGAAGGGCATCAGAACAAAGCAGGAGGACGATTTCCAACAGTGATAGGAATGTATTACATATGAGAGAAGGGTTTTTGATTGATAAATCAAGGCATCATTACTTGTTTCCATACAATATCTGTTTTGATGCAAGTTGTGAAGACTTAATATTTTAATCTTCAGCAAGTGTAAATAATTATTATCTCTTTGGGTTAAATTTTTCAAAGTGAAGAATTAATCTGATACAGCTGTCATGGGCATATTCACATATTTCTATAAGATTAAAAAAATATTACAACATTCACTTGCCCTCTACAAATCAGTGCAAGGTGTCTAACTCAGATTGTTGGAAATCTATCCCATGGCAATGCCATTCTAACTTTTTCATCTCACTAATCAGCATTTTGAGCCACTGACAATATAAAGGAGACATGCCAGACTTGTTCTTCATTTGTGATTGTCACCGAATTGTGTATGACTGGTATCAATATGTATATGTCGTAAAAATGTACACAGGTTTCACTGCTGCGTACAACATCACCTGAGGGTGGTTTATTTTTTATCAGCTCTAGTTCTTTCAAAATACTGAGCGTGCCTCAACCCATGCTGCATGTGCAAATTGCCTGCAGTTTAAACCCAAGTACCTAGCTGTGCATATCGGTCAAAGCTAGTTTATATTATAGAGCAAATTCTCTGTAAACATTACATTACAACTTGTCTTGTTAGGAATCATACCACTTTACTGGAGTAGAATCTTCAGCTGTAGAGGTATTTAATGTTAAGATTGTATTCTTATCGCTATTTGTTTTTAAAGACAGAATTGTTTAATATATCAGATGTTTTAGAATTTTTTCTAAATTCTACAGAGTAGATACCTAAGTTATACAGTGCCACGATATTAGAAATACTATAGTCTGCTTTGAGACAGCTATTTGCTGTAACTGAAGAGACAAATTGAATTTAATTATACGCTGCATGCATTGAATGTTTAATGTAAATGGGTAGCTAATTCATGCGCAACGTATATAAATGTAGAAATACTTAATCATGTTTTATGTATTACTTGGTTTAGTAGTTTTAATTTTAGCTGCCTTGTGTATGGTTGGGTGCTGGCTTATATATGCCTTATAAATATAGTTGGGTGATGTGAAGTCGCAGAGCTCTGTGTGGTTTATTGTGACGTATACGCTGTGTCTGGTGATGTTGGTTCGGAAGAGTGTACTGGTGTTATCGATGTGAGGGACCAAGGCTTCGTGACCATCGGGTGTGTGTTAAATGTGAGGGCTCTCAAGGGATCCTTCAACAGACATAGGGGAGTGGACCATGCGTGGTGACTCCTTGACCATTGACTAGAGCAGGTGGAACTGGCAATACAATTTGGGCATAAAATGGGCAGCATGATAGTTATATAATAAGTATTCCATGTTATTGCTATTGCCATCTGAGCAACAATATCACCAGTTTCATACTGAAATCATTATATGAACGATAAATTCATAATTTCACGTTTACATATCAAAATCGCTATATGAACGATAAAATCATAAATTACATGCCTTTACCTTGCTAAATCGTTATTTGAATGATATAATAAAAATTACAGACATTTACTTCTCAGTCTCATTGTACAACTGATAAATTCATAAATTCATACATATACTTGTATTGGTTGATTGGGTGATAAGACGTTATTCATGTTTAGTTTCAAATTCCTTTCATTAAAATCATCCTTTGAAGATTTTTTCTTGAGTTACTTGTTGTTGATAGTTCCATGTTAGGAACTTTATCATTTTTCCTTATCTTTTGTTTATATTAAAATTGCATTTATAAATAAACATCTTATTAATGCAGTTGCTTTTGGTGTCTTAACTAATCAAGTCCCTATCTGGCTTCATCCTGTGACAATGATCAAACCAAAACTTATGATGTGGTATGTGATTTTCTCATCAGAGATCAATTGCTAGCAGTAAGGAACTATTCCAATACTTAAAAGAGAAAACTGTCCATAGGGCTAGTGAAATGGCTAAACAAGCAGATATATTCACTGACACAGTAGTGCTTGACTACATGAGTTTAGTACAGTAGTGTTTGTCTACATGAGTTTAGTACAGTAGCCTTTTGTTACAATTATTTATTTGTTTCATGGTTTTTTTAAAAATTTGGATCCATACTATGTACCTTTGTATTTATGTTGATGTTATGTTTTCTGCTCATTAGTGTGTTAAATAATACAATTTTTATTGTCACTCGTATACATGTTAATTATTTCTTGAACACCAATTCAGTCTCAAAGGGTGTCAGCTCAATTTCATTACAGTTTTGGTAACAGTGATGGGATTGTACTTACCATCCAGTTATAATTAATTGAAGATTATTGACTGAATGATACATTAATTTAGAATTAATTTTAGCTTACTGACTGAGTGATACAGTAATTTAGAATTAATTGTAGCTTATTGACTGAATGATACATTAATTTAGAATTAATTGTAGCTTATTGACTGAATGATGCCTTAATTTAGAATTAATTGTAGCTTATTGACTGAATGATCCATTAATTTAGAATTAATTATAGCTTATGGCCTGAATGATGCCTTAATTTAGAATTGATTGTAGCTTATTGACTGAATGATGTATTAAGTTAGAATTAATTGTAGCTTATTTACTGACTGATACAGTAATTTATAATTAATTGTAGTTTACTGACTGAATTATTCCTTAATTTAGAATTAATTGTAGCTTACTGACTGAATGATACATTAATTTAGAATTAATTGTAGCTTACTGACTGAATGATCCATTAATTTAGAATTAATTGTAGCTTATTGACTGAATGATACATTAATTTAGAATTACTTGCAGCTTATTGACTGATTGATGCTTTAATTTAGAATTAATTGTAGCTTATTGACATCATGATGCATTAATTTAGAATTAATTGTAGCTTATTGAATGAATGATGCATTAATTTAGAATTAATTGTAGCTTATTGACTGAATGATACATTAATTTAGAATTAATTGTAGCTTATTGACTGAATGATACAGTAATTTAGAACTAATTGTAGCTTATTGACTGAATGATACAGTAATTTAGAATTAATTGTAGCTTATTGACTGAATGATGCATTAATTTAGAATTAATTGTAGCTTATTGACTGAGTGTAACAATAATGAAAATTAATTGGTGCTTTTCGACTGAGTGATACACCAATCAAAACTAATTGTAGCTTATTAACTGAGTGATACACCAAACGGAACTAATTGTGGCTTATTGACTGAGTGAGACAATAAACAAAACTAATTACAGATTACTGACCAAATGATGCACCAAACACAGCTAATTATAGATTATTGACTGAGTGATACACCAATCAGAAATAATTGTAGCTTACTGACCAGAGTGATACACCAATCAGAACTAACTGTAGCTTACTGAATGAGTGATACATCAACCAGAGCTAATTATAGCTTATTGACTGAGTGATACACCAATCAGAAATAATTGTAGCTTACTGACCAGAGTGATACACCAATAAGAACTAATTATAGCTTATTGACTGAGTGATACACCAATCAGAACTAATTGTAGCTTACTGAATGAGTGATACACCAATAAGAACTAATTATAGCTTATTGACTGAGTGATACACCAATCAGAACTAATTGTAGCTTACTAACTGAGTGATACACTATTGAAAATAATTATCACATATTGACTGAGTGATACACAAATCAGAACTAACTGTAGCTTACTGACTGATTGATACACCAAACACAGCTAATTATAGATTATTGACTGAGTGATACACCAATCAGAACCAACTGTAGCTTACTGATTGAGTGATACACCAAACAGAGCTAAGTATAGTTTACTGACTGAGTGATACACCAAGCAGAGCTAATTATAGCTTTTTGACTGAGTGATACACCAATCAGAACTAATTGAAGCTTACTAAATGAGTGATACACCAAACAGAGCTAATTATAGCTTGCTAAATGAGTGATATGCCAATAAGAGCTAATTATAGATTATTGACTGAGTGATACACCAATCAGAACTAACTGTAGCTTACTGACTGAGTGATACACCAATCATAACTAATTGTAGCTAACTGACTGAGTGATACACCAATCAAAAATAATTATCACATATTGACTGAGTGATACACAAATCAGAACTAACTGTAGCTTACTGACTGAGTGATACACCAAACAGAGCTAATTATAGATTATTGACTGAGTGATACACCAATCAGAACTAACCATACCTTATTGACTGAGTGATACACCAATCAGAACTAATTGTAGCTTACTAAATGAGTGATACACCAAACAGAGCTAATTATAGCTTACTGACTGAGTGATACACCAAACAGAGCTAATTATAGCTTATTGACTGAGTGATACACCAATCAGAACTAATTGTAGCTTACTAAATGAGTGATACACCAAACAGAGCTAATTTTAGCTTACTAAATGAGTGATATGCCAATAAGACCTAATTATAGATTATTGACTGAGTGATACACCAATCAAAAATACTTATCACATATTGACTGAGTGATACACAAATCAGAACTAATTATGACTGAGTGATGCACAAGAAGCATTGTATCAAAACTAAAGTATAGCTTTTTGACTGAGTGATACATTAATTTAGAATTAATTGTAGCTTATTGACTGAGTGATGTCTTAATTTAGAATTAATTGTAGCTTATTGACTGAATGATACAGTAATTTAGAATTAATTATAGCTTTTTGACTGAGTGATACATTAATTTAGAATTAATTGTAGCTTATTGACTGAGTGATGCCTTAATTTAGAATTAATTGTAGCTTATCGACTGAATGATACATTAATTTAGAATTAATTGTAGCTTATTGACTGAATGATACAGTAATTTAGAATTAATTGTAGCTTATTGACTGAATGATGCATTAATTTAGAATTAATTGTAGCTTATTGACTGAAAGGTACAGTAATTTAGAATTAATTGTAGCTTACTGACTGAATGATGCCTTTTATTTAGAACTAATTGTAGCTTACTGACTGAACGATACATTAATTTAAAATTAATTATAGCTTATTGACTGAATGATGCATTAATTTGGAATTAATTGTAGCTTATTGACTGAATGATGCATTAATTTAGAATTAATTGTAGCTTACTGACTGAATGATGCGTTAATTTAGAATTAATTGTAGCTTACTGACTGAATGATGCCTTAATTTAGAATTAATTGTAGCTTACTGACTGAATGATGCAATAATTTAGAATTAATTGTAGCTTACTGACTGAATGATGCATTAATTTAGAATTAATTGTAGCTTATTGATTGAATGATACAGTAATTTAGAATTAATTGTAGCTTATTGATTGAATGATACATTAATTTAGAATTAATTGTAACTTATTGACTGAATGATGGATTAATTTAGAATTAATTGTAGCTTATTGACTGAATGATACATTAATTTAGAATTAATTGTATCTTATTGACTGAATGATACAGTAATTTAGAATTAATTGTAGCTTATTGACAATGATACAGTAATTTTGAATTAATTGTAGCTTATTGACTGAATGATGCATTAATTTAGAATTAATTGTAGCTTATTGACTGAGTGTAACAATAATGACAATTAATTGGTACTTTTTGACTGAGTGATACACCAATCAAAACTAATTGTAGCTTATTAACTGAGTGATACACCAAACGGAACTAATTGTGGCTTATTGACTGAGTGAGACACCAAACAAAACTAACTATAGATTTCTGACCAAATGATACACCAATCAGAGCTAATTATAGATTATTGACTGAGTGATACACCAATCAGAAATAATTGTAGCTTACTGACCAGAGTGATACACCAATCAGAACTAACTGTAGCTTACTGAATGAGTGATACACCAAACAGAGCTAATTATAGCTTATTGACTGAGTGATACACCAATCAGAAATAATTGTAGCTTACTGACCAGAGTGATACACCAATAAGAACTAATTATAGCTTATTGACTGAGTGATACACCAATCAGAACTAATTGTAGCTTACTGAATGAGTGATACACTATTCAAAAATAATTATCACATATTGACTGAGTGATACACAAATCAGTACTAACTGTAGCTTACTGACTGAGTAATACACCAAACAGAGCTAATTATAGCTTTTTGACTGTTTGATACACCAATTAGAACTAATTGTAGCTTACTAAATGAGTGATACACCAAACAGAGCTAATTATAGGTTACTAAATGAATGATACGCCAAACAGAGCTAATTATAGATTATTGACTGAGTGATACACCAGTCAGAACTAACTGTAGCTTACTGACTGAGTGATACACCAATCATAACTAATTGTAGCTTACTGAATGAGTGATACACTATTCAAAAATAATTATCACATATTGACTGAGTGATACACAAATCAGAACTAACTGTAGCTTACTGACTGAGTGATACACCAAACAGAGCTAATTATAGATTATTGACTGAGTGATACACCAATCAGAAATAATTGTAGCTTACTGACCAGAGTGATACACCAATCAGAACTAACTGTAGCTTACTGAATGAGTGATACACCAAACAGAGCTAATTATAACTTATTGACTGAGTGATACACCAATCAGAAATAATTGTAGCTTACTGACCAGAGTGATACACCAATAAGAACTAATTATAGCTTATTGACTGAGTGATACACAAATCAGTACTAACTGTAGCTTACTGACTGAGTAATACACCAAACAGAGCTAATTATAGCTTTTTGACTGTTTGATACACCAATTAGAACTAATTGTAGCTTACTAAATGAGTGATACACCAAACAAAGCTAATTATAGGTTACTAAATGAATGATACGCCAAACAGAGCTAATTATAGATTATTGACTGAGTGATACACCAATCAGAACTAACTGTAGCTTACTGACTGAGTGATACACCAATCATAACTAATTGTAGCTTACTGACTGAGTGATACACCAATCAGAACTAATTGTAGCTTACTGAATGAGTGATACACTATTCAAAAATAATTATCACATATTGACTGAGTGATACACAAATCAGAACTAACTGTAGCTTACTGACTGAGTGATACACCAAACAGAGCTAATTATAGATTATTGACTGAGTGATACACCAGTCAGAACTAACCATAGCTTACTGACTGAGTGATACACCAAACAGAGCTAATTATAGCTTATTGACTGAGTGGCAGAAGGAGAGGTAGACAGAGACAAAAGTGGACTGTCAACATCACAGAATGGACCAGGAAAAGTTTTGCGGAGACACAGGCATTGGCACATGATCAAGACAAGTGGAGGGAACTGGTCAGATGTTCAGCAGCAGTGCCTCAACGACCACACTAAGTCAAGAGATTGATGATGATGATGATGATGATGATGACATGCATATACATTTGTAAAATGTTTCATTTCTTTTTATTTACTTTTTTTGAACCTTTTTTTTAGTTGACATCTTAGATCTTGTATTGTGTTGAAGGAACATTCAACCTTTATACATAAACATACACCATTCATAAAACTTTTTTTTGTTTTGAGAGAATGATTCCTAAACTATCCAAGATATTTCCAGTAAATTTTAAGGCCGAGTCTTTTGATACTTAGATCTTTTCAAATTAATTTTTTTTTATATTACCATGGAAACAAACAGCGTAAGTATATTAATTAAAGTGCTGCATCATAGCTTTCTAGCTTATTAAGTAGTTACTACATTGAGATTGCTAGATCATATTTTATTATCAATAGGACTCAGTACATAACTGGGTTTGATATACCTGTAGATGACTTGTTTCTTTATCTTAAAGTTATCTTGTATGTATTTTCAGAGGTGTAGTGGGCTTTTTCATAGCTGGTATGGCACTTATGTATCTTTTCCAAAAGAGAACCCTCTACAAAAGAAGTGGAGCCAGCAGTAAGTTCCAACAAAATTTTTCTTAGTGAAATTTCTTTTTATTCTCACCTGTGAATGACAAGACTCAGCATAAGTTTTCCAGAAATAATTGCATCAAACTAATTTTCTAATTTAACTGTGTTAAATTTTTGAATGACACATTTCTCTAAATCAGCTGCTTAATAGACATCAAAATTTCAGCATAACACGGTTGAGATCACATCAGTTTTTCATAACAGATTCTGTGCTGCCAATATATAGCAAGCTTTAAATCACTAAATACTTTTTAAAGTTATGTATTTTTTATAGTACCATTATTATAATTGTAGTAGCATTTCATTGTATATAGCCACCATAGCATGGTCATGATAGTTCATCCATTTAGCTTTCTCTCACTGTTACCAAGTTTCTTGCTGAACAATAAGTAAGATTGTCCAGCCATACATTGTTACCAAACTTTCTGCACTTGGGAAGGAATACCTGTTTATAAATGTTTGTGTCAGGTATCACAGATTTTGATCACAGTAACATAAAGAAGAAAAGCAGTTTCCACACCGTTAATTTTAGTAGTCCACCATTTACAGTTATGAGACTTTAAGAAACGAGCTTAATGATTTAAGAATGAAAAGTTAAAATGTCAAGGTCACCATGATGAAAATAACAAAACTGGTTTCTGAATGAGATTTTTGGAATATTAAGTTTTCTACCTCTAATAGTTACATGGCTTGGTGGGTGGCTTGCGTGTGAGGTAAGGATGTTATGAGGTGAAATAGTCAAATGTCAAGATCACAATGATTGATGGAAGAATTTTTTTCCCCAGATAATAACTCTTTCTTCACCAACTGCATTCACCAAAATATGTGTACGGCTTGCATTGTAGATTTTGAGGTCAAAGATAAAGGTCAATGTTTCATCACAACAGCATTCGTTTTCCATCACATTTATCAAACTTTCTGGAATGTTTGCACTTGGGATAAGGAGGAATTATGTCAGTTTTGGGGTTTAAAGGTGAAAGATTCAAAGCAAGCGTGAATAAATGAAGATAAATAATTTCTGCACATTAACATTAGTTCAACATCACATAACTTGATGAAACCTTCAGGATCATTTGCACTTCTAAGGGTCAACCACTACAGTGGCCTCATGGTTAGGGTGTTTGCCTTGGATGCAGCAGGTCATGGGTTTGAATCCAGTTGGGTCATACGAAAGACTTATAAAAATGGTACTAACAGCTGCAGCCTTACTAAGTACTCAGTATTAAGAGGTTATTATTAGGACTGGTCGGCCTGGTGTCAGGATAATGTGACTGGGTGGGACATCATGCTACATGTTTGTGGTATGAAGCTCCAGTGCAAGACATCCTTATAACCTGCCACACTGCAGGCATCATAGCGATATGACTGAAAAATTGTTTAAGCTACTTTAAAACCCCAAATCTCTCTCACACACACTTGGGGTAAGGAAGTGCCTATTGATTTTGAGGTTAAAGGTTACAGTCACAGTAACCCATAGAAGTAAAATGGATTCTGCATTGTAACAATAGCTTTACATCATAAACCTGAAACGATCTATGTCGTAAGAGATAAGACTACAAATTTTGCTGTTAAAGGTGAAATTGTCTGCGCATAAATTTCAGTTTATGTTGTAGACATGACATAGAGTACTGGCACCCTGAGTTGCCGAGTGGTCTAAAGCGGTTGCCGTTATGTATCACTGCCGTCTCACCTCTAGCTGTCTGCATGGGTTCGAGTCTAAAATTCTGCTAATGTAGTTATGTGGGAAAGTTTGCCAGTAGCTTCTCGTGGGTCGGTGGTTTTTTCTGGGGTTTTTCCCGGGTTCTTCCTCCACCAATAATACTGGCTGCCATGTATAACCTATTGTGTGCTGAAAATGGTGTTAAACCCTAAAAAACAAACAAACATAGAGTACTTTTAAAGAAGTGTAAAAGCAAGTGTATAATATGCTTTTTATTTCCATTATTTAATGTGAGACAGAAGTCACAATCTTGTTATTTTATGTTGAATATCTCCCCAGAGTTCATAGCTCAATAATATGTATACATCAAAGTAAGCATTGAATTTATAAAATTTGACATTAAAATTTGCACAATAATGTTGATGAAAGTTCGAGAAAATCCATGATATTTCAGCCATCATTTGGTGACAGAAAAATATATAGTTGAGTCATAAACTGTGCTGAATCTGAGCTTGACAGGATTTATAAACTCCAGAAACGAGCAGTACATGTAATTTTAGATACATCTGTTGACCATCCCTCAAAAGCATTATTTACAGAACTCAAATGGTTCAAAATATATGACAGGATAGATTTTCACAAGGCAGTTCTTTTATATAAATATCTACATGGAATTGCACCAGAGTATCTTCAGGATTTATTCAGGCCTTTTTCAACACAATACCAGTTGAGATC
The DNA here is from genome assembly GCA_030141615.1 of Unio pictorum. NCBI lineage: Eukaryota > Metazoa > Mollusca > Bivalvia > Unionida > Unionidae > Unio > Unio pictorum. The sequence continues at coordinate 16,233,029 of JARLTB010000442.1, read as the reverse complement.
AATATCACATGGAAACATTCTAGTACCAAAACCAAGAACAGAGCAATTCAAAAAGAGTTTTCAATACTCTGGTACACTACATGTAAAATCGTCCGAAAATATTAGAGTATTTAAGAAGAGATATCATGAGCATGTATGTCTTTCTAATAGATAATGGAATTTAGTATTTTAATACTAAACATGTTAAAATAAACAGTAACTATTGATATCTTCATATAACATGCATTGTTATACTCTCCTTAAGAGGGCCTCAAGGGAGAATAGTCCTTGACTAAGGAGTCACCCTCTATAAATAAAGCATCATTATTATTATTATTATTATTATTATTATTATAACTGAAAAGATCAATAGTTAAATTTATTGACATGTTATGAGATATTTTGGAGGTTGGGAAAAATGTCATTCTGATGAGATTCTCGCCCAAAAAATTGACATAGTCAATCCTGGCACTCAGGTTACTTTATAAGTCAGATAGACTGGCAACCTCTTAGTCCACTACATATTGTCATACTGTATCAACATGCATGCAGATTGTGATCTTGGTAAATATTCAAGTGAAACAATTAAAGTCTCTTTCCCATATTTTCCCTTGTGTTGTGTAAATTTAACTAAATGCTTAGCGATAAATCTTTCCTGATGTTCGCACTGGGAACATGGGATTAAATAGTATCATTAGTATTAACCACCAACATTCTCAACTCACCTTTGTAGTGATTGATCTAGATCAACTATAGAATATAAGCATGATGATCTGATAAGAATGAGTAAGAGCTACTGACTTAAAATGAAAGCCGCTGAATCATAATTATATACTTTTTATAAGAAAGCTGAAGAAACTCTGCTTTGTTTAGTTTTTGGATGTAATTTTGTGATTACAGTATTGATAAATGATAGATCAGTTTGAAACATTTCTCCTAGTAGATTAAGTTTTATATAATGATTATTTTCATTATTATGTTTCAGGCTCACAATACACAAGCATTTCCCAAGGTAAGAGTATTGTATTAATGAGGAACCATATTTTCCATTTACACATTTACAATGTACACCTGAGCATATATAATGTACATCTAATTTTCATGTGCACTTGATTACAATATGTTTTGATATTATGCCCACTTTATTTTTAAATGCACACCTGAATATACTGCACATCTTATTAATGTGACAAGACTGCAATATGCACTTAAATGTGATGCGTACAGGATTATAACTCAAACCTGATTACAATGTACACCTTCTATAGGAAACCTTATTAAAGTCCATGCCTAATTACAATGTGTAGATGATGTTTAATGTGTACCTAATTACAATTTACATGGATTACAGTGCATATAGTATTATAGCATCCACTTGATTACAATGCACACATGGATATAACATCCACCTGATCATAATGCGCACATGATCACAATGCATGCATGGATATAACATTCACCTGATTACAGTGCACATAAATCAAATGTTCACATCATCTAATTATATACAATCCACCAGATTACCATGCATGCATGGTTATAAATGCTACCAGATTACAATACACACTTGGTTATAACATCCACCAGATTACAATACACACTTGGTTATAACATCCACCAGAGTAAGTGCAAACGTGATAATGGGTAAACCAGAGTACAGTGCACACATGATTATAATGTGTACACCAGAGTACAGAGCACACATAATTTATGATTATAATGGGTACATCAGAGTACACAGAACGCATGATTTATGATTATAATGGGTACAGCAGAGTGCACAGCACACATGATTGAAATGAGTATAATGTGTACACCAAGAGTACAGAGCACATGATTATAATGAATACACCAAAGTACATGGCACACATGATTATAATGAATACACCAGAGTACAGAGCACAATTGATTATTATGTGTACACCAGAGTACACAGCACACATGATTGAAATGAGTATAACCTGTACACCAGCGTACAGAGCACACATGATTATAATGGGTACACCAGCGTACAGAGCACACATGATTATAATAAATATACGAGAGTACAATGCACACTTGATTATAATGGGTACACCAGAGCACAGGATACATATTAACCACTCCGGTGGCCTAGTGGTTAGAGCGTCCGCCGCTGAAGTGGGAGGTCATGGGTTTGATCCCTGGCCAAGTCATACTAAAGACTTACAAAAATGGTACTAACAGCTGCCTTGCTTGACGCTCAGCATTAAAAGGTTAGTTTTAGGACTGGTTGACCTGGTGTCAGGATAATGTGACTGGGTGGGACATCATGCTACATGTCTGTGGCATGATGCTCCAGTGCTAGACATCACTATAAACTGCCTCACTGCAGACATCATAGCAATATGACTGAAAAATTGTTTAAGCTACATTAAAAATCCTAAAAAGAAACAAACAAACAGAATACATATTATAATGGGTACACCAGAGTACAGTGTACACATGATTATAATGGGTAAACCAGAGTACAGTGTACACATATTATAATGGGTACACCAGAGTACAGTGTACACATATCATAATGGGTACACCAGAGCACACAATATTATACACTAAAGTACAGTGTACATGATCATAACATGTACAACAGAGTACAGTGCATGATTTAATGTGTGCAACGGATTACAATGGGTACTCAATTATGGCATGGCTGTAAAAAATGTTAATACAGGCAGCCTATAGTTGGTATTTTCTAGTAAATGATGTCATGGCCAAGACTTTTAAGAAAAACTAATTTCATATATTATTTTCGAAATAAGCACATGTTAATATTTATGTTAACTTGAGGACGACATAACTTGTGGACGACAGTGACGGACACCAAAGAGAATCTTAAAATTTAGATTAAACAGCTGTAATACATCACCAACTTTTATTGCATAATTCCAGGATGCCACGTCACTAGTCTTGAGTTAAATATTCCCTACTCAAATTAGTAATTAGAGGCAGAGAATTGAAAAGAACAGGACCCCAGTCTGATTGAATTGTCATAGCCAGCATATGTGGAATTCCTCCCTTATTATCCTTAGAATTCATGAGTAATACATGAGTATTAGTATTATTATGGTATTTTTGGATTTTAGTTAATGATATGAGATAAAAGCCTTTAGTACTCCATGACTTTAGCCTTAAATCACTGGCAAGTGGAAATCACACATGTGAACCCACAGTGAGCCTATTTTTGTGGTGAGCCTTAAGTGATGCTACTACAGGGATGACACAGTCAGGCCAATGCATCATGTACAGGTAAAACGTGGACAAACAGATCAGTGTACACTGCAAACAGATCACTGTACACTGGCAAACAGATCACTGTACACTGGCAAACATGAACAATCACTCAATTTCACTTTCTTTTTAATAATTAATTACCTATTTTGGTCACTGGTACCTCAGTTTCATATATGTGCACAAAGTTGCTGATAATTTACCATATCCTCAAGTGCAATTTAAAATTCAGTCATGATAGTTATTTTATAGTCAATAGCCACTTAATAATTGTTTATTAATTGTACTCAGACTACTTTGCGTTGCTACATGAAGTTATGAATAGACATGTAATAGTATTTAAATTATTTTACCAGTACCACCAGTCACACCAGTTGCTATTTATAGGGCTCCAACAAGAATTCTGATTGGTGTGCCAAAGGAAGAGAAGGTTTTGTTTCTACTATTAGAGCAGCCTTTTTGATTACTTTTATGCTCTCTGGGGGATTCCAGTATTGGGTCAGATGCTCATTAGTTTTATTTCTTTAGATATTTTGAGCTTCAGATAACAGTAACATGCTCACTAAAGCCCAGATTTTATTTGTTCTTTGTGCATTATTAAATCCTTTTAAGTGAGACTTTTTTTGAAAACTTTACTCTTAAAACAGTCTTACTTCTTTCCTTCTTGGAGTTATCAAGGAAGAATACCTTATCAATGGAAAAGGTTAAATATGGTAATTTTGATTTAAATTCTTCTCTCTGCTATTCTGGCTTTCTAGCTGAGAAATCAGCTTGCTTCATGAGCTCCAATTCCTATTCCAATCTCAGTCATATTTGTGCTGAGGATGATGAAGATAGTGTTCTTTGTATAGTTATGGCCTTAATGTTTTATTTAGCTTTCTCTGAAGGGATAAGGTCAGAATTATCTCTTTCAATCTCACAAGCTTTACTCAGATTGAACCCACGATCCAGAGAGATTAATCATTCACTCACTTTAAGGGAATTTACTGTCATGCAAATTGTAGCCCAGGCTATTTCTTCATCTTTATCTAGCATAAATCATTCTTCTTTGGATGAGGTTATTAGAGCAGTCTTCTGGCAGTCATACACTACATTCATATTCACTAAACTTTGAACAATTGTGTACCACAGCAAGGTCTACTCAGTTGTTGGTTTTAAACTTTACTGCAGAGCATGCAATCTACCAGCCAACAGTACTGAACTCTCCTTCCAAGTGAGTGCATTATTTTCTTGTAGCAGTGTTTGTTTGAGACCATCTGCTTTACTACTAATTGGCAAATTCATCAATTTTTTAGTAACAGATTGTTATGTTGCAAGGATTAACCAGATTTCAACATGTATGTGTTAGACCCTGAGGCTATTAATTTCATGCTGTCAATATGTATGAAGGTCTGTTTGGCGAACAAAAGGTGGGTGTCAAACCAGTTAATTGACATAGCTATAAAATTCATAACTCACTGTATTTTGAGCATGCCAGTTACATAATAATTGCGATCACAGGTAAGTGATGGAATTCCGGTGTTCAGATCAAGAGAACATCAAGTGGGGGTCATAAATCCACCCTTGACAGACTGTTAAGAGGAGCCAGTGTCTGATAGTTATATGAATCAACATCCACTTGAAATTGAGCAAGGCATGGCCAACATTAGAATTGCAAGTTTATTTCTATTATCTTGAGAACTAAATGTCAGTACTCGCTAAAACCATCTTGCGGGAATTAAGGGAAGATAAGCTACTCCAACGTCATTCAATGTTGGCGGGAAACTTGTTATTCTGGGACTTACAAGGAGCTTCATTTCAGGTCAGTGACTATTTACTCAATCGTTGTAATATATTATTGCAAAGTAAGTTTACTTTAATTATTGCAGTATGTATAGTTTATAGAATTACTATTTGTAGGGTGATTTATTCATAGTGTTTGATATACATTCATATTTTGAGATATGAGCAATGTTTATGTAAAGAATTAATATTGTAATTTGCTATTTGGTTAATTCGTAGTAACCTCGTGCATTTATTCATTTGATATTCTCGAAATGCAAATGTTGAATTGAATTATAACTTTGTATAATGGTTGCAGTGCGCAACATTAGTTAATAGGGATTTGCCTATTTGTGTATACTTTGTAGGAGTATCATGTGTAAGGATAGATCAGCACATGGATATGTGAATATCTGTGTATACACTTTGTAGAAGTGCAATGTACAGGAATGTGTCTGATTATATGATATTGTTCTATATAATAAAATTGATAATCTATATAGACCTTGTACACATATCAGGGAGAATGTGTATTTCGATAGACACGAATGCGTGATCAAAAATGGTAATGGCTTATCTAATGATGTTAATGTTTAGTGTGAGTTTACATAGTTAGGGGAATATTCAATGCTAATGTCCTTGTGTGTTAATACAGGAAGCTTTTAGGGAAAAGAGGGAATTACCCCAATGCAGTTGGTCCGAGTCTCTGGGAGACAAAAGAAAAAGGAAGAAGAGAGCCAGAAGTTAGATGGACTGGAGGGAGTTGGATTACCAGTCCAGAAAGATCATACAGATGAGTAGGAACACAGGACAGGAGGAAAATCTATCACACTAAGTCAGATGAAGAAATAGGCCATCACTTGGTTGAGTGAAAGATGAGTGTATTGGGGCTTTATTTTGAACTTTATTTGAGAGATGACTGTTATTGAATTATATTAAATTGTTGTTATTTGAATTTCACATTTTGTGTATTCATTAATTTAACTGTTGGCACCACTGGCTGGGGGCTTGGAGCTTTGCATCTCTCTATCACTACTTCAGTTTCTGACTAAAATGATCCAGGGTCAGTCTTATGTGTTAATTTAAATAATATTGGGATCACCTGACCCCAACCTAAATAAGGAAAACCTCTACACAGATGATGTATTACTGCTATTAAAATGTATTGGGGGTGTGGAAACTGTTCTTAATTATGTAATTGACACCTGTAAATATTTCTGATTTCTTTCTCAGCTCAATCCAAGTCACAAAGGGGAATGTACTCTGTATGCTGGCTGTGGAATTAGACTGGGATCATGTTCTTTTCAATTCTGAGCCTCTAATTATTAATTGGAAGCAGTATTTTTCTTGGACTGGATTTGATGTCCTGGAAAAGATGGTCACTGCAATTGTACCATGTAAATATTACATACTTAGTTAAAATTATTTTAAACCACTAAAAACTATATCTTTCGAATCTTTTCTACATTCAGTGCCACCCATTCCTGTTGCTAACCCAGGACCTACAACAGAGTTCCAGGAAGTGAGTGAAACCTCGGATCTAATAAACAATATTTATAAGACAAATATTCAGCAGTCTAATGGATATATCATAGGGCAGCCTGTATCTGATAACAATAATCACTTGGTCAATCATAAAGTTGAAGATCACATGGATTCTCATAAATCATCCGAATCTGGCAATCATTTAGGTATTCATGAATGTATAAATGAAAGGAACCAGTCTTTATCATCATACAATGAAAGTCCTGAAAATTTGACAGAATCAGGGGAGGGAACTCGTCAAATTGATGACTCAGATCACACAAGCCAGTTCATAAGCTGTCCTCCTGTGGAAAAGGGTCAGAGTTGGAGGTTTTCAAGAGATAGTGTTGCAGATAATGACAGCTTAACTGTTGCAAAAACTCTTTCAGGGTATGAGAATGTTGCACAAAATACAGTCCCTCAAGCAATATGTACAAGTGATGTAGATAGGACAAATGATAATACCAATATAATACCGGTTAAAGAGTTTAAAAGAATACATCCACTCAATAGCAGTGTAACAAGGGGTCCAGATCTCAAAACACCAAATAATGAAGGTGGAATATGCTGTGACGATTCCATAATACCTAATGAGGAACCCAGAGCACCCAGTGAAGAAAGTCCTCATGCAAGTCCCCAATTATTGACCATGCCACGTTCTCCGACCACTGCTAGCAACAGATTAACATTCAGACCTTTCCTGAACAGATTGATATCATCCCCAGCAGGTAGGTTTTGCTTACCATGTATACGTGAATGAATAATACTTACATAGGTAAATATAAATGTTTACAAAAAACAAAGATGAACTCCAGATGGTGCACTGACTGGTTATTTATTCACAAGTCTGGCTTCAAACCAAATATTTTACTTTTCTGGCAATTCCCCAATTATTGACCATGCCACGTTCTCCGACCACTGCTAGCAACAGATTAACATTCAGACCTTTCCTGAACAGATTGATATCATCCCCAGCAGGCAGGTTTTGCTTACCATGTATACGTGAATGAATAATACTTACATAGGTAAATATAAATGTTTACAAAAAACAAAGATGAACTCCAGATGGTGCACTGACTGGTTATTTATTCACAAGTCTGGCTTCAAACCAAATATTTTACTTTTCTGGCAATTTAATCTTGTTCTGTTGTTACTATTACAGTTGCTAAATATGATTAGATTTTCAGGTGGTATTTTCTTTGAAAAAAAATGCAGAAATTGTAATCTTCTGTTTTCAGCCATTTATAACATTCATACATAGAATATGACCGTCAGCTGCAGGCATAACATATTGTTGACGGTTGCATTGCTCATATATTTTGCTATGTTTTGAGAGAACTGCTTCCATTAATGTACAGTAATGTACAGTTTAGCATCAAATTAAAATATACCTAAACACACTTTAAAAGAAAAACATAATGGGGTGAGTTAAAAATGATACAAAATGACAAATGAAAGCAAGATCCAGAACAGACATTTCTATTCTTGTATACCAAAAATTAAATATATCAGACAAAATCATTTATGAACTTTCATTTTTCATAATATTTAATGTACATAAGGTAATAGTTTATATCAATAAAGATAGTGTTTATACCTGTTCCTGTCCTTCTTTGAGTCTCCACTCCCCTTTTCTGAAATAATGAAAATATACAAATATTATAATGATTGTGAGGTGGGGTGGGGTAATGGTGGTGGATATCCTTGGAGAGGACATCTGTGTAACACTGTTATGTTCAGTTAAAATTTATTTACTGAAACAGGTTTGGCTAGAATACCTTGTTGACCGTGAACAACTGTTATCTCTAAGAGATTTGTTTCGTACTTCAGCAAGTTCAGGCTATCAAGATAAATTTTCTGTGTGTGCAGAGAGAGAGTGAAAAGAATTAAGATATCCCATGATACAAATGATGATAAATAGTGGTATATTTTATTGACCATGGAAAGCGATATCAGCTAAAAACAAAGGTTAATAAATACATGTATTAACCTCATCAGAAACACCCCTGGAGATTTGAGGATGGTGAATTGCATGCCATGCTTGTCTTAAGAGATTGCCAATACAGACAACCCTTTTGCTCTGGGATGAATCTTGTATTGATGTTCCAGCTCAGATCTTGGACTTTTAAAAAAAAGTGTTTTATACGAAATATTTTGACTTGACCCTGGAACTGACTTCTCAAAAAGTATTCTATAAAACTATAAAAGTGAATTTGATAGACAGCATCCAGGCATGAATACACAATCAAAGTCATAAAAATAGAAACAGCTTCAAAATTTCTAAATAACAATGGACCAAACTCTATGGAAGGCATTACTTCAAATATCGCTAAATAAATATATATAAATAATGCAGGTTCTGGATCAGATACAGATCATATTTACACCTTTTAATGAAAAAACCCTCTTAAAACAGAATTAGGCCATATTTGACAGAGAGCATCTTGGCATTTTAGATTCTTACAAAGGATACTGAATTGCCATCCAATATGGCTGCTTACATAATGCTGATTTACCATTAAAAAAAATACTTTAAAAAATAAGTTGAACAGAAATTGTGAAGAATCATTAACTATTATGGTCACTATTACTAAAACAACGGAAACATTTAAAAGACGATTCTTAAAAATTGCTGAACTGAATTTGACCAAATTTGACAAGGCATCTTGTCATGAAGAATTTTCAAGGATTATACAACATAATGGCTGTCTTCTATCAGATAGTGCTATTACTAGACAAACGTTGAAAAAAAACATTAAAAAACTACTAATAAAATGGTTGAACAGAATTTAACCATTGATACAAAGCATAGCATGAATGCTTTTTGAGTGTGCAAAATGAGGCCAATCTGTCATCAAATTAAATAAAATAATTCACTAATACTCTCAGCGTATTCTTAACAGATGGGCATAAATGAAGGGTTTCAGTTTTGCACAAACAGTCCTTATCCCAAGCAATAAGACCATAAGACCATTGGTTCAGAAAATAGAAAAAGATAGTTTGAAATGACTCCTTTAGTGTTATTGTTGGACTGGTCTGCCTGGGTGTTAGGATAACATGACTGGGTGGGACAAGATGCTAAATTGACGTTGCCCCAGTGCTAGACAACATTGTCAACAGCCAACAGCCACATTGCAGACATTGAAAAGCTACAATTAAAATCTAAATCACACACTCACACACTAGAATCAAATGTAGAACTTTTGTTACATATCTATTTTCCAGAATAAATGAATAGTAAATGAATAAATAAAACTGGATAAAATTTGTTAGATTAAATGATATGACATGGGAACCAAATGCTATCTTGAAGTGTTCATCAGGTTTGGTTTTTTCTTCTAATTGTTAACCCATTTATGCACTGATAAACAACATGAAGAAAGTTCAATTTACAAAAGACAAAATACTCTTTGACAATGTATAGAAGTCCTTGAAATATTGTTACAAATATCCTTGACAATCAACTCTTGGGTGTTGGTCAAATCATCCATAAGAACTAACTCTTTGGGGCTTTACAAACCCTGGTAAATTAGCAAACAATTCTCTGGGTCTTTACAAACCCTGGTAAATTAGCAAACAATTCTCTGGGTCTTTACAAACCCTGATAAAATATCCATTAGCAAATGGCTCTGAGGGTTTTTACAAACCAAGGTAAAAGCAGCGATAGCAGACAACTCTCTGGGGCTTTAAAAAGCATGGTAAATTAGCAAACAACTCTCTGGGGCTTTACAAACCATTGTAAGTTAACAAAAAACTCTCTGGGGCTTTACAAATCATGGTAAATTAGCAAACAACTCTCTGGGGCTTTAAACATCATGGTAAATTAGCAACCAACTCTCTGGGGCTTTAATAATCATGGTAAATTAACAACCAACTCTCTGGGGCTTTACAAATCATTGTAAGTTAGCAAAAAACTCGGTACCTATGCAACCCCTATTAAAAACAGCATTAGCAAACAACTCTCTGGGGCTCTACAAACCATGATAAATTAGCAAACAACTTTCTGGGGCTTTACAAACCATGATAAATTAGCAAACAACACTCTGGGGCTTTACAAACCATGGCAAATTAGCAACCAACTCTCAGTGGCTTTACAAATGATGTTAAAGTCATCACTCGTGTGCAGTGTAACCTCTGAAGACCGCAAGACATCAGAACCAAATTAATATTTTTTGGTTTGAGTAGCTTTGTTTTCTTAGGTTCTTTATTTTCACCAGATGTTTCATATTATGCTTAACCAGAAAATAAAATGTTACTAATCATTTTTTCTCTGACATCACAAATAATTTTAATATATTTATAAACCATAATGGCTTTTTAAAAAAATATATTGTTGAAAATTTTGGATTTCATAGCAGACATGTTTTAATGATGGTTTTTATTTCACTCTGCATGACTTCAGTTTTTTACAGATCAGTGGCTCATCATTCTTTTTGGTTGAGTTTCAGTTTTATGGGGTTTATTTGAAGGTAAAATTGACATTTTAGGACCAAACATTTCGTTCAGTTTTCTGAGGAGATTGGTTTTGGTTTACTGCTCTATGATATCAGATGTTTTCATGTGACGTCACAAAATGTGTACACCTCCATATCTGCCATTTTGAAGCCATGGCCACACATGCTTGCAACTAACAACATTGCTCTACCCTTATAATTGCAAAAGCACATCTCATGTTGTGTGAAAGGATATCGTAATAGGTCACATTCTGTTGTGCATGTCAACTGTAGCACAAGAACCAGATTTTTTACTTTTCCCGTTTTATTCTTCAAATAATTTCAACCATGTTTGTTATTCTTTCATAAGCAAATAGATCCATCAATAAACATATGCATAAACAAATAGATACACAAACAGGAACAAACATGTAAGGATTTTCAATCATTTGGTTAAAAACACAATTATTAAATATATAATTTCATATTTCTAAAAGTATTTCAAGAATACTCGGCTTTGTTTGTTTGTTTGTTTGTTTGATTAGGCATTTTAACAATTTTTCAGTCATATCGTTATGATGTCTGCAGTGAGGCAGTTTATAGTGATGTCTAGCACTGGGGCATCATGCTGCAGACACGTAGCATGATATCCCACCCAGTCACATTATCTTGACACCAGGCCAACCAGTTCTAACACTAACCTCTTAGGACTAACACTAACCTCTTAATGCTGAGCACCAAGCAAGGCAGCTGTTAGTACCATTTTTGTAAGTCTTTGGTATGGCTCGGCCGGAGATTGGACCCACTACCTTCTGCTTCTGCGGTGTCCACTCTAACCACTAGGCCACCGCAGCAAAGTCATGTTCCATTTGGCATATGTTTAATTTTAATACACTGAAGATAAAGCATTATAAAACAGTTCTCACTTTCTTTCTGTATCTCCACCACAAATGCGATATTTGATCCTGAAATGGATCTTATCAAGTGAGACCTCTGACCAAATAAATCTTAATTGTACAGACTCTGAAATGGATCTTATAAAGTGAGACCTCTGATCAAATAAATCTTAATTGTACAGACTCTGAAATAGATCTTATAAAATTGACACTTTTGTCCTCACCTGTGTTTCAGCGAATAATACTAATGTTACAGATCCTAAAAGGGATCTTTTCAAAGTAACACATGTCCTGACCTGTGACCCAAAACATCAGATGGCACAGTCTCGGAAATAGATCTTGTAAAATTGACATTTTTGTCCTCACCTGTGACTCAGCAAATTATAATGGGTCTCATCAAAGTGACACTTGACCCTCACCTACAATTCACTGGAACTTAATGGCACAGATCCTTAAATGGATTTTATAAAAGTGACCAGTGACCCAATAAGTTGTAATGGTACAAATCCTTAAATGGATCTTATGAAAATGACATTTACACTCATGAGTGACCCAACAAACCATAATGGTACAGTCTCTGAAATAGATCTTATAAAAAAAGAATTTAAAAAAAAGTGCATTCTTTTGTTGCAAATTTTATGACAGTACTGCCAGCCTCAGATCATAATAGTCTTATCAGCAGAAGAAGTCATAATAGTATTTATGCCGCTGTTATTCCTTCTCTATATTTCATCATTTCAGATCGGCCCACAGCCAAAGTTCCACGTGAGTATTCAGTTTTTCTTTTGTGCTGTAAATAAGATTCAATTTACACAATGAAACATCATCATTAAATAATATAAAGTTTGGTAGGTTTTTATATGCTTGACATTAGGCTGTGAATGTTGTTAGTTCTTAAGATCTTATGGGATGCCTGTTTTCCTTGGCCATCTATTTAATAGAAAAGATTTGTTATAACTACTTATTGGACCTAGAGACACATTCATCTGAAGATCTAGCTGGTCTTTCATACATCCAATATGGCCACTACTGTGACCATCTTGAAAATCTTCATTACTATTTCCTGAATGGATGGTCATATCAACATTGGGTTTCTCTGAAAACTTTTTATAATGGCAGCTATCTTGAAAATCTTGTTATAACCACTATTACTGAGTGGAAAGTGAAACCAATGTGGATCTTTTCACCAGAAGATATCTCTTGAAGTTTGGTTGGGTGCCAGTCTGACCTCCAATATGGCCACGACTGTCTTGAAAAAATCTTAGTCTTCTTGCTCCTCCTTGATAGTTATATCAACATTGGATATTCATCATAAAAATTCATCAGACATCTCTTCTAGCTGCCATAGTGGCCATCTTAATTTTTTTTAATTGCTACTCTTCTTTTTTACGGATGGTAATATTGATAAAGTGTTTTGCAGTTAAAGATCTTGTTAATTGTTTTGTTGGTCCTAAATTTAAAATGGTGTCAATATGACATCCAATATTGTTGCCACAACAGCCATTTTTAAAATACTACTCCAGAACTAAAAGTAATATATGTATCAGCATATAGTTTGTATCGGAAAAGCTTTCTTACTTTATTTGTTGACTCGTCTTGTCTTAAACTAGAAGAAATGGTCTGTTGTCCATCATCCATCATATGTCCATCAGCAAAGTTATCTCTGTTATGCCTAAAGTAGTATTCTCTGTTATGCCTAAAGTAGTTATCTCTGTTCAGCCTAAAGTAGTCATCTCTGTTCAGCCTAAAGTAGTTATCTCTGTTCAGCCTAAAGTAGTTATCTCTGTTATGCCTAAAGTAGTTATCTCTGTTCAGCCTAAAGTAGTTATCTCTGTTCAGCCTAACGTAGTTATCTCTGTTATGCCTAAAGTAGTTATCTCTGTTATGCCTAAAGTAGTTATCTCTGTTCAGCCTAAAGTAGTTATCTCTGTTCAGCCTAAAGTAGTTATCTCTGTTATGCCTAAAGTAGTTATCTCTGTTATGCCTAAAGTAGTTATCTCTGTTATGCCTAAAGTAGTTATCTCTGTTGAGCCTAAAGTAGTTATCTCTGTTGAGCCTAAAGTAGTTATCTCTGTTGAGCCTAAAGTAGTTATCTCTGTTGAGCCTAAAGTAGTTATCTCTGTTGAGCCTAAAGTAGTTATCTCTGTTGAGCCTAAAGTAGTTATCTCTGTTGAGCCTAAAGTAGTTATCTCTGTTGAGCCTAAAGTAGTTATCTCTGTTCAGCCTAAAGTAGTTATCTCTGTTCAGCCTAAAGTAGTTATCTCTGTTCAGCCTAAAGTAGTTATCTCTGCTCCTCCTACACTACTTAGAGGATTGATGAAATTTTCTACACACATACATCCCAAGGTCAAGTTGCTGCTTAATAAAAATGCTCAGACATCCAATATGGCCATATTCTTCTTCTGGAAAGTCATATTTTCACTCTGAGATGTCATTTCTCATGTAGTTGGTCATAAGAAAAACTAATGCTGATTTGATATCAACATTACCACCATGAAAGCCCTCATGAATATATTTGTATTTATAATTCTCCAAAATGGGTTGTTGTATCAACACAGGGTTTTCACCCAAAATCTTCTTAAAATGTCTATTTGGTCTTACATCCAATATGGCTACCATCCTGGAAATCTTACTTACTGCTGCACCTTCTAAATGGATGGTCACATAAACAAATGGTTTTCATTACAAGACTTCTTATGCTGTCTAGTTGGTCCTAAATGAAAATGATGCTATTTTCACAATCAATATGGCCATCACAGTGGCCATTTTGAAAATCTCTTTTTTACTCAAGAATGACAGAGATGGTTTGAACACCTAGCCATTAAAAACAATATTCTTATCTTGGATTCAGGAAATTAATCTCTTCAAAGACATATTTTGGTTCAACACATTAACTTGAGATCTACACCATCTACAGTTATCAAATTTATATTACTTCTATTTTTGCTGAATTATTGTAATGTAATGTTTTATACATAATCACTTCAATAACATGATTAAACTTCACAAGAACAGTTTAATTCTTGGTCAAGTTTGCTTACCAAAACCTTAAATATGTGTTTTATAATTAGCTGTGCAGAAATAATCTTAAAATGGTCAGATCTAGAATGGACATTCCAACAGATTAATTAGATGGTGTGATATGTATTGGACACTCCTGGCCAATGAATGTGATGGTCTTATCAGGATTGGACACTCCTGGCAAGTGAATGCAGAGGCGTAGGGGGGGGGGGGCAGTGGGGTACATATGTCCCCGGGCGCCAAGGTACAGGGGCGCCAAAATGAAGCTTACAACATTACATTATAATAAGTAAACAAGGGTAATAAATCAGTCACAAGATCGCTGGGGTGCCAAATTTATAGTTCGTCCCCTGGCGCAAAATATCATCGCTACGCCTCTGAGTGAATGAGATGGTCTGATCTGGAATGTACACTCCCGGCAAATGAATGAGATGGTCTGATCTGGAATGTACACTCCAGGCAAATGAATGAGATGGTCTGATCAGAATAGGTCACTCTTGGCAAATGAATGAGATGGTTTGTTTGTTTGATTAGGATTTTTAACGTAGCTTTAACAATTTTTCAGTCATATCGCTACGATGTCTGCAGTGATTCAGTTTATAGTGAATGTCTAGCACTAAGACATCATGCCGCAGACATTTAGCATGATGTCTCACCCAGTCACATTATCCTGACACCAGGCCGACCAGTCCTAACACTAACCCCTTAATGCTGAGCGTCAAGCGAGGCAGCTGTTAGTACCATTTTTGTAAGTCTTTGGTATGACTCGGCCGGGGGTCGAACCGACGACCTCCCGCTTCTGGGGCGGACGCTCTAACCACTAGGCCACTGGAGCGGTTGAATGAGATGGTCTGATCTGGAATGTTCACTCCTGGCAGATGAATGAGATGGTCTGATCTGGATTGGACACTCCTGGCAAATGAATGAGATGGTCTGATATGGATTGTACACTCCTGGCAAATGAATGAGATGGTCTGATCTGGATTGTAGACTCCTGGCAAATGAATGAGATGGTCTGATCTGGATTGGACACTCCTGGCAAATAAAGGAGATGGTTTGATCAGGATATGTCACTCCTGGCAAATGAATGAGATGGTCTGATCTGGAATGTACACTCCTGGCAAATGAATGAGATGGTCTGATCTGGATTGTACACTCTTGGCAAATGAATGAGATGGTCTGATCTGGATTGGACACTCCTGGCAAATGAATGAGATGGTTTGATCAGGATATGTCACTCCTGGCAAATGAATGAGATGGTCTGATCTGGAATGTACACTCCTGGCAAATGAATGAGATGGTCTGATCTGGATGGGACACTCAAGCAAATGAAAGAAAATGTAGATCCGGGCTTGCATATGAGTGATGTACATGTCAAGGTTACTTTGAGTAACTTATTTCTGCTTATTGGTTTGTGTTAACATTTTCAAGTTCTGTTTTGCTTATATGCTATCAGTTTCAGTATGGTATATTTATCTAGTTAATTAGCCATATTATCAACACTTTAATTCTGGCTGGTCTCTATGTCTAGAAAATTCCAGCAAATTTTGTTGGATTTTTGTGATTAATAATTCAGTTTTGAGTACATGTCTATGATGTGTCTCTTTTTTCTTCCTTTTTAAGCTATGAGACAAGAACATCAAAACCAGAGACAGGATGGAGTAACATCTACTGACACATCAATGACTTTTAGTATGATCCGCATCCTTGGTTCTGCATTATCCAGTGACGAATCTCTGGAGTCCAGTATTCCTTCTTTAAACAACTGTTGTGAAGACAATCCACCAAGTTATTCTTACATTACCAATTCACCAAACACAGCAAGCCACACAGTGGGAGGAACAGAGCCAAAAAGACCAGGTGAATTGAGATCTGCAACAAAGAATGGATCTCAGAACCAGAAAATGGTCAATCAGAGTCAAGGAGGACCAGATGGGGCTTCATTGCCCTCAGAGTATCAGGAAAATAGGGTAAGAGAACCATGGCATGAAGTGTTTGAAACTGAAGTTAAAGTCCCTGTACAGTCAGAAGAAACAGACCCAAAAACATTGTTGAGCTCAACTCAGGTGAGAGACAGAATTAATGTGGAAATTAGAACAGATTCAATTTCTGAAGATGATCCAGAAAAAATTGTCTTAAAAGTTAGTCTTGCTGAAGACACAGAAAAGCAAATCAAAAATAGTTATGAAGACTTTACATATTCTGATCTCCCATTAAATGAAGCCGAGAACAATTCTGATGAGGTTCAAGGAAATACATTAAGAAATGATTTTTTTGCAATTGGAGCAAATGCCTCAAATAAAGAGATTGATTTAAGAAATGTTTCACTACATAATGGCAATCAAATCCTGTATAATAAATGTGCCTTTTCCTCAGAAGTAGAACATGAGGAAAACAAATTAAACAGTGCTGCAAAGAGCAAATTAGACACTGAAGAAACTTGTCACTCATATCATTCCTTACAGGATAAAGAGAATGTGAAAAAGGAGACAAAAAGTCTTGATAATGGTGGAAATGATGACAGTAAAAGTTCTTTGGAGGAAATTGAGAAAGAAGCTGGTGACTTTGATACAGATCCTGATGTGGAGGAGAGTTCATCAGATCAGGGATCCTCACATAGTGACGATGAGGGAGTATGTTCAAATGGAGATGCTGAACTAAATAGGGAGCTGCAGCAGCCAAGTCAGATTGATGTACATAATGAATTCAATTCAAGCTCCCTTAGTGTCAATTCTGAGGAGTCAGGGATTGACACTGAAGAACAGAATATCCAAAATTTACAGGACTGTTGACAGAAAATCTTTTCTAATAGACTAGTAGAGAAAATCTGTTGTGTTCATATACATAAATACTTATCATGTATTTGGAGGGAACTTGTGTGGCCGAGTGATCTGAGCTCAGCACTGCCTTTAGGGATCACTGATATCTCACCTTCAGCCAGCAAGGGTATGTGAGAAAGCATATCACTAGCTTCCTGAGGTTCTCTGGCTCTCTTGGGGTTTCCCTAGGTTTTCCCTCCTCCATGAATTGTATTGGCCACCATGTATATCCATTCCTTTGCTGAAAAATTGTGTAAAATCCAAAACAATCAAACCATCATGATTTTTGTTGTTGTTGTTGTAGGGTTTAACACCATTTTTCAGCACACAATAGGCTATACATTGCAGCCAATATTAATGGTGGAGGAAGAACCCGGGAAAATACCTGGAAAGAACCACTGACCCATGAGAAACTACCGGCAAGCTTTCTCACATACCCACATTGGTCGAATCTGAGACTCAAACCCACACAGACAGAGGTGAGATGGCAGTGATCCATAACGGAAAGCACTTTTGACCACTCGGGGCCCCCAAACCATCATAAACTGAGCTTTAAGGGTAAATACAAAATTAATTAGAATATATCAATACACCATGTTCACTGTAGTACAGAATAGAATTTATTAATTGGTTAGTAAGATATGATCATTTATTCTTTCAATGAAGATAAAAATAATTCTTGAATCAAATAGTTATATTTCTGAAGAAC
The DNA here is from genome assembly GCA_030141615.1 of Unio pictorum. Taxonomy (NCBI): domain Eukaryota; kingdom Metazoa; phylum Mollusca; class Bivalvia; order Unionida; family Unionidae; genus Unio; species Unio pictorum. Next base: position 16,214,638 of record JARLTB010000442.1, on the reverse strand, counting down.
ACATATCACTACTAATAAGAAGTACTGCATGTACACACTTATAGGTCCATTCCAACAGCAGGCAGTGTAAACACTGATTTTCCATTACATCATGTGCAGACAGAGCAATGTCTGTGTTATTATTCCTAACAAATCGCATCAACCCGGATTTGCGCATTAGCCACTGGCAGATCTGGGTCTGTACAGTTGGGCATCACTTACATGCAGGCATATATGGTAATTGGAAAAAAGTCAAATAGTGTCCATAACTCCATTATCTTTTTTCCCAAACATTTACCTATGTCTTAATGTAATGCCCGATATAAAATTTGTTTTTGATTCAGTGCATTTGTTCTGACGTTAGTAAGAGAAAGTCGATGACAGACATTAATGGGGCAAGATGGACAGATATGGATGACAACATGTGTCCTTGTAATCAGTGTTAACATCTTTTATAAGGGGGAGTGAATGATCCAAGTCCCTTTGTAGAATACTAATGAAAAACATTAGATTTAAGCAAAGGAAATTTATGTTAATATCTGTTGAAGAATATGAAGTGTAATCAGGACAATCAGACTAATCTGCATTTTAACTAATTAATTTAGCTCTAAATCAACCCCCCCTCCTTGTTTTATAATTTCAAAAAGTCATTATGCAGTTTGTCTTTTTACCAAAGGAATGATACTTGGATCTATTTTAACATTTCAACAAAGCATGTATTTCTGTAAAAGAAAACCTCCACAATTTGTACTTGTGTAAATTTTATTTATAGCTGCAGCCACTCATGTTTATTCTTCTTGCAGAGATTTTAACTTGACTTTTTACATAAAGCTTGGATATCATCTCTATGGATTGAAACCATGACAACCATATTGAGATTGAAACCATGGCCACCATATTGAGATTGAACTTCAGTTTTTAATAAGGCTTGAAGAAATATTTCACCTGTGTTTTTGCTTGAACCCATTGCTGCCAAATTCAGTTTGAACTTGATTTTTAAAAAATAAGGTTTGGACAAAACTAATAGCTTTTTGTGGGCTTCAACACATGGCTGCCAGATTCAGAACTGATCACCTTAGACCAGATCTGTTTTCTAGCTCTCATAGCCACAATGCTACACTGTTAAATCAATACATTTTTGTTATGGATACAGATTCATGTACTGTACAGAGTATTTACACTGTTAAAATGAATACATTTTTATTGTGCATACAGATTCATGTACTGTACAGAGTATTTACATGGCATTTTATATTGTTATGTATTTTTGTGAATAAAATTTGCAATGTTATAATTATCAGTTAGTTTTAGGGCTTGTTATAAAGTATATACATATACATTACTGGTATTACTGTTAATTGTAGAATCATTTACTTGATTGGTTTTATTTAAGTCACTTGTCCTTGATATAAATATTTTTGACCTGAGGAAGGACAGTTATCTTCTTTTTCTCATTGTTTTTAAATTTTTCATGTCTGCTTATCTACCATAATTTCCAAGTGATAGACAAATACTGAGTCTATAGTTGACTTCTAAAAATGTATTGTTATTTTTTTTTATGAAATCTTTTGTTGAGATTTTAAGCAAGTCTTTTTTAACCAGACTCTAGTGTGAATGAGAGATTTATGTCGAGTGAAAGTGACATGGTAATGGTCTGTACAATTGAGCATTTAGCAAGATGTGTTTCCAGTTTTCTTTTTTCATTCGTTGTTCTTGTCTTTAAAGATCACACTATCAAAACTATCAAGTCCAGCTATGCAGTTTATCCATCAGTGTTACATGTAAGAATATTGTACATACAGGCTAATTGTAGAAAGCAGGCATTCTGGGCTTATAAGGTTGCCACTCTTTATGTATCGTAGAAATAAATCAACTATTTGAAACCTTTTATAATATTATTTTTGTGCTTTGAAAAGTTTACTTGTATGTGATTACAGGGAATTGCAGTTGCAAATGAATTGTTATTGTTTAGCACATTAACCCCTAGGGCCGAGTTTACGGGGCATGAGGTAGAAGCTTACTTCCATAGTTTGTAGCGTCCAGGTCATGCATACTACACTAAAGTGGGTGTTATTATAGAGAGGTAGACCGATTTAGCTCTACAAAGATACCAAATAATCTAGACATTTTAGTTGCACTACAAAATACAGAGGGAGAAACCTAAGATTTTGGACCCATTTATTTTTTTCACCCAAATTTCACCCATGGTATGAATCCGATTTTGTGCCCAGATTTTAGACATTATGACCTCATATCCAAGGCAGACTGGTCCGAATTGCACCCAGATGGATAAACCTGTCCAAAAGGTAGGAAAAGGTGGACATTTTGAATAAGGAGACTTCTCCATACAAAAATTATGGGCCTGTTAAGCAACAAAGAAAACACACAAAAAACTCCCAACTTCTTACCTTCTGCCTATGCGCCAGCACGCTAACCAATGGAAAACATTTATTTAGCACAACTAGGCATTTGGGCTAATTGGTAATTGCTTGTAAGTCGATGTATTAGGATGTATTCATAAATAGTCCCCAAAATGTGTTTCCTACTCGCATATCATGCGAAAACATCAAAGACCTCCAGGGGCTAATGTATTAATGAGTAAAAGATTTTCCATACAGAGTTTTCTATTAAAACTTGGAAAATGGATGCCCAGTACAACATCTGTCCAAAACTATTCCAATTTAAAGAAGATTGTCAGATTGAGTCCAGTGTATAGAAAATTGTTGTCATATTGAATCCATTTTATAGAAAATTGTTGTCATATTGAAACCATTTTATAGAAAATTGTTCTCATATTGAATCAATTTTATAGAAAATTGTTGTCATATTGAATCAATTTTATAGAAAATTGTTGTCATATTGAATCCATTTTATAGAAAATTGTTCTCATATTGAATCCATTTTATAGAAAATTGCTGTCAGATTGAATCCATTTTATAGACAAAAATTGTTGTCACATTGAATCGATTTTATAGAAAATTGTTGTCATATTGAATCGATTTTATAGAAAATTGTTGTCATATTGAATCGATTTTATAGAAAATTGTCATATTAAATCGATTTTATAGAAAATTGTCAGATTGAATCGATTTTATAGAAAATTGTTGTCATATTGAATCGATTTTATAGAAAATTGTTGTCCGATTTTAAAACTGAGGGTCCAGGACCGGCAAGCCAAGTGTAACAAAGCATGGGCTCTCACTGCTGAGAAATCTGTTCATATATATACAGCAGTGAAGTTTAGCTTTCATCTCTGTAAGATCAGGTGAGTCTGGTGGGGTCATGCAAAAGTGCACCTGTCATAAATCATGCATGAGACAAGTCAAATTCTCTTCTCAAAAATCTCAAGGCTGATTCTGCCCAACTGGGTAGGAAGCATAATGTCATGTTGTTGTTTCAGATTTCACTGAATGACGCCAGTCTGGCTGTAGGTATGGACACAATTACTTCAAGTTGATAAACCTTTAAATGACAATTTCTCAAGAAATGCTCAGTCAAATTTTGCTAACTTTTACAGAAATCTTACTCACATGATGAGTGTTCAACTTTTTGTCAAATGATCTGCTACTAATACCGATTTTAAATAATTTGAAAAGCCTTTGACCACATCTTGACTGAGAGAATCCTGGCATGAAAGTTGATCAAATTTATACCGATGATACTTATTAGTCATCAAATATGGCAACAATTACGAAAGTATAAAAAAATGGGGAAAAAATAATAATAATATCTTCACATAAACAGTCTTTGACTCCATTTGCTAGGAAGCATCCCGTCACAAAGGGCTTTCAAAGAATCATCATCTGCCACCATTACTAAAAGTAGTATAACTTTTAAAGAACTTCATTTCAACAATATCTAAGTAGATTTTAATGAAATGTTCTCATAAAGGGCTTTCACTTGTTTTACTGATGATACCAATATTGGCCCACTGCTCATTTATTTAGCAATTATGCATTAGATAGACGTCATACACGTGAGTGATATCTGGCCCACTTGATCATCTTGTGGTAATTTATAGTTCTTCGCAATTATTGAATCAACTTGTATTTTACTATGTTGTTACACTTTTCTTTTACCCACCAATCACTCTGAAATATGCAAGACATTGTAATGTACAAACTGGCACACATTCTTTAGACAATTTTTACAATTTTAATTTTTTCAGATTTACATATGTATTTTGCACTCCTTATCTGCACACACATTTCTCTGCCCTCATTGGCTGTACCTAAGTATCTTTACCCCACTATATGTTAATAACTGTTGTTGTTGTTGTTGTTGTTATAGGGCTTAATGCCATTTTCAGCACACAATAGGCCATATATGGCAGCCAGTATTAATGGTGGAGGAAGGACCCGGGAAAACCCTCGAAAAGAACTACCGACCCACGAGAAGCTACTAGAAGTTCATAACTGTCTTTTCCTCACTATCTGTACAGAAGTATCTTGCCCTCTATCTGTTCATAAGTATCTTGTCCTCACTATCTGTTCATAAGTATCTTGCCAACATTATCTGCTCATAAGTATCTTGTCCTCACTATCTGTTCATAAGTATCTTGCCCACATTATCTGTACAGAAGTATCTTGTCCTCTATCTGTTCATAAGTATCTTGTCCTCACTATCTGTTCATAAATATCTTGCCAACATTATCTGTTCATAAGTATCTTGTCCTCACTATCTGTTCATAAGTATCTTGCCAATATTATCTGTACAGAAGTATCTTGTCCTCTATCTGTTCATAAGTATCTTGTCCTCACTATCTGTTCATAAGTATCTTGCCAACATTATCTGTTCATAAGTATCTTGTCCTCACTATCTGTTCATAAGTATCTTGCCCACATTATCTGTACAGAAGTATCTTGTCCTCACTATCTGTTCATAAGTATCTTGCCAACATTATCTGCTCATAAGTATCTTGTCCTCACTATCTGTTCATAAGTATCTTGCCCACATTATCTGTACAGAAGTATCTTGTCCTCTATCTGTTCATAAGTATCTTGTCCTCACTATCTGTTCATAAGTATCTTGCCAACATTATCTGTTCATAAGTATCTTGTCCTCACTATCTGTTCATAAGTATCTTGCCAATATTATCTGTACAGAAGTATCTTGTCCTCTATCTGTTCATAAGTATCTTGTCCTCACTATCTGTTCATAAGTATCTTGCCAACATTATCTGTTCATAAGTATCTTGTCCTCACTATCTGTTCATAAGTATCTTGCCCACATTATCTGTACAGAAGTATCTTGTCCTCACTATCTGTACAGAAGTATCTTGCCCTCATTATATGTACATAAATATTGTGTCCTCATTATCTGTACAGAAGTATCTTGTCCACGCTATCTATACAGAAGTATCTTGTCCACGCTATCTATACAGAAGTATCTTGTCCTCATTATCTGTACAGAATCATCTTGCCCTCATTATGTGTTCATAAGTATCCTGTGCTCACTATCTGTATAGAACTATCATGCCCTCATTATCTGTACATAAGTATATTTTCCTCACTATCTGTACAGAAGTATCTTGCCCACATTATCTGTGTATAATTATCTTGTCGTCACTATTTGTACACAAGTACTTTGCCCACATTATCTGTTCATAATTATCTTGTTATCGCTATCTGTACAGAAGTATCGTGCCCTCATTATCTGTATGTAAGTGTATTGTCCTCACTATCTGAACAGAAGTATCACACAATCATTATCTGTACATAGTATCGTTTCCTCACTATCTGTACATAAGTATCATGCCCTCGTGTTTATAAGTAGCTTGTCCTCACTATCTGTACAGAAGTATCACACCCTCATTATGTGTTCATAATCTGTACAGAAGTATCATGCTCTCATTATCTGTACAGAAGTGTCATAAGTGATATGTACCAAGACTTAAGAAACAAAATTAATTTATATTGCATTTGTTCTCCCACCCCCACCCCACATCACCTTACAATAAAATAGATACAAAACGCTTATTTGATAATAATAAAAAGAAATAGACTAACCTTGTATTCTTATCATTCCTTTTTTTTTTCAACATGAGCATTAAAGAATAAAATATATTCACGAAATCTGTATATGTTGTGTAGGCTTCCATGCTGTAACGTGTATCGCTAATGTCCAATAACACAAGCCACATTGTTCAATGACAAGAACATTGAAAAACAAATGTATCATTACTACTTATCTGCAAACATCAATTCTTCCTTGTATTAATTATTACTACAGATGCCAAGGATGGTATAAACGTGGGTGAATACACAACTGGCAGTGAGCAATAAACTCCTTCTTTGAACTTACTGACAGTACATTAAAGACAACAATTTTTTTATTACAAAGCAAACCGACCGCAAAAGGCGAATTTGGTTATTTTTGCCCACATTATGTGTGCACAATCGTCTTGCCAGTCCTTTCTGAGAGAAAAAAAGTTTATTTCCATTAAAAAGTTTACAGTCTATTTGACATCAAATTCATTTTATAACTTGTGACATTCTTGTTGCAAGTTGGTCTATTGTCAATATTTGGAACTCTGGCTACAAGTTGGTTCCATTTTCAGTATGTGGCATTCTTGCTACAAATTGGTTTCATTTTTTTGTTCTATGTGGCACTGTCATTACAAGTTGATTCTATTTTCTCTGACCACAAATGATACTTGTACTAATAAAATATTTTAAGTACACCTGTTTTTTATTTCTGCCAATGGTATAGGTAACATTTCTTTATCCTTAGAATTTCACGACCTTTCGCCATGTTGAAATTAATACATACTTTGTAATTTTCGTAGTATGGATACGTTTCATAGCTACCTTCAGTTCCAAAACTACTTTTAAATGTCAAATTAAGATTCTTAGATAACAAACCAGAATGAAAAGAAGAAACAACACTTTCGTGTACTGTATGTTTCAGGGTAAAATAAATTAATTTACTTAACAAACAACATAAATATATTTTATTTGCATTATTGAAAGTGTATGATGTCAAACCATTAATTATGGAAAATGATTTGCCTTTAAATCTTTTTCTTTTTGTGTATTTATAATTTTGTTGTTAAACATGTTAGTAACTTTGTTCTTCACTTTTCAAACTTGGCAGGCTTGATCATACATTGGCAGATGTTTAAATATGTTTGCAATAATAAAGTAATTTTCTGCAAAGAAATAAATCTGAATCACATAACTGCTTTAAACAATACATACAGTTACTAATACATACATAGTGTTATATATTGTCTTGGATCCATGTCTATATCCACCACATAAAATGAACTGTGTTACAATGAGAAACCTTACATTCTGCGCTAAAACTTTTTTTTTTAAATTCCTGGATGTTTCTGACCCAATATTAAAGCTTTTCAGTTTGAAAAATGTTTTAGGAGACAAGGGCAGTTGGAGCTTGAACACGTTGGTTAACTACTGTTAACTTTGATGGAAAATATGGTTGGTCAAATGTATATATCTATATGTTATGTCTATTAACATATGTTAATAACAAATGGTATTATACCAAAAGGTCACAAAATGTTTGATGGTTCACACATATTGTTTTTCTTTCTCAGTGTTAGAACAATTGTGAAAATATATGGTTGTTTCTGGGCAACCATTTATAAAACTCCTGTTACCCAGTCGATTTTTCTGGTTGCCCTAATATAATTATTCGTCAACTTGTATTACATAAATAGTTAGTCCTAATTGTACATCAGTGCTGCTAATGGAAAGGTGTCATACAAGTATGCACATTTAATGTTGTTAAGATACTCTATTTAATTTATTTATATTTAGCTTTCTATCAGTTGACCACTTTTGACCACAAATATTTTGCTTTTCTGATGTAACATTGATATTGTTCATTTTATCATTAGTCTATTGTTATTTAATATTCCTGCATCTAAACTGTCAGAGACTGGAAATATTCAACCAGTGACCTTTGTTTAGCCGTGACCCAGAATACTGTGCAACAACAATTGTGATTGGCATGATCTTTTAACGTTATAGCCAACAGGAGCAATTGTCACATGCTCAATGAGAACCCCTGTTTAACAGACCAATCAAGATCAACAATACAAATCATAGGTTTCAAGAGTCAGGTTACAGAAGAAAGAGACTGCTTCAATTGTTGTTGTTTTTTTTTTTTTTTTTTAATAACAAATAACTGACACATAAGGAATACCAAATAGATTCACTTAAAATTCCAGTCAAACTGCAAACAACAAAGATCCTGATCTGCTGCACCACAATATGAAAGCCTGCAGATTAGGATATGTTGTGTTTGTTCTACTAATAACACAATAAGCCTGCAGATTAGGATATGTTGTGTTTGTTCTACTGGTAACACAATATGCCTGCAGATTAGGATATGTTGTGTTTGTTCTACTGGTAACACAATATGCCTGCAGATTAGGATATGTTGTGTATGTTCTACTGGTAACACAATATGCCTGCAGATTAGGATATGTTGTGTTTGTTCTACTGATAACACAATATGCCTGCAGATTAGGATATGTTGTGTTTGTTCTACTGGTAACACATTATGCCTGCAGATTAGGATATGTTGTGTTTGTTCTACTGGTAACACAATATGCCTGCAGATTAGGATATGTTGTGTTTGTTCTACTGGTAACACAATATGCCTGCAGATTAGGATATGTTGTGTTTGTTCTACTGATAACACAATATGCCTGCAGATTAGGATATGTTGTGTTTGTTCTACTGATAACACAATATGCCTGCAGATTAGGATATGTTGTGTTTGTTCTACTGATAACACAATATGCCTGCAGATTAGGATATGTTGTGTTTGTTCTACTGGTAACACAATATGCCTGCAGATTAGGATATGTTGTGTTTGTTCTACTGATAACACAATATGCCTGCAGATTAGGATATGTTGTGTTTGTTCTACTGGTAACACAATATGCCTGCAGATTAGGATATGTTGTGTTACTTCTACTGATAACGCAATATGTCTGTAGATTAGGATATGTTGTGTTTGTTCTACTGATAACACATTATGCCTGCAGATTAGGATATGTTCTGTTTGCTCTACTGATTACTTCTAACAAATTAAACAGAATAAGATCAGCCTGCGCATAATGCGCATTAAGTTTTGATGAATTTTGCTTTAGTCAATATAATTTTTTACCCGTGTATTTTTTGTCTAAACCGTGAATGTAGCTAATAATTTAAATTTTCAAGTGGGGGTTCCCCTTACTCATAATTATATTTCGAATTATTGTTGCCTGTAAAGAGAAACACAGCCATGAGCTTGTTTATTTCCACCATTTGGATACATGTCTGGATTTATTTAAAGGAAATATTGAAAACGTTTAGCCTGATAAATGTATAAATGAATTGTTTTCACTCACCTGTTAAAATAAAAGCTTTAGATTTTAACAAATTTAATGTATATCTAATGAATTCAAGTTAGTTCATCAGGAACTTGTGTTAGAGCATCCGCCTCGGATGCGGGAGGTCGCGGATTTGAACCCACGCCGAGTCATATCAAAGACTTATAAAAAAAATTGTGCTGGCTGCACTCAGTATTAAGAGGTTAGTTCTTGGACTAGTCAGCTTGGTGCCAGGGTAATATGACTGGGTTGGACATGATGCTACATGTCTGCGGCGTAATGCCCCAGCGCTGGACATCACTATAAACTGCCACACTGTATCGTAGCGATATGCCCAAAAATTACTTTAAAAATGTAAATTGCACGCATACAAACAAACATGAACTTATTCCATCTATTAAAAATGATTATATTCCTTTTATTCAATAATCATGTAATAGCAATTTATTCGCGAATGTCAACCATTAGAATTTCAAAAGATGTTGTAAATGGTGCATTTTCTACTTTGGTGAATTGTAGGTAAATTTATACTGGTCGACCTGGTGTCAGGATAATGTGACTGGGTGGGACATCATGCTGCATGTCTTCGGCATGATGCCCAAGTGCTAGACATCACTATAAACTGCCTCACTGCAGACATCGTAGGGATATGACTGAAACATTGTTAAGCTACGTTAAAACTCCTAATAAAATAAACAAACAAATATGTTGTTGCAGTAAATAAGCAATGTATTAACAATCCATTGTTAACAACGATCTTCCTTATTGAAATTTGCTCAGATATCATTCCTCCAGATCGCATATGTGTATTGTGGATATTTTGGTTGCCCATTCAGAAAATAGTAGGGGCCCCGAGTGGTCTAAAGCGCTGTTCCTTACGGATTACTGCCATCTCACCTCTGTCTGCTTGGGTTCGAGTCTAAGATTCGGTTAATGTAGTTATGTGAGAAAGCTTGCCAGTAGCTTCTCATGGGTCGGTGGTTCTTTCTGGGGATTTTCCGGATTATTCCTCCACCATTAATACTGGCCGCAATGTACAGCCTATACTGTGCTTAAAAATGGCGTTAAGCCATAAAAACAAACAAAAACAGAAAATATTACTTTTACAAAACACGTTTAAAAGTAAGAACGAGTCTAGAAATACTTTTGTACTAGAATGGCATCAAGCTGCAGACGCGCATAATAGGTGATTTCCATTCATTCTACACTAATGTTTTTTTTATTTCATTTGTATTATATTCATTAATTACGTAAGATGGTGTGATTTTAAAAAAAAATAATGCAGCATTGCATAGCCTTACATCTTTAAGATAATTTTGTTCCAAACATTATATGTATACAAGTCGCAATGTAAATATTTAAAGTTTTCTAAGCCTGTTTGGCTGATATTGTCCATGCAATAATGCCCTGCATTAGGTCACGTTGTATTTTGTTTGCTACATTTATCATTTCATAAATTGTTTTTACTTCTCAGAGATGCACAAGATTGAAAACAAGTATTCGCATACAATATGAATTAGAAGTTTGTGATTAGGTCAATTCTATTCCTATTTTCACACTATGCCGCTCTTCTAATCAGACTATACGTTCACCATCTTACAGACCATATTAGTTTATGATATCTGCCCATCTGCCTGTTACCAGTTTCTGCCAAAACTTTAAACATCCACACTTTCAAAACTTTGCAGATATCCTGCCTTAGGGGATGGAAGAACCTTGTTGATTGTATAAGAAAAAGTTGATTATAATGGGACTAAACGAAGAAAAATGGTTTATGTATAATAAATCAAGTTGTTCGCTATCGACGCGTAGCATTTTACATGGCTTGTACTGTGCGCAAAGACTCAGAATCTAAAAGGTCAAGATCACTAACTAAAAGGAGCAAACGGTTTCCACACAATGACTCGAGTTCTATAGCATATACTGTTACTAAACTTTGAGGCTGTCATGTTCTTGGGGTATTGAAAGAACCTTGACTGATTTCGGGGTCAGAAGATCGACGGTCAAAACGTCACTGAGAAAAGGATGTAAAACCTTTCTGCACACAATTTTTTTTAGCTATTGACAAGGTACCATCACCAAAGTTTGTGGATGGCTTACAAATTGTGTTAAAAAAAAAAATCTTGGTCGCATTGACTGAGGAAAAATAATTATGTTATGCATGATATATTTTCTACCTTAACCACAATCTGCGCAATGCTGACTAGATGCGTGGAACATACCTGTTGATTTGGCGGTCAAAAGACCAAGGTCAGGGTTAGTTTGACTCAAAGAAAAATGGATTTATAAATATTGATCATGTATTTGGAGGGAACATGTGTGGCCGAGTGATCTAATGCATTCATCTTAGTTTACAGATCACTGACAATTCACCTTGGTCCATGTAGGTTCAAGTCTTGGCTTCGTTGACAGGGGTCTTTCCAGTAGCTTCCTATGGATCAGTGGTTCTTCCCCAGGTTTCACTTGGTTCTTTCGCCATTATTTATACTGGTTGCCATGTATTGCCTATAAAATGCTGATTAATAGTGTTAACCCACAAAGCAAAACCATGATATTGTTTGTCTTAAGGGTAAAAGCACACTTTTCACATAATAAAAGTAGAATTTATTGATATGTTTGGTGTTATATTGATGATAAAAAGAGAAATATAATTCTTTAGAACAGAAGTACCCCCATCAGTATCCTGTACTGTATGTACACACTTATAAACTGAATCTAGCATCAAGCAAGATAAACTTCATTGTTTTCTTCTACTGATTACTCCTAACATTGACCCAGATCTGCTGTCACATTATGTACTGGCAGATCATGGTCTGTACAGTTTGACTTATATGTGAGTAGAGACAGTAATTGTAAGTCAATTTGATATGCAATCAATGTGTTATGGAGTCAATATTATAATATAATGCAGGCAATATGTTATGTGGTCAATGTGTTATGCAGTCATACAGCCAATGTGTTATGCAGTCATGCAGACAATATGTTATGCAATCAATATGTTATGCAATGTGTTATGGAGTCAATATTTTATGCAGTCAGTGTGTTATGGACTCGATGTTTGGTTGAATCGAAATTAGAAGAAGGATTGCCTTGGCCATATAAAGTGATTTTTATTTTTGATGGATAAAAATATGTTGTTTTTGTTGTATGGTTTAACGCCATTTTACAGCACACAATAGGCTTTACATGGCGGCCAGTATTAATGGTGGAGGAAGAACCCAGGAAAACAAATGGAAAGATCCACCGACCCACGTGAAGCTACTGGCAAGCTTTCTCAGATAACCACATTGGCAGAATCTGAGACTCGAACCCACGCAGACAGAAGTGAGATGGCAGTGTTCTGTAACGGAGAGCACTTTAGACCACTTGGCCACTCGGGGCCCCTACAATGAGATGTACAAGCACAATGTGATGTACGTACTGGCACACACATTCTTTAGACAATCTTTACAATTTTAATTTGTCTCTGGATGTACATAAGTATCTTTCCCTCATTATTTGTACACAAGCATCTTGCCCTCAGTACCTGATCAGAAAAATCTTGCCCTCATTATCTGTACATATGCATTTAGCTCTCACTATGTTTTCACAAGACTCTTGCTTTCAGTGCCTGTATATAACTGACTTGCCCTCAGTATCAGTACATCAGTGACATGTCCACATTATCTATACATAAGTGACATGCCCACATCATCTATTATGTATATTTAATTTAATTGTTGGTCTGTTAGTTTAAAAAAGAAATTCCATTACATGCTAATTGTAACGTAACATTGTTTACTTTTACTTGACATTGTCCAGAATTGAGTTCAGTTACGTTTGACCTGATAGACTTTTTTTGAACCATTTTTATTTCATTGATGTAAACAACTAAAAATAGCTTCATTATCCTCTATGGGAAATGAAACATTGTATCTAGTTGCTGACCTTGCTCCAAAATCAGTGACAGTTTTGGTAAAATATTTTTATATTTTCTTTATCTTTCTCGGAATAAGAATCATTAATTTAAGTCAAAGTCATAGGTGGACTACGTGATGTTTATCACGTTCCAGATGCTAACAAACTTCTTTTTACTTCTAGAAATAAATACCCTGACCCACATCAGGTGATGTCTTTTTATCAGTTGTATAACTGATATTCTGATAAATGTAGGGTTATACATTTTGACACGTTAAGTTGTGCATTTTAAGTTGTATTGTGACCAGTTTGGGCTGAATTTTATTTTCGTCAAATTATTGAAGTCAAGTGTTCAGATATAATTCGTGGACAAAGACATTTGTTGGAATTTATATTTAATTAAAAACTGAAATAATATTGGTGTGATTCAACAAGAGACTGCGGATACTACGTCACTTTGTAGGTCATTGCCTTCCATCTTGAATTTCATCATCAGGATTCGAACTGAGGTTCACTTAGAACTTTTCAGTGATAGGACTTGTTTTTAAAATTATTGGTTTATTGTTGTACCTTGTTCGCAATACTATAATTTCTTTTGTCTTGTCTTCACTCTTTTCTGTTATTTATTTTAAGAAAATAGACTCGTAACAAAAAAATTGTGATGCTCTGCTTTGGTATACGAATTTTGCTAAAATATTTCCGAAATTTTGAAATTTAAATTTACCTAGTTTAGGACTTTTTTAAATTCTAGGTATTATTTCACATTTTAGAGATCTTTAGTGAAGTCAACAAGCTTTTTACAATGTCTTCAAAAGTGGAGATCTTTATTTCAAATCCTACCCAGGAAACAAGATAAATTGATTCAACGTTCCAGAAAATATGATCTTTCAGAAGCAACACTTCTTTGCAAGAAATACAAATATTTTGGTTCAATATTTTGTGGAAAATAATGTTTTGGATGAACGTGCTTTGGATTAGATTGGTAAGTCTGCATCAGACTCTAACATGACAGTAAAGGAATTAAAAACATCAACATCGTAACGGGTGAAGGGCTGATTTATCGGCCTAAACAAACCCCAGTCTGATGTTATTGTGGAGAATTATGAACCGTTCATGTTGATGAGTTTTATATCACGCAGGAGCTTCTCAAAAGTCTTTTATTATCATGTAATTTGCCTTTTCCTGAGAAGTCTGCATCTAATAAGAGTGTTCTCTTTCATGGAGTAGAGTGCGACGTTGTTAATTTCATCTACATTGACTTAGTCTCAGGACCTGTGTCTGTCCTAACAGTGTTTCTTTATCCGTTGAGGGCATTAATTTATTACTAGGAAATGACTTAATGGAGATATGGTTAAGCCACTTATAACTGACAAGCCGTGTTTGGATCAGAAAGTCGATCTTATTGAAAAATAATTCCCTGATTTGTGCTCAGCTTGTGCAGTTACTAATGTTATGGCCAAGAACGCTCTTGAGAATGATGTTGATCAGGATAGTATTCTTTTAGCTGACACATGTATTGGTCAGGCTTTTGATGAGGTCACAGATAATAATTATCTGACAAATTATGAAAGATATGAAATCTAATAGGAGCAGAGAGGGTCAATCGGACAACTTTTTAGAAGCGTTTATTTGGCAAACCATGGTTTCCTCCAAAATCGTAAAAAAAGTTTTCTTTGGGGACGCAAAGTCGTTGTCAAACCTTCTCTGCTGCTATGGGGGTAAACATTTTTTTTACGGTGAAAATCCTTGAAATTGCTAGCAATTTACGATGAAAGTCTTAAGACTTTACAAACAGACTAATTTGTAAAACCTCACCTCTCAGATCAATCAGATTATTTATTGGACTGGTCAGTGAGTTTAAAATTAATTCTCATTAACGAATCATTATGACATCGCATATAGGCTGGATTAGTTGGATCCTCAATGATTAGAAACCCTGGAGGAGTCATGAGTATAAAATATATCAATGCTGGGCTTCATTTGACCTTTCGAGATTTATTTGATAACTTCATTCGATAACATCACATACTAAATTCAATGCAATCACCGAGGATATATTGACGTTTTGAGGAGCGATATGCCGCCCGCCTCCGTCTGGGTCATTATTATGTTTAAGGATTGTTGTTGTGGTTGTGCTATTTTTTTCCATGCGTCGTGAATCCTTTTAAAACCATCATCGATGGTGTCACTGAGAGATTTTTCCATCCCTGGGACGTTATATCCTGGTAATTTAAAATTAAATAACTCTTTTTTTGTTAAATTATATGCGGATAGAAATTTTTGTTTTTCTCCTTCTCGCTTGTCAATAGATTCATTAAAGGATTTTATAAAAATTCATTTCATTTTTTAATATCTTTTATATAAGTGTTCATATCTTTTATTATTTTTATGATTTCATAACGTGAACCCGTTACATCCAAAAGATATTTTTGAAAACTTTGCCTAGTCTCTCTCTATCAGATTCGAATGATTCATTTATTTTTTTCAAAAATACATTAATATGTTCATCTAATAGAACCGTTATGTACGTTTTTTTACCATCATATTCAAATTCAAATTGAAACCCAGAGAAACCCTTACTATAGAATTCAAAATATATTTTCTTTACTTCTGTTATATCTCCCCTCCCCCCAGAAGATAACACATTATATCTCTTTTTTATTAATCTCATCTCTAGTAAAATCAGATTTTTTCGGTTCAGGTGGAGGTGTTTTTTTCAGGCCAACCCAGTATTGTTCTTATAGAACTCTGATAGATATCTACGACATACGTAGGCGAGTTTATCTCATTCTCGGATGATAACGTCGGCTGGTGAACTGTTATAGCGATTTTCGATTCTTTTCCAGTAATGGATTTTATTCTGCATTGTAATTCGTTATTGATCTGTTCGATTTGGTATGACCCAGATGGTAGCGAAACAACATTCCATTCTGGAGTACCATCGGGTTTATTCTTACTCGCAAACACCAAGGTATTATTTGGTTGTTGACCACCGAAAGGTGCTGATCTAATATTTGGCCAACTGTGGTTTACTCGTAATTTTGCTAGTGCTATTTCCTTCACCGGAATCGCAGTAAGGAAATTCACACTGAATTCAGGATTGGCTGAGGTTATTGAGATCATGCTGGTTTTCACCAGTGTGGTATTTTCTGCTATTCGTTAAAGTAGTTCTTGCGATGTCGCCATTGTTATTATACTCGTGTTGTTTTTCTAATTTTGACATCGCGGAATCATAGACACGTACCATCGCTGAAAACTCACTATCGGATATTAATGTGTCATCGAGTAACGACGATATCATCGAGGATAATTGGGAGTATGCGGTTGACACAACATGGATCTTAACTACGTAATCTTGAAGTTTACGTTGGCTGCATGATGATTTTTTTTTATTATTGAAATAATTCCCGCGATTGTTGTCGCCGCGGATATACAAATTGGAACAGCTATCGGGGCAATCATTGTCACCGAGGATAGTATTATACCAACTCCAATAATATGTCCCGTTAGAACTTGACCTTTACAGTTTCTTGTCATAATGAAAATGCTAGCGTAAAACAAAACTTCCGCTCAAGCCCCCCCCCCCCCCCCAAATTAAAACATTGAAAACTAGGTTAATGAATTGCTAATACAATGATAGGATATATTTTTTTTAGATCTCATATATTTCCAATTTTATTAAAAACTAAAGAATCTCATTTAGGTACAGCTTTAATACAAACGTTAACAGCGACGCTATTTCATACAGTGTTATTTGACATTACTACCTTCATTATCATGTCAGTAAAGGATGGTTTCGCTCGTCTTTCAAATTATCCAGGTTTAAAAAGAAAACAAAATATATGACATACCTTCGACTTCCTTTGAAATGACTGGTGTTTTAAATATTCATATTTTATACAACTGCCAGAAAATGACCATCCAAGTCATCGACATGTCAAAACATATTGTAAAAGGTACACAATATTCTTATGTCTAAAATGTATTGATTACCAATGATTGACATTTAAGAATCATATGTCAATTAAATTGACCACCTGGTTCAAACCGTACAACTGAAAATACATTGACGCATAATATGTGGATAAATATAGATCAAATGTAATACTATTGGGTGTGTGATAACTTGATAGTGTTATCCCCCTAACTTCGCCGTTACGCTAGATTGAGTTACTTTTCCAGGTGGAATGCAAGGTTACGCCGTTACGCTAGATTGAGTTACTTTTCCAGGTGGAATGCAAGGTTACGCCGTTACGCTAGATTGAGTTACTTTTCCAGGTGGAATGCAAGGTTACGCCGTTACGCTAGATTGAGTTACTTTTCCAGGTGGAATGCAAGGTTACGCCGTTACGCTAGATTGAGTTACTTTTCCAGGTGGAATGCAAGGTTCTTGGTTACGAACACGTAAATTGAATACCGGCATTCAAATGGGACGCCATACATCGAACATTGTTTACACATCGTCCACTATAAGGAGAGTTGATATCTACAGATTTGCCACATTCAATAATAATAATAATAATAATAATAATAATAATAATAATAATAATAATGTAATAAATTTGGAGTATGTATATTTGACAGCATCCCGTTTTTAAGCAATTCTTATATTTATTTGTGTGAGTAGTTGGTCGTCGGTACCATGGAAATATTATTAGCCCGAAATAGCCAATTAGTAGGAGCAAACGTCACAGAGCCGAGTGTTAGTGAAGTTGAACCATGCTGAGATCATTAGTAGTGAATTTAAGTACAAGCCGAAAGACTGTCCCTGGTTGTAGCATAGTCCATATTAAAATTCAGCGGTGTATAAAAGTGTTGTGGTCGAAATGGCATTATTTATGGTTGGAAATCAGTAAATTATATAATGGAATCAATAAGTTGGAACTTGGTAGGTACCGTTTATGTGTCCATAGTGGAAAATGGGCGTATGTATATGAGCGTGATACGCCGGAAATTTTGTGGATTGACTGGCCTAGGGTTGCGCAGTTAAATATTTCCCAGTTAGTAAGGGGATACTAGTGTAATTTCTATGGCATGACGGGCTGGCGGTACGGATATCGGATGATAATGAAGAAAAACAATACAAAGGTGCGGTTAATGGACTTTTGGGCAAGTTGTCTCATCTGGGTCGCCAATCGATTAGAGCAAAGGTTATTAAATATAGCAGACACGTCTGTCTTTCCATTTTGCAACTCAAGTTGTAAGGAAGTCTTTGGAAATTTGGGGAAAACATATGACTTCCAGCGTGACTCGCGCCAGGGTTTTGACACCGCTCGGTCAAGTGGATACCCCTGAGCAGCAGAGAGGGTGAATCCGACAACTTTTACAAGGCGTCAATTCGGCAACCAATCCTTCCTCGTAAATACTTAATAGAAGTCTCCATTCGGTAAAACAGAACTAAAAAAAAAGTCGACGCGGGTTATTGTCACCATGTGTTGCTGCATCACGGTGAAAATTCTACAAATTTTCCAATCGAAAATTTTCAACAATTTGTTCTGATTTCACAGAGACCTTATTTGGTATCCAAGGCTTGTTCGTAAATGCTTAATCAGCACCCCCGTTGCTGCTGCGGGTTAATAAAATTAGCCATAGATACGATCTAATCCAATACGATATCGTGTCCGAGGATCGTGTATACTTATCGTTACAAATCCATGTAGGGTGACTCTGTCGCCGTTAAAGAAATTTTGAAATCGATTATAATCCATATCGGAGCACCAAGTTTGCCAGATATTTCTGAGTGTATGAGTATCAACTCCATTAAATACACACAATAGATTACAATTATCTCTGATCACCTTCGGGATCTGTGTGTAACGTTGAGTGAGATATATCACGTCAGAGTTTTTGTGACGCCCTCGGGAAAATATTCTAGCTGGATTTTTTTGTTTGTCTAACATTACATCATCGTACACAACGAGATTGTTAACGCATACATCTAAGTCTTCCACAGATGGTGCTTCGTCGATATCTGATAAACTCAATAACGTTACCACCGTAAGCTTTTGAAGCATTTTCATTATAATCTTTTAGCACTTGATAACAATGCTGATCATCCATGCTCGGGACAACTAAATATAATTTGTCCCAGGTCATATACTTCATTATCATCGTGAGCAGCAACTGAGTTTTGCCACTTCCGGACGGTCCGATGATAATCATCCTGATAGAGTTTGGTAACAACGCGTGATGTTTTACTTGTTTTTTCTTCAGCGCTGAGAAATCGATCACTTCCATTTGTTAATATAACATAAATATATTATGGATCTATATTGTGTAAAATGTAAGAAGCGTACACCAACTATTGACCCAACGACTATTACCACAAAAAATAACAGAGAAGCGGTCACCGGCAAGTGTGAAATATGTGGTACAAAAAATATCGATTTGTGAAAAATGGAAAATCCTACGGAATTTCAACTACGAATTTTCAAAACAAAGCGGTGGTGATATCGCCGCCAAGCTAGCTAAACTCTCAGGGTTACCATGGAGGAAGTATCCAGGTGAAAAACACCTTCCAGGATATAGTTATTGTGGACCGGGAAAACGATTAGATATCAGACTTGATAATCAGGATAATCCTAACCCGGGAGAAAATCCGATAAATGCTATCGATGAAGCATGTCGGATACATGATATAGCTTACCGGAGTGGTGATTTACAACAACGTCATCTCGCAGATGTGAAATTGATTCATGCGTTGAATTCTATCACGGGAAATACTGGTATTTCAAACACTAGTGTTTCATTCAAAGAAAAATTGGCTTCATGGTTGATAAAATCGGCGATGAAAGGTAAATTGATGTTAGGTGCTAGTAATTAATAACAACATGGAATCTATGTATTATTCTCCAAAAGGATACTGGAGGGGTAAAGCAGCAATAGGTAAACTCGCTAGTGCAGCATCGGTGAAATATACCACTGCAGCAGATTGATTATCTAAACAGGCGATATGGCAAAGTTATCTACCGCCGCCTAAACAAATTAACTACTCGCACTTTGATGTGACTGTTCCTAATGAGGTTCATCAGGCTGATATATTATTTCTGCCACATGTTGGTGGTTACAAATACGCGCTAACCATATTTGATGTTGCGAGTCGATACAAACAGGCAGAGCCATTAAAGACAAAATCATCAATTGAAGTTGCTTCTGCGTTTGAAAAGATTTATCGAAGGGGTCATCTGCACTGGCCAAATCTATTACAAGTTGATCTTGGCAAGGAATTTCAGGGTGCGGTTTTATCAACAATGAAAAATCATAATACCACGATACGACGAGGGCATACTGCACTACATCGCGATCAGGCAATTGTTGAACGGTTTAATCGGACGCTTGCTGAGCGGTTATTTGGATATCAATACGCGAAAGAATTCATCCAGGATAAACGATCCCGTGAATGGGTCAAGAGATTACCAGCTGTGATTACCGCTCTCAATAATGAGATTACACGAACAATCAACATGAAACCTAACAACGCGATTAAGAAAAAGTCTATACCTAAAATCCTACAAAAAGATTTTTCAAAAGAACAAATTCTTCGTAATGTCACTGTTAGGTATTTATATGAACCAGGTGAGCTTGAAGGTGGTAAAAAAAAGAGCTACTGATTCTATTTGGAGTGTTACTGTAAATAAATATCTAGCATAACACGATCTACGGGTAGACCAGCAATCTATAAATTAAATTCAATTGCTCCTCAGCGAGGATTTACTCGATGACAACTACAAGTGATACCCGAGGATACTCAATTACCACCGAGTGGTCTTAACTAGCATCTCTGCGTCTGTTGCACTCAAAGAAAAGTCAGCATCACATTATCTCTGGTATGACCAATACTGCTATTATTTCTATCCACGGTAAATTGGCGAGGATCTTTATCCGACCAACTCCAACGCATTATACAATTGCAACTCGCGCAGTGATTATTTTGTTGTTGTTTCAACGTAATTATTAATTCAGCATCGATGTCAAATTCTCGTTTATTTTTTTTATCCTGTTGTTTATAACCAGAGAGTTTTTTCTGATTATATCCTTGACGTTATCAGCGCTGATAATATCACTTATTGTAGTGTCATTATCATATCCTGACTCTGTCAGGATAATTCTTCGAAGTTGATTTATTCTTCTCACTCTGGACACTGCAAGATAAATTAAATTTGACCACTCGATACGATTATCTACTATCCAAAAAACTGTGTCTGTGATACTTAATCCCTGTGAAGAGTGTATCGTCGCTGCGTAACCTAACGTCCATGGGGATTTATCAGCACGCAATGCATCTTCGACGACGCTGATATCAATCAGCACAATATCATTTAGTACGAGAATCTGCTTCTCACGCTGCCCAGGAAGATCAACTTCGATATTATGCTTTCGTGTATCCGAAGGTCTATAACAGAGTGGTACTGGAAGTGTTGCAAATTTTTCTTTATGCGTTTCAAGTAATTTCATCTGAAGTGTGTTTCTGACTATTTTTCTACTTGCTACTATCAAGTCGTTTGGTCTCCATGTTTCCCAAAAATCATTCATGGGAGTTTCTGAAATTATTTCACGAGCTATTTCACATTGGATTCTATCCGGTTGTAATCTGATTAGTTGTTTGAACTCGCGTAATTGTTCATCAAGTGCTCTATGATCAGTATTAATCTCTTCGTAATAGTCTACATGTTTCTTCAGCCAATTATGTGGGGATAAACCGATAAATGGTGGTGGTTGGTCATGATCGCCGCACATGATATTTTTGTTGTTTTCGTTGATAACCATTCAAGGAATATTTGTAATATTTTCAACGATACAGTGCATATTTCATCCAAAAAATGACATCAGGAATAAATTTCTCACCCATTCGATCGGGAGTCCATTCATCACCTTTCCATCAAAAGAAACTATGATAAGTACAGGCATTCACCTCTCGTTGTTTAATCTCTCTGGCAAGTCTGTGGGTTGGTGTTAACACAACCATGTTTGATTTTCCACGAAATAATTCAATCGCACGAGTTGTCTTTCCTGACCGACCACAACCGTTTAAGTAAATAGTTTTCCATCTGCATATTGGATCGGATATCGGCGGTGCATTAGAAAATTCTGATAATTGGTTGCTTTTCAAATATTTATCGTCCATCGTAACATCATCAGATTTACAATATTCGTGTAGCGTCTCCTTTTTAAATCTCCAACACCCCCATTTTTCCTCCGGATCTGTAAATGCAGCGACTGCTGATCTGTATTTGTTGTGTATATACATCGAATCAGTGGCTACTCTAACCGCGGTATTAGGAAATCTATTTATCATCGAAAATAGATTAATAGCAGAATAACTAAGCATAGATGATCTTAAATGTGTATATTGGGAACTATATCCATCACAATAGGTAACAATTGTACCCAACTTAGTCCCATTGGATAGGAAAGCGTCTTTACGATTTACAAATTTTTCTTGTTTTGTTAAATCTGTTATAATAAAATCACATTCAGCGCTGTCTATGATCAACCGCGAAGAATATTTTGCATTGTCATATCTTCCACCTTGAGTGAATTTACCGATTATTCCTCGTCCAAAATCTTTTGCTTTTCCATTTTCAATTTCAAATAACTGTTTAGACCAATCCATGATTTGTTGTTCACTAAAATCAGGAAATTGTTTTCGTTGTTCGCTAATTATACTATCTAGATCGGGTTGTGGTAGCCAAACTTCGGTCTGAGCTCGATAACATATAATTGCTTCGGAAATAATCAGCGATATCAGCATACCACAATCAATCATGTATCTCAATAACACAATTGGCATCCAGTGTTTTTCGGACATATGTCTACCAATCCAAACATAACTACACGGATGTAATCCTGTAGCTAATTCAAATGATACCACACGAGCGAATCCAGTTAAATCAAAATCAGGCAATGGACCATTAACCGAAACACGAGTCATTTCATATGTGGGGTGTCCAAATCGTTTAAAATATTTAGCACATTCTCCATACCCGAGAAAACTCCCAGGATAACACGCAGATATATCAATTGAAATCATACCCTCGCGGTGGTTTTTTGCATTCCACAATCCTCTATGGCCGAATTAAGACAGCTTGATTTAACATTCAATAAAAAATCACTTCGTGTTGGACGCCATGAGTTCATTTCTCGTGCAAAATGAGCTATCACTGATGGAATTGTAAAACTATCCGTGAGTAATTTTTCATTGCTGAAACTCTTCGGGTTTTCAGATGAATATTTATTAGCGATTTTTTTTTTCATTTGTGAGTGTAATTCTTTTGTGTGATATAATTCTCCATTAGGTCCTACAAATTGATCAAATCCTAATTCTGAATCTTCAGTGCTGTGAATTAACCACACTGACAAAGGGTCATCTTTACACAATTCGTGAATAGCATCGAATAATTTCTCTTCGTGGAAAATATCTTTACAAAACTCCTCAGGGATATATCTTACGATTCGCTCCCGTTGGACTATCGTTACTGCGGAAGTCCAAGCGTGTTTGTTATGATCAATAATTTTGCTTGGAACTCCTTCTGATTTATATTTAGATTCGTGTAATACTTCTTCCGGTTATCGTCGCTACCGATATTGGAAATCTTAATGATGTTTCTAATTTAGTTATAGCCTGAATTGTTGCCCCGTGCTCCTTCACTGTCAGTCCCCATTCGGTTATTTTTTTACATCGTCGTTCTGTTAATTTGTTCCACCGGGATGCATTCGTGAAGTGTTCTATTATTCGTTCTGCTACACAATTCATTCTCATTGACGACGTTTTCATAGGTGCTAGTTTATCAATACTTGGTTTATCATTTAACGGATATATCCAATAAACAACTGCTGTTACATGATAAGCTCTCTCGTAGTATGGTTTGTCAATTCCAGTCAGAATTCCTGGTCTGGAATCTCGACTCACAATGACAGTTTTTTATCTTTGAGGATTGGTTCAAATTTATCTCTGATAATCCATTTTCCTTCCTCTACGATAATGAATTTCATTCTAAAAAAATACCCTTTTTCCCCAAGATGTGAAATTATCTCAGCTGCTCTTTCATCGTTCATGGTAGCATCGATTATGGGTACATTGGCATCATCATCAATAATTCGAAATGTTGACCACGTATGAGCTGCCCCATCGCGTTTGAATTCATTAAAACAATCACGAATTTTATTCAACATGGTTCTATCATCTTTTAGATTTTTTGGTATATCAGAGACTCTATCGAGATTATATCTAGCATTTTTCCAAGGCTTAATTTTCGACAATCTCTCGAACTTCTTCATGCTATAATTAAAACAAGTATTTAAATAGAGTTTTTTATATAATGAATCATTTCAAATGGCTCATGATTGGATCAGTAACCCCGTGTACTAAATCATGCAGAAATGAGTTCTGTGCGTATCATATGCAAAGCTTTCGACGTGGAAGTAATGGGCCCTTACCATGTATACAATGTGGGATAGGGGTTAGAGGAATATCACAGTTGTGTCTCGGTTGTGGTGGTGAACGATACAGAGAGTTGATGCGTTATTATGATAAACGAGTTAAAAACTCCATCAAAGATTCTATCAATGAATCTGACAGCGTCAACGACAAGATCATAAAAACTCCCCACGACTACATTCAGAGATTTTCAAGTAAGATCATATTTCAACCAAATAATGATTTAGACAAACAAATATAAGTGAACCAAGAATTTCAACCGCATCCAGTGATTGTAAACTATGAGGCATCCCGTAATGGTATTGTCAGACATCGTAGACTGAAGAATCCAGTTGGTGCTGACAATGGTATGGGATTTGAGTTTTACTGCTGGGAAGAAGAAATATCATAATCAAATTTCGTCTTCGAGGTGTTTAATGGATTGATCAAGGATGGTTTTGTTATTGATCACATTGACTCTAATCCTAAGAACAATTCTTTGAATAATCTACAAGCTATTACAAAACGTGAAAACACAAAACGAGGTGGGACTGGGAAATACTCGAAAAATGCTAGACAGATAAAGTCATTTAATACTGAAAATAACGAGGAAATAGTATTTCAGTCTATGAATGCAGTCGCTAGATATTTCGGTATTTGTAGATCCTCAGTACGATTCGTTGCAGAAAATATTACCAAGACGGCGATTTCGAAAAAAATGTACAAAAAATTCAGTTTTTATACGTCTGAATTCCATTTTGCATTATTCTATATAGCATCAAAGTGGAATAACTCGTTTAGGTATGTTACAGCCTAACACAGTTACGGATCTTAAACACTGTCACCTAATTTCGATGGTAGTATCTGATTGGTTAGTTTCGCTGTCATGAATCTCAGCTGATATAATTAATTATTCGCTTTTTGTAAGAAAACAAATCAAATACGCAGTGTTTACAAACAGTTGTATTCGCGCTTTTTATATTTTTTCAAGTATTCGTCTTTCTTCAGCGTTGTCAATGATCATTATTAAACACAACAAATAATAAAATCACACACCTCTGTGTTTTGTTAGTCGTGAATAAACAGCTTATATACCATATCGTCTCTTATATTATTGTGGGTTTAAAGTGTCGAAAATCATACGTGAATTATTACACCTATACACTATCCGGTTTATGGGTACTTCTTTGTATTCATACAACCTAAGATTTTATCTAGGTTGTAATGATTGACGTATGAATGTAGACCCACTCCCGTCATCCATTGTCATTTATCATTCATTGTCATTGAATACAATTCGCCATAACACTCGATTTGGGAATTGTAATATAATCACGCCATTGACGTCATCCATTCATTCATTGTTGTGCTGTCTATTACAGTTCGCCATAACACTCGATTTGGGAATTGTTGTGCCGTACATATATGTAACCTCTGGGCGCCATTCGATGTATAAATACACCGAAGGGGTTCCAAATGGGGTTTTAATTGTAATGCCCAGAAACCTACCCTAATAAAACGGAGGTAATGGCATTGTGCTGTCCTTAATTAAGTATATATGTAATGACCCAAAACCGCTTAATAAAACGTGGTAACGGCATTGTGCTGTCCTTAATTTATGCCTAGAAACCTACCCTAATAAAACGGAGGTAATGGCATTGTACTGTCTATAAAAACGGGTCAAAATTGACCCTAATTTTTTGACTTTTTGTCATTAAAAATATAAAATATATAATTATATATAAAATGAATTATGAAAATATTAATTTGATTATATCTGAAATATCAAAATTGAAAAATCAAAAAAATACACTTATCAAATGATTTGGACCCTGATCAAATTATGTCAGAATATCAAGATATTGAGTTTGCAACTATTAATAATAAGTACACCCTTTCAAAAAAGTATTCACTGATAAAGCGGATTCAGGCTTCTATACGTAATTCTCTTGTTTATTGTGAAGATGTTGGTGTGTTTGTCCCGTTATGAACTATCGTGGAGCGAGTAAGAAAAGCTTTGGGGGGGGGGGAGTATGAAACAAAAAAGATGATAAATTCAAAGGTTAGGTATATCAAGAATCTAATTGAACAGAATAAACAGACCCTTCCGGGTGCCCCTGTTGTATAACTGTGTATAAAATACTTCAGTCAGAGACATGTATAGAATACCTGTATTCTAAGGTAGTTTTAGTCAAACAATAGCGGTG
Source organism: Unio pictorum (assembly GCA_030141615.1). Lineage (NCBI taxonomy): Eukaryota > Metazoa > Mollusca > Bivalvia > Unionida > Unionidae > Unio > Unio pictorum. Next base: position 16,187,793 of record JARLTB010000442.1, on the reverse strand, counting down.
AAATTCTATACTAGCTGGCGCGCGCTATCAATGAATGGAAATACAGGTATGGCCCATTCAACCACCAAACAATACAACCAGGAAGTTGTAACAGTATAGTAAAATCTTTAACACTGAAATATATTTTTTGTTATTGAAAATGGAAAATCCTTTGGATTTTCAGATTCAGGTTAGTATTCTCAGTAACTCTTCAACGTGTAGGCATGAATGGATAGATTTCATGATTTGATCGTAGTCACAATTAATCGTTGTTATAGTATTCTCTTGCCTTGCAGCTGTTGCATTTGGGATTCAGTAAGTAGGAATTTATCATTGAAATCCGAAGGATTTCCATCAATGATTAGTTCAACGTGAAAATCTTCGATTTTCAAATCCATAGGTGAAAATCCAAAGGATTTTCCATTTTTATGATAATGAAAATTTCCTTCATTGCGTTTTCAAGTTTATGTTTCTCGTAAATGGTTATTCGCGTATGATGATACATATTATTGAAAAAGTCTACACTGCTCTAAATTGCAAAACAATTCAATTGCAAGTGTGAACATCTTCAATGGAAAATGATTTCTAATGAGAAATCTCTACGAGAAATAACATGGAAAATCGACTATTTGACCGTAATGATTTTCGCGGACTTTTTTGTAGTTTTTTAATCAAAAACAGACAAAAATCATCAATAATATCACAAAATGTGATTTCAATCACTGAAAATTCATCATGAAAATCATAAAATGATTTCTAGTGGAAAAAGTCTACGAGAAATAACAGAGAAAATCGACCATTTTACCGTAAAATCTCTTGGAAATTTTCCACTGAATGCATCAAAAAACAGACAAAAATCAGTGAAAATCAGTCAATGAAAATCATTTTATAATTTTCAATTTATTTATAATTATTTTATTGAAATTGCTTGTTGAAATCCTGAAGGGATTTTCACGACTTGAAAATTATTGAAAATTCTACTGATTTCACGATTTCACATCTAACGTCATTTGTAATTTTTCCCCTCGAAGATCAATCAAGAAAAAATCCTGGTCGGTTATTCTAAAATTCATTCTTGTTATGAGTCTATTAGTGGTTTCCAAGTAGGTTAAATGAGGTGGATTCTTCTCGATGAGACTTCCCTGGGTAAACATTCGGGGAAAACGTATATAGGATATAACCAAGATCTGCATTATCTGATCTTGAAACATCGACAGCGTAACTTCCTAATACTACATCACAAATAACGTGTAACGCAATAACTGATGATATATCAACGTTGCCTGGTGATTTGTGTTTGTTATTGCGGTACACTGAATTATTCGACCGTAGAATTTCCACGAGGGGATTTATTTTAAACCATAACGCGTGAATCTGTGGAAACAATTCATCAATGAGTTTCTTCAGTGACAATTTCATCGCTGATACATCCCATCCTGTAAATTTCATAAATGGTAAATTGTCATTGGTGCGTGAAAATACTTTTTTGAATTTTTCTCTCTCGCGAGATTTATCTTCGTACACGAGAGAGAGTAATCTATCATTGAGGTAGTTCATATCAGCGATAATTTGATTTAGTTGTTGTTGTTGTTGCTTGATTGTATCACGTTGAGTTGTTAAATCGAGTAGCAGAGATCGTTGTAGATAATCTCGAAGTTGGTTTAGTTTTGTTTGAAATAATTGTTTCATCGAGTTGAAGATTCCAATCAAACTTTTCTCTGTGATCACAAATACACCTTGATCACCAAGAGCAAATCGTATTATTATTCTACCATATTCATTATATTCGTAACGTCTAAGTGTATCAGTTTCTGTTCCGTCATAGACGTTATATGAATACTTTTCATAGATATATTGAGGTCGTAGAAAACTAATGTCGAAATTGTAATTGTACTTAGGATCAACATCAGGTAATTTATCATCGAAGAAATCAGATATTTTTTAGGTTCCGGTAACGCGTGATGAACTACAGGAAGATTATCCAACCATGATTTGTGAATCCGTGGGAAGAATTCATCGATGGTATCACTGAGTTTTCCTCGCATCCACGGTGTATTATATCCTGGAATCTTAAATGTGGAGATGTCTTCGATGCGGATTTTATGTCGTGCTGCAAAATTTGTTCTCGCTACAGAATTATTTAATATAAGTTGAAGAACTTGCTGATTAAATTTTTCTTCGTCGGCGATAATTTTATTACATACTTGTATGTAATTGATGACGTTATCTCGGTTAGGTGGAATTGTACTGATTGCTGTTATCAAATAACCTAGAAACCGATTAAAATCATTATTTATCTTTGTAAATTCTTCAATAAGGATTTCATCGAAAGTTTTATCATCATCATCACCAGGGTAGGGAGGGAAATCAATATATCTTTGTAGACGATGCAAAACAGTATCGAACGTCGGTTTATTATATTTTAAAATCATCATCACGATCAGGAATTACACGTGAACCATCGTAACCGTGATAATCTTCTTTCGTTGAAATAAAGTCGGATTTTAATGGCTCGAGTGGTAGATCTTTTATGTCAACGGTGCCTGGGATATATTCAGGATACCCTAATAAAGTTCTAATTGAGCTGTTGTATATATCCACGGAGTAATCGGGTGAATTTATCTCGATGACCGTTGACAGCAATGGTTCATGTCCTTTTATTTCAATTGGGGATTTATCAGGTCCATCTGGGACGTCAATGATATTTTTTCCTGTGATTGTTTCAATGGATTCTATGATTACTTCGTTGATATCTTCGATGTCGTATGCTCCGGTGGGTAAATGTATAGTATGGTTTCTGGTTCGGATGTACCCGGTTTTTTCCATAAAAAAGTAAAACTGTTGTTGGGGAGTTTACCATTAAATGGTTCTGATCGCACATTAGGCCAACTATAGTAACATCTTAATTGTGTTAACGCTATCTCAGATGCTGCCAGCGGAGGATTAAATTCAACACTAAACTCTAGTACTTTCGTTACCAGCGATATCAACTTTGTCTTTGACGTAGTTGTATTTTCTACTATTCGTTGAAGCAGTTCTTGTGACATTGTTATTATAATTGTCATTATTGAAATTGTTTTCCAATTTTGATATCGTTGAATCATACAACCGAACCATCTTCGAGAATTCGCTATAGGTTATTATTTCGTCGTCGATGGAGGTTGAAATCAGCATCGACAATTCCGAATACGCGTTTGACCCAATAACAAGTTTAACCGTGTAATCGTGTAATTTACGTTGGGAACACGATGATATTTTGTTTGTTATTCCGGTAAATACTCCCGCGATTGTTGCAGCCACAGATATACAAATTGGAACGACAACCGGGGCAACCATTGTAACCGAAGATAGTATTATTCCAGCGCCGGCAATAACACCAAACACCGAGTACACGGCTACGTCAATGATGGAAATTCTTCGTTGATATTTTTTCTTTTTTACACTGTATTGTTCAATCAGCGCTTGTAGTTTACTTTGAAATTCTCTGACAGTATCATAACGATATTGAAACACTGATGATGACATTTTATTGAAATTGTTATCTAATTTCAATTGCTACACAAATCTCCATTTCGCTGCTCAGTGAAAATCCTTCGGATTTTTATTGTTTTATTTTAAATCCGCTACGAATTCCACATACCATGTTACTGAAACCCTAGCTAGATTATTATCAGTGGATGTTATTGTAAATTGTTCAATTGTATCCTTGTCGATGATCGTTGATATTGTATTGTTGACCCCAGATAAACTCGACGATGATATATTAAAATGAGTTGGTGATACTAGTGTTAATCGATAAATACCCTTGACGGTTGCTGTGATACTTAAAATGTTATTTAGTGGAGTCCACGCAAATGATCCATTTTGAATCGTGTAAACTACGTTGTTAGTTTTCGCATGGGGAATTTTTTTTTTCAATGATTGCTATCATCCTCGGTAAATCATCTTTGATGGCATCGGTGACCGTTTTAAGATCATCAATGGATTTTTTAATAACCGCGATTGAATCTGAAATTGATCTCTCTTCGCGAATAACACCCAACCGGGAATTAATCGCGGTTATTTCATTGAGTTTTTAAATAATATTTTCAAAGGTTATTTTAATCTCTTCTGGTTTCACATCCTTACCAAAAAATTTATCGATAGCATCATCAGTTTTTCTAAAAATTTTACGCAAATTATTAAATTGACCGAGATGAGAATCAAACTCAGTTCGTAATTTTGGTAAATTGTCAACGGTGGCTTTTACTTGTGTGATATTTAAATCATCGTATATACGGGGGACACCAAAGAAATTATTTATGGGAGTTTTAATCGTGTCAATGATATCCTGTTGGAGTTGATTAAATTTAGTTATGTGATCGTTATATTCGTCGCGTAGTTTTTTCATATCAGTGACGTTGTCACCGACGGATTAATCCCGTTAGAGTACTTATTTGATTGTGTAATTTTTTAATTCATCTAAGTTTGCTATCGATGTGATAGCTTTGTTGTTTATTTTTTTTACTTGTCCGACAGTAACTCCTTCTTCGGGAACACGTGATACTGACCTCCCAAAAATATCTGCCATGTTATATATTACATGAATCTCTTTAAGTGATTTTTGGAAATCTTTTGATTGTTCATCGTGTACTCGTGGATGGCTTTGTGAGGTAATTTAGAACTCGTCGAGACAGCTGTCAACGCGTTAAGAACCTCTCGTCCGCATATCGGAGGATCTGTTAATGTCTGCGTGGGTAGCGTTGAATACCAAACTGGGATTTTTGAAAATTTGGATATATATTTGACAAATTCCATCGGGGGTGGTAACCCATATGAATCAAAATAAACGATATAACGTGAATATATTGCGTAACAAACCCAATGAGTTCCAGGTCCAGTGTTGTCATCTAGATTAATTATACCAGTTTCTGGGATATGTGGTTGTGCTGGTAATTGATCTTTCATGAATACACCTCTGAAATGTTTTATTGGGAGTTTCTTTACTGCGTCAGCAAGGTCAAAATTAGACATTGGAAAATCCATAGGATTTTCAATCGAAGATTGTTCAGCCACATAATTTATCCGGGTCTGTAATGCCTTGTGAACCGACTTCCCGGTAGTCTGAATCCCTTTCCCATTTTTTATACCCGCTTCCAAATATCTTACCGATAAGATTACTACCAACAGCACCAGCAGCGCCTAGTCCAAGTGCTTTAAGTGCAGGAATAGCCAGTGCAGCAAGAGGAAATATACCGCCGGTTTTAATCATATCGTTGACCGCGGCTTGTGAAAAAGTCAATTTAACTCCTGTGTTAGCTTTTAACGCTTTATTGAAAAGATTAATTTGAGTTTTCGTCAACGATAATTTATTTGATCCACCTGTTATTTGTTTTTTTTTAGCGTTATCGTTGTGCCACAGGTAGTAGAATTTTTCGATTGAAGTTTTTTTTTACCTGACCAGGTGTCAGGGTGACATTAACATGATTGTACATTTTATTTAGATAGTAATAATCTAATTATCGTTGAAATCCTTTGGATTTCCAATTACATGTTTTCTATTGGTGCATCAATGACTCGCATTTTTCCACCGCCACCTTCAAGTGTCATAAATTTATCATTAAGAAGAACAGCAATTGCTCTAAATCCTCCAGCAGGAGGATTACGGATACGAGCATGAAATTTTACAACAACGGTCGAGTGTTTAGATAGATCAAGATGTTGCAATGAAAAGTAATAAATCGGATACAATTGTCTAAAATCCCATTGTGATATTTGTAGTCCAGTATCGACATTCTGATCACGACCCATAAAAGACCACAATCGATGATACACTCTTCCTATTTGATTGTTATTGTAATCGAGAGTAAGTTGTTCTGCTGGTTCTTGTTGATTACTTACTCGCAATGATACTTCGGTGACATCACATTTATCAAATATCATATGAGATCGCAATTGTAAACTATCATTTACAACCCCAGCTATTTTCTGCGTTCTATTAACATCTTGTAGCGCAACAAAGACAATTCTTGGCGCGGAAACATTTTTCGTTAATGCAAGTTGCCAAGTAAAATCAGTAACGCTACTAGTTGTAGTAGCTGTTGTAACATCCAACCAACTCAGTAATGATTTTCCTCCGTGATCCATAAAAGATAGCAACCGTGTCTCAACGGTCAGCGATGGAGTCATAATTGGCATCCATAATATCAAATTTGTTAATTCTACATTACCATTAGCAACAGGATCAGCACCATGCCGAAGAGCATAATCATCAGTAGATCTTCGTGTGAGTACTATAGTATGACTAGCACCAAAGATAACTTTTCTGACATCTTGACAAAATCCAAATATATGCGACAACGGAATCACACATGAAAATCTACCAAGGAAGTCTATCATCTTTTTTCGTGCTGCAAATCCTGTGTTGTAATTAGGATTATTAAATTGAAGAGGTTCAACAGCAGCATCATTAGCAGCCTCAGCACCAACAAGTGCCTTTTTGGTTGTCTTACAATAAATGGACTATGATCAGCGCTATTGGTAATATCCTTCGCAAACAGCATTGAATGCCCTGCAGATTTAATAAAATCGTCAGAGTATCTAGCTAAATCTATTATTGTTGTTGCAACATCAACATCGTTATCAATGGATTCAATTCTAGTAGAATTAATTTTATACTGCGCGCTGCTAAATAACGCCATTATTCCGTTATTGACAAACCCAGTCGGGATATTTTCGAGGTGATCATCGGCGGCAAATGGGTTTTTATCATTTTTTACTAGTCGTCCCTCTACCTCAATGAATGCTTCACACGGTAGAAAATACTTAGATGTGTCATCAAATCTAAGTTCAATTCGTGACCTTGTATTTGAATTCTGGGCTCTATATGAAAAATATTGATAATCGCGTATAGAATTATTTTTTCCAACAGGAGCATCTACATCAAAAGCGTCATAGACTTCTTGTTTAAACATTTTATTATATAGTCGTTGATCTAAATCATTAATCGTTTCAGACCGGAACCAGCAATTCATCTCAACCGCGCTTTTGCTATTTTATTAATTGCGCTACCTACCTTAGGTGGCATTTGATTTGTAGATTGTAATTTTACTGGTTTTTTACCCCCTTGCCAGTGACATATGTTTTTCTTTGGCAGCATCAAACGCGTCAATAGCAAGCTAACTAGCCCTGCTACCAACTTCTGTACCAATTTTATCACCGAGAACTCCAATAGCTTTTGATGCTATTTCCTTACCGATCGGTAATAATATCACCGAGTCCATTTCCGTATCTGAGTTTGTAAACTGGCAATCGTGAATTTACAACATAAACAGGTCTTGCTCTGTTCATACTACGATGTACTATCATTTTATTTAAATGCTATATATCTAATCGATAATTAATCGCTGTAATAATCATCGATAAGTTCATCGATGAAACTACGATATAATCCGATATCCATTACACGACCTTAAAATAACCGCTGACAGATTTCAGCCGCTTCGTTAATTATCTCCGGAGAATTATTTCCAGCTCGTTTTCCTCCGATTAGAACTTCTAACCGTGATATATCATCGAGGATACTTTTTGAACATGGTATATTACCACCGTGATACCCCGTACCAGTTTTCCTTTTTTCAGGTATATCGTGCGTGAGATCAGCTTCAGCTTTCGCTTCTATTTCCCCCGGAATAGGTTCATCATATGGTGGTAGACCTTTTAATACTTCTTGTATTTTTTTTTCATATGCGATAAAATCAGAGTCTTTTTGTGAAGTTGTAGTTCCACCGTGTTTTCCTAAATACATTTTTTGTACCATTGGTCAAATTCTATACGCTTGCCAAAACTAGTTTTATATATCTTTCTTTTTTTTAAAACCGCATATCTAGCTAGTTCATCATTTGTAGATGTATTTTCAATTTCACCCAACGTTGTTGTTGTAAATATTTTATCGGGTCGATATATTTTCCTCTCCAATTGGACTTGTTCAGGTTGTTCACCTCCTGGTTTAGGTTGCGCATCTACTGGTTTAGGTTGCGGTTTCTGTACCAACTTTTACAGTCTCTGTACCAACTTGTTCAGTAGCGGTAACAACTTTTTCAGTTGATGTAGTTATCGGCTTAAATAATTGTTCAGTATCAGCGGTAAAATCTAACTTCGCTTGTTGTCGAGCTTGCAAATTATCTCTGAAAGAATCTCTCACCGGGAGAAATTTCTTAATCGCAGCCAACCGTTCTCTAGTTAATCTAGTTATTTGTGCTTCTCCGACGTTTGCCATTTATATAAAAAATATATCGCTAATTCATCATTGTATCTATGGCTAATTTGGTTAACCCGCAGCAGCAACGGGGTGCGTGACGACGATCTGGCGTCATTGTTTTTGCTTCGATGAAAATCTTCGATTGGAAAATTCGTAAAATTTTCACCGTGATGCAGCAACACATGGTGACAATAAATAACCTGGCGTCATTCTGTTTTTTGCTGAATGGAGGCTTCTATTAAGCATTTACGAGGTAACTTTGATGTCGAATTGACGCCTTTAAAATGTAGTTGTTAAGGAAGCCTTGGTTACCGAATTGACGCCTTGTAAAAGTTGTCGGATTCACCCTCTCTGCTGCTCCCTGTGCGTGTAATAATAATAATAATAATAATAATAATAATAATAATAATAATAATAATAATAATAATAATTATGATTATTATTAATATCATTATTAGTAGTAGTAGTAGTAGTAGTAGTAGTAGTAATAGTAGTAGTAGTAGCAGTAGTAGTAGTAGTAGTAGTAGTAGTAGTAGTAGTAGTATCCTCTGTAGTAACGTAGACAAAATAATATGTCAGTTTCTGCCAGCGTATAAAATGTTTGTTACACTTGGCTAATTGTGTCATCGGAGAGATTGTTAAATGTCCAAAATGGCGCACAAATAATGTAGAGGGTATGCCTGAAGTAAAAGATATTCATGCATAGAAAACACATGACACTACTAATGGATATTCATGCATAGAAAACACATGACACTACTAATGGATATTCATGCATAGAAAACACATGACACTACTAATGGATATTCATGCATAGAAAACACATGACACTACTAATGGATATTCATGCATAGAAAACACATGACACTACTAATGGATATTCATGCATAGAAAACACATGACACTACTAATGGATATTCATGCATAGAAAACACATGACACTACTAATGGATATTCATGCATAGAAAACACATGACACTACTAATGGATATTCATGCATAGAAAACACATGACACTACTAATGGATATTCATGTATAGAAAACACATGACACTACTAATGGATATTCGTGCATAGAAAACACCTGACACTACTAATGGATATTCATGCATAGAAAACACCTGACACTACTAATGGATATTCATGCATAGAAAACACCTGACACTACTAATGGATGGTGTCGAAAGTATATTGGAAAACTACATCGTCAATATTTTTACAGTATATCAACTATATTGATTTCTTCGTGAGTCCTCATTCTTTAATCCCGCCGAACCACCTGAAAATACGTAGGCATTATTTGGCAGTACGTGGATTGTATTACTCTTGGCTTATCACTTGGGGCGAAGCCTAAGCACGCCCTCTTCCGATATAGTTTTAGCATTGCGAACGGGAAGATATAGATTTCTGCATGATAATTTTTACAATCACATTTGATTCTTGTCAGAACAGAAAACGACAAACCTTGAAGCGGTCATAAACTAGATTGAAAGTGGATTTATAAACACACAACATCTAGTTTTACTAGCTGCCAACTTTTCATACAACCCTCTTTCGGAAAGCCCATTATCTATAAATATCTTTGGGTACGCCTACTGAGAGCGCGCATATGATAATACGGATCACGTAAGCTCAGCGCTGCACATCATGCAAAGCTCTGTTAGCATAAGGCAACATAATTGTATGCTATATGTCACGATCAATGTAGTCGTAAGACATGTTAGTGGTTATTCGGTGGTACAGTGCAGGCTGAGTAAAATACTGTATTCGAGCAGAGAGATGTAACGTGATCTGTCAAAAGACTATTACGTATTCCTAGTTAAAAGAGATATAACATGATCTGTCAAAAGACTATTACGTATTCCTAGTTAAAAGAGATATAACATGAATCTGTTAAAATACTATTGCGTATTTCTAGTTCAAATATAGATATAACGTCATCTGTCAAAAGAATATTGCGGACTCCTGGTTGAAAGAGAGTTATAACGTAATCTGTTAAAAGGTCATTGCGGATACCTGGTTAAAGTATCCTCTCTTACAGAGAAAATGTGGATAAGAAGTGTTTTACCCCTTAGGTAAGTAGATAATTTTGCATGCGGAATATTTTGCTAATAATTTACTTAATTACAGATCTTAGGACATGTGATAGCCGCACTTTAAAAAATCTCAAATAATATATTTGTGTTGCACTTATATTATGATTAAAAAAATTAATCATTAATTGAATGTAACCAAATAGCTATTTTCAATTCCTTCTTAAGACATAATAGACCGACCAACCATTAAATTTACTCGGGGATGATGTGGTGTTTGTGGACGAGTATCAAGCAATAAGACATTGTGTTGGTGTTTGTTTTAATTTCAAAATTCAAAATGTTTCTAAGTAATGGATATAAGTTTATTTTTTCTTCTCTAAATCTGTGTATGTAAATTTTTTATATTTTTGGAGGGCCCGATGTTTTAAATCCAAAATCCCCTTACCTCATTTCTACCCACATGCCTCACTTCCAAAATTAAACTTTTAAACTCTCGGCCATGTTGAATCTATCAAAATCTTCTGATTTGCACATTTCTTTGTCATTGTCTATGGCCTAAGTGGTTATAGCGTCAGCTTTGGATGCAGGAGGTTACTTGTACAAAACCCGGGGCAGTCATACCAATGACTTAAAACAATGGTACGTGTGGCTGCTCAGCGTTAGGGTAATGTATGATCGGTCGGCCCGATGCAAAGATAGTGTGACTGGGTGGAACATGATGCTTAATGTCTGCGGCATGTTGCTGCAGTGCTAAACATTATTTAATATAATGTTATATATATATATATATATATATATATATATATATATATATATATATATATATATATATATATATGCACAAATCCTACCGTTAGGCGACAGCGTCTAAATTGCAACCTTTCGGCGACACCTTTGTATACTGAATACGTACGAGTGATAATATTGGCCATATCGTTAATAATGTATATAATACTGAAAGGAGTATGAAATAACAATGTTGTAAAATAAAATAACTAACAGACATACAAATTTTGTCGCCCATTTGCTGTCGCCGAAAGGTAAAACGATGTACGCTCATGCATATAACCAACGTTTGGGCGACCGGGTTCCGAAAGGTTGATATGTCGCCCAAAGGTTTAGGATATATCGCGCTCAGATATATTATATATGTCACCTAACATTATTATATACGATGTAGTTTCACTAATACGATTACCAGCGAGACGGAAATAAAGTGATCACATAAGTTGAACGATTTAATATTTGGGTTCTGCTGTCGTCATCCATAAAGTAGTGGCTTATGTACTCACTTCACGTAATCACGTGATCGTATTAGTATACCTATCGAACTAGACTGGAATAACTAACCGTAATCCGGAATAGTGGTGGTTTTAATTCGGACTGTATAAAGTTTCAATCATGAAGATAAACGTGGTTAATTACATATAGATCGATATAGTATATATTTTGTAAGAGAGATGATTGTTTTATTTGTAATTTTCAACTGAATATATTAAATTCATTCATTATGTACATGAATTTCAGATGATTATATAAACTTTTATTTTATACAATTCTGCGAATTATTTGATGTTCTATTTAAAATATTTGTTCATAATTCACTGGAGTCAATTATGAATGGGGTCACGGGTGGCCGAGGTGGTCAAAGGCGTACACCTTTATCAGATCATTGACACTAACCTCGGTCCGCGTGGGTTCGAGTCTCGACTCGACTTACGTTGGCATGCGAGAAAGCTTGCCGGTAGCTTCCCGTGTGTCCGTGGTTCTTACCGGGTTCTTCTTCCACCACATATACTGGCCGCCATGTAGAGCCAAACAAAATGGTGGTATACACATACACATACCAACCAACCAGCCAAGTTGAGCCAACCAATTAAATCAAAAATGTTTTTGTCCCAATGTGGTCGATAGCCATTGAAAACAATATGAGCAAGAAATTTGAAGAGTATTTTCGTAATATTCCCTGTTTAATGGTAATTATATCCACATATCTAGAAGAGGATAAATAGTTTATCACTTTATAGAAATATTGCTTTATAATATAGCACCACAAAATATTATGTACATACTGCCTGTTTACTTTTAACTTACATATTGTATAGAATGCTTTTTAAATAAAGAAAGAAAAAGAAATTATACCCACATATCACCCAGGTGTACCAGGTTCGAATCCAGCAACCTACTTTGCATTTTTTTTTTTTTGATTATATGGGACCCCTAGAGTTATGCGAGGGGCCCTCTGTGAGCACGGCATTTGGAAATAAACTTTCCCAAAAAGTTTTATATGATATTGAACTTAAAATGTTTTTCCATCAATTCAAAATTACTTTCTCACTAAATATATACGTTTTAAAATTTACTTACGCTGGAGGCACCTGTGAATGCGGGGCCCGATTGTGCCACATTGTTCTCATCGGCCAGTGTTAGATGAAACCCAGTGGAAGCCATTAAGGCCGTCGAATATCTTGATGCTTCCCTCGCAAATTATATTCTAATACGTTTTCACGCGGATTTCCTAAAAAGGAGGGTGCCAAACCCTGACTACCGGTATTTGATAATCCTGTACTGCAATCGGTCCAAAGTCGGCTATGTTTCTACTACTATTTTATATGCTAATATATATATATATATATATATATATATATATATATATATATATATATATATATATATATATATATATATATATATATATTTTAAAAAACACAGCAGAAATTAATCGGTGATCACCTGGAATTATGCAGTAAGAAAGCACCTACTTAATGTATTATACATATTGCTAGCCAAAACGTGTGAGCATGACGTACAAGAAAAATTGGCTTGTATCGTGTGAATAACGTATATATTGGACACATAAAAAAGAAATAAATGAAATATATCCGTAATTCACTCAATCAAAACAAATATCCTCTATCGATAAACAGCATACGTTTAATTTATATCCGTAAGGGTAAACTGAAAAACTCTCTGAACTATTTCCAAAGTTGTGTGGCATGGGTACGACCAAAGTTTATTTACTATCTTTAAAAACTTTAATGATAAATGAATACTTTTTAAAAAAATTTATGAAAGTTGTAGACTTGTCTGACTTCGATAGTTTCACATGTGGTCGTTACCATACAATTCGTATACAGTTTAGCTAACTGCTACAAAAATACAATATAATAACAAGTGTAAGTTTGAATTGTATTTACATCGGTTCGTTTACTCATTGCATGCGTTTCAGGGAACTGAAATACAGATTTGTATAATACAGTCAACACTGCAAAGAAATAAACGAAAGATGAATTATTCGACCGTTAATTTAGCTACGATTTACGTATTACCACCAACTGAAGTTGGGTTAGATTTGGTCAAAAGCTATGGAAATGAAACACCTCAGTCGTAGAAGACGCTAAATACAAAGCCATAATTTCAATACTATTTGAAACCTTTGTAAATAGGGAACATTACAAGCTAATGGAAAAGTTAGAGAGGGTGATTAAGAAGGAAATTAATCAATAACCAAAACATACTGTCAAGTCAAACAAAACATAAGGCGAGGAAGAGAGAATACATTAATAAATATTTATTTAAAAACATAAGAGGATAAAATAAAAACGAGGAGTAGGGAGCTTTCGAAGACTACAGATTAACTAACAAAACATAAGGGCAGCATAAATATTGCATTAATATATTAAAGCAAGAGGGATGCACATCACGGAAGAAATAGGAAAATGAAATAGCAGGTAAATGCAGAATCTAAAACAGATAATGTTACCATAACTAAGCCGACACACATAATGGAAGAAATATCCAACTAACTGACATTACACAAAATGTATCATGTGTGTGATAGAAGAATACGCTGCGAATATACTATTTTCGCAAATCCCCTAGGACTCTAGGTCTCAATGCGAAAAACTTATATCAAATAATATGACTGCAACAACTCCATCGAGGCAAATCACTTGGCTCTGCTGGCTTAACGACGGATGTGAATACTACTTCAAAATAAAACGAGGTAAGATAATATAATAGTTCTTTATTTCAGACTACATTGTCCATACATCTAAATTAAACTATAAATATAAAGTAAAAACATTGTAAACATAAAAGAACATGTATATCATACCTACAAGTATACAGATACATCCAAAACCATTAACTGAGCCCTGCATTGTTATATATCTCTTAATTCCAATATTAAAGAGAGTATATGTTAATATTCTATTATATAATGAAATAACGTACACGATTAAAGAATGGTTAGAAACACTTGTATATATGGGTAAAGGATATATAAAAGACCTAATGAGTTGGATATCGTTTTCGCGTTTAAATATAGACTATAAAATACTTAAGAAGATCATTGCTAACAGAATTAAAACATGTATCGGAAACATAATTAACATTATATTCCAAACAAATGTTAATCTTAACAACAGAATAATTTTTTGGGGAAACTAATGCAGAGAAGGAGGCGTTGATCTTACTGATCAAGAAATGGCCTTTGACACAATAGAGCATTGTGACATGTATATAGTTTCTAATATTTGCACGATGAAATTTAATATAGAACATTCACTGAGATATGGTTTTCATTATGGATGATATTATATGTAATAGCAATAGAAGCCCTCACCATAAATGTACATAAAAACACAAATATAAAAAGAATTTAACTCCCCAACATCAGAAAGGAATTGAAAACTTTACTTCTGATGCCCACCCTAAAAACATCTACAAAGAAGAATATATGGACTTTGGCAAAGCACAAGGATCTAAATTCAGTCATACAAAACTGAAATTCTCTGTTTAGGTAACTGGCGATGGAACCACCCTGGATTCAAAACGCAACTTGTAACGACAAATGTAAAAGCTCAAGGAATGACTTAGGTGGGATAATCTTAGAGGTTAGTAATTAAACACATTTTAGAAAAAATTACAAACTAACTTACAATTGTAATATAATAGATCGAATACAGGTCACTCAGACATGTATATTAAAAATATAGTATAAGCTTAACTAGGTATATGACAATATGATATATACTACTGACAAATAAATGATTATGTTCATATAGGTAGGGAAATTAAATTACCTCCGCAGAAAATATTAACATAAAAAAGATGGTGTTTGGAGATGTATCGTTTATAAGATTTAACAAAACATACCAGTATGCTCCTCTATGTAAAACATGACTTACGTACACAAAAAATGCAGTATTGAACTGCAAAACATATGACGAAGAGAGAACATATTTAACTGCAAAAATTACAACTCGGTATGTCACCTTTCAGATAGCGATCCTACTACAACGTGACGGATATAAAGAGCTGTGCAAACAAAATCGCATTGTACATGCCAAGATTAGATGTGGTAGAGCATCTGATCTCCCTTGGAACAAGAAAAACAAACATGGTGGTAGAATCCTAGATAAATCGTATACGTAGACAGTATTGAATGTGTTACGCTAATGCTATTGGCTTGCGCAAGGTAGTACTGGCCATTTTGGATTTCTAAGAGTGGCATAACAACAGAGAGGCCAGATCAGATCAAGTATTGGGGAGAGAGATCAAACATTTAAAAAGAGCTCTGACCTTCCCCGAAAGGGCACCAATACTAAAGTCTATGCGTATACTGGCACAGTGTGCATAATAGCCAATAAACGTGGGCAACAAGAAAAAATGATGATAAAATGATAATTAAGTCACTTTACATTTATGCGTGCGTACGTGTATTTGTTTTTTCTTTTATCTTAACGCGGTAGGTTGGGATTCCACACCATCTGGCCTACAGTGTCAACACTACAAAACACAAATCATTAACGAGAACACAAAACTAACACCTGCGAGTTTTCAAGATTAAAACGATCAACACGAAACTTTCATTTCAAAAATTATTTTTTTCTCGTAGCAGACTTTAGGGGTGGAATAGAGTAGGGCCAATGTGATTGGAGCATGTTAAGAAGTGGTCCGATAAATCAATCCCATAAATCTATATTGATACTTATGGACGATATCTCAGTTTGAGGTCACCTGTTCACTAAAAACAAAATGCAATTTTGATGCATGCAAATCATTCCGAAACAATCCTGCCTACACTTTAGGCACATACCGGTAATTAGTAACAGCCATACCTAGCGTGATATTCAAAGTGGCTACAAGACAGAGGGTTGTTCTTTGGAAAAATAGAGCGGGTGTAAGCATGATGAGACGTCTGCAGTTTTATATACGAAATGGTTCCAGCATAATACCTGGTAACCAATTTCATCCTGAGATGACTTTATGGCATGGACGTTTATAACACGAAATCGAATGCATTTGGTGCTCACAGTCAATAAGCCAAAGAGTTATAGTATCCTCTCTCTAACTAAACAATTCTATCTGATTTTTCATTGAGATTTGCTAACGTCTGACGAATGATAATTGAACTCGATCAAAGCATCATTGATAACTACTCGGGACATGAGGTCGCTACTGAGTTCAACATCATGTCTAATAAGCAGAAGTGGGACACTTTCAAAAAGCTCACATGTAATACGCCCATCATTTAAATTTTGTTTTTCCTTCTTGTTTGTTAGCGTTCGTAATTTTATTATTTCTCAATAAAGTAAACTATTTAAAGTTGAATAAGTTTTTTTTTAATTATATATAACAACAACATGATCACGCGAACCCACGTGATTGTGTTTATATTTAAATTGCTCGACGTACTTGGGACATAATATGATCATCTTAAAAACAAATTAACATGTCACATTTAAATCCTATACTATATTGAATAATATTTCACATGGTCCGAATCAGCTATGAAATTTGGAGAATCAGCCAAAAAGCTGTGTCGAATAAGGATGGTGCAAGTTTGAGTGTAATTACCACATTAATGAATAATGTTAGAATAATAGATGAAGGTTATATCAAACATTTTGTTTTTAATAAATGCTTCCTCATTATGTTCCGGTTTTTGTTTCGTTATTATAAATCTAACGAGTTTATTTGAACACAGACTTTCAATTATAAATGATTTATTTTTCTAATATCGACATTACACAAACAAGATGAATGCAGAATAGGAAGGAAGGGGTTATTATACAACGAAACAGTCTTGAATGTTAGTGTGGAAGAAAAATACATATTCATCTGATACAGTTATATACAAATGAAGGGTACATAATGAACTGATGTCGGAAACAATAATGAAATTGCGTATACATGTCTTTAATGTTATTTTATTTGGTAGATAATTTCTTAATTTTTAAAGATTGCGAAAAAAGAGAGTAAATCAATTGAGGATTGTTCCAGTACCCATGTTAATATAATTTTCCAATAGAAATATCAGAGTTCAGCAGCGATAAAATGTAAGGATTTCAAATCGAATAATTGTTTGCTACCAGTATTGAAACATTTTGCCGTATAACTGTCAGAGATAAAAACTGATAAAAAAAACGACAATATTTCCCATATTATTTCGTACCAAGCGTGGGATCGTCTAAGAGAAATATAAACTTTCATTTAAAAAACAGTATTCGGATACTCGCTGAACATATATTCAATCAAGGAAAAGGTATACAACCATCTACACCCAAATATACAAGTCTAGCCACCCAACTGAAGTTGATGCTACCATCCACGGAGTAGAGAGGTGCATTTCTGATGTGAAACCCTGGATGACATGTAGCAAGCTGCAAACGAATGATGATAAAACTGAGGCTATTCTGATCACAACATAAAGACTTTCTCATTCACATCCTTTACCTCAGACAATAAATATCAGCAACCCCAACATTAAATTCTCACAGTCAGTACGAAACCTAGGCGTTACTCTAGACAGTACTCTCACATTGCACCAACATGTCATTATCATATGCAAGGCTGCATATCTTGAACTCGGACGCATCTGTTTCATTCGCAGATATCTTTCAGTCGATGCTACTAAAGCACTTGTGTGTTCATTATTACTTTCAATATTGGACTATTGTAACTCAGTTCTGTCTGGTTCGTCACAATATCCACTCCTAGAAACTTCAAAAAGTTCAAAACACATCTGCTCGGATCATCTTTAGAGTACCTCGATCAGAGCACACCTCACCACTGCTCTGTACCCTACACTGGATATCAATTCGATACTGAATCAAACACAAAATTTGTTCTCTGTGCTATGTTTCACTGACAGACTCCAGTCCAACATACCTATCCGGCCTCACCCATGTGTATACACTAGCAAGATACTTACACTCCTCTTCTGACAATTGTATACTCATAGTTCCCACTATGAAAACGAAGTCATATTGACAACGTTCTTTTGCATACCAGAGCCCTGCGATGTGGAACGAATTGCCCATCGAAATTAGACGCAAAGACACAGCGGTCCTTTTTAAGAGTGCTCTTAAAACTCACCTTTCTCGACTGCAGAACCAAACTGTGAGACCTAATAATGTTTTGTATCTTATATGTTTTCAGCATGTTGTTTTGTTTTCCGATTTCATGGTTTTTGTTATTTGTTTTTCTGTAGTGTAGTCATATCATTATAGATGTTCTAAAGCGCTTAAAGCTTCAAAAGATTAGGAGCTGTACAAAGTCCTCATTATAGTTGTTATTATTATTATTATTATTATTATTATTATTATTATTATTATTTGACAAGCTGAACCTTCTCCAAAAATGACTGTGACTACTTAATAGTATGTTTGATAAAATAATTACATTTATTTGCACATCAATGAATTTAAATATGTTGCGCACGGCACTTATATAGATTTGGTCAAAATAGGTTAAAGACAATAAATGTTTATATCCGAGGTAAACACGATGATGACTCGTCCTTTTTGTATTTTTAAACAAGTGTTCCTGTTATTTTAGTAGATATCTGATGAAAAGTAGAATCTCAGCAAATTGGACAATGGTTTTGATATCCCTGCATATGAACTTAGAGAAATTTACCAAATTGACCAACAAGAAATATACACTTTGACATGATGGCATTAGCAAAATTATGTTGGAATGACAAACATAATTCGGATATAGGTGCAGCATATAATCTAGAAAATTTATTCAACAATGCACCGACACTTAGTTATTCGTTTTTGAACATATCTCACAAATGAAAAATTCTTCCTTGTTTTTCTTTTGTTTTCCGGGGATGACCTCGTTTCAGTTTCCCGTTCGAAACCATGTTGATTGCATAGATATGGAATTTCCTTTGTTGTACAGGATATATATTTAAGAGTGTACACACACAAAAATAATAACGAAAATGTAGCTACGAGGTAAGAACGATGTTGTTTTTTATGTATATAAAAAAGCTTGTCTTTGAAAACGTTTGTGAGTAATAATTTCACTACTATACATCGAATGTTGAGGAAAGCTGAAAAGTAAATTTAGTATTACAAGCTAACAATATGGAATGAAACAAGCTTGTTTTATTGAACAAACCATTTTATAAGCTCATTAAAACAAAATATTCGTGAACAAAGAGCCTTTTCTTCCATTGAAATTGCTCATTTACACAAAATACGTATGTTAATTTCCTTTTGTTTTGTTAGAACTATGCTTAGTTTTCTTAATGTGGTGTTTGCATATAACTGTAGTTATATTGCTTTCAATTCAATTTGTGCTGAGTAGACTTTTCCTGCCGAAAAAAATGAAAGGGTTTATAAAGGTGGCTTAGAATTTAAAAGATAAAGAATTACACCGGGTTTCCTCACTCACTATACTGGGTATTTAAAAAGGACCCTAATTACCTTTATTTCCATGTATGATTGATGGGTATAATATGGGTTATATAAGAAATAAATCCATAAGACTGTCGAAACAATTAGGAAATTATTATAAAACAATTAGTCATTAATTTGTTCAATTTCAGTGAAATCCAAAAATACAATTTTCAAGTAATTTGATCGCTCTTATTACAACGTCCAAAAAGTTCAGCATGAAACTATGGAAACGTTTTTATAATAAAATGTCTATCTAAAAACATTCTTGATACAACATATACTTCAATATGTTTAAGCATATTTTTTGTTCTTCAAACTGTGCCATGGGGCCCCGAGTGGCCGAGTGGTTTAAAGCGCTTACCGTTACGGATCACTTCCATCTCACCTCTGTCTGCGTGGGTTCTAGTATCGGATTCGCAGAACGTGGGTATGTGAGAAAGCTTGCCAGTAGCTTCTCATGGGTCGGTGGTTCTTTCCGAAGTTTTCCGGGTTCTTCCTCCACCATTAATACTGGCCACCATGTATAGCCTATATTGTGCTGAAAAGATGGCGTTAGACCATAAAAACAAAACATCAGAATGTGCCGTACATTGTACTTATTTCAATGTAAATGGATGGATGCAAGTTGGGAGAAATTGTGAGAATGACGATAGGATTATAATATATACTTAACTTACCTGTAGGTCGACAGTAATTATATCCCAGACCTTTCGTGTAAAATTTGGCAATTTATAATTTGCTAACCTCTTCAATGAAAAAAAAAAGGGGGGGGAGAGCCGCGTTAGCTCAGTTGGTAGATTGTTGGATTCATGTTCCAAAGGTTATGGGTTCAATGCTCACGCAACCAAGCACAAGTCGGCTGTCTCAGAGTGTCATTGGAAAATGCTCTTAGTACCATTTTCTCATTTTAGATAGCAAACATGAAACAAAACATTGAGAAAAGAAGGGGGAGGGGGTTCCGGTTGTGATGGCACTGATTCTTAGAAACGGCTATAACTACGTAGCAGCTGATTTTTGGATTGATACATAAATTATTTAATTGATTAATTAATTAATAAATAATCGGCCTAAATAAAAAAACATTGGATAAATATGAGAGAAAAAATACCACAATAATACAAATTGATAAAGCAACCATGTGGAGGATGTATATAACTTGCATGGAGTAAAGTGGTGTGTATATGCCTGTTTAAAGCAGTTCGAAATGCAGATATATCGAAACGAACTCAGGCTGGATATCACAGCCGTTTTTGAAAGGAAGGTGCGATTTTAAGATGTTGTAGAATGGAAAACAAAATGCAAAATATCTTCTTGGAAACTTCTGGTAACTACTTATGACGAACCATTGTATTAAATGAAAGTTTGTAGAAACAAATTACTGTTACCAAAGTTTTTTTCTTTACAGCATTTTTGTCAAGGTAATTTCTCCATTTCGTTCCCACACTCACCAACGGTCCCTATGCAACCAATGTCACCATACTATGAAAGTAAGAATTTTCCGCGCCTGCAACACTGTTCAGGATTCGATATGCAAATTCAGCTTTTTTTTTCATTAACCTCAAGCAGCACTATGCTTTAAAAATTCGATTAATTTCTAATTGGCCATGATCGAAACTACCTTTTCAGAGACGCATCCTTTACGCAAGACAGCTTCTGCAAGGTAAACGCGAGATGCCCTGCGGCAATGATGTTTTTGTAATGTTCATACGTATGAAATGAACACACTGTCTCTATCGTATCTGGTGCTGGTCCCTAAGTCAAGTCTATACAAATACTACATTGACATCAATAGCACCATGCTTCCCTTTTCACAAAAAAGTTAACATTCCATTATCAAGTATGGACAATTAGAACTAATAGGTTCGCCCGGCATGACGTCACTAGCTTAGCGACCTACTTTCCGCCATATTGCGGTGGTGACGACAATTGCTTAGTAACAGTACGGTAGCGTTAGTTATGTTCGATATTGCAATTTGCAAACCGTTTTTGTTTACCTATATTTTGTTTCTTATTTCTTTTTCTGTTCAGAAGTGTTGCATAGTCTTCTGTACAAGCAGGATGAAAAACCATGAATGTGTGTATGTCGAATATTTTTAAAGACGTAATATATTTTAGGTTGATAAGGCAAGAAGGAAATCTCAAGCGGGAAATTATACCACCATATAGTATATTCATCATCTTCAGGACTTGTTTTATTCAGCTTATCAATACTCCTTCACTTCAACAAGTGCGACTAATTACAAAATCTAATTTATATTTTATATTGTAGAGTACAATACACGGTCAACATCGTTGACCAGATTATATTACTGTGATAAGATGTTAACTGTCAAGGTCCTGATAATAAATTCGAATACTACGAGTTAGCAGGTCATATCTTTGAGAGGAAAAAAAGCTGTCAGTTCTTTCGGTAGACGTTATAATCTAAAGACTCTATGCTTAGTTACGAAAATGAATAAATGATATATGACGTCGGCTTTGTTTTACCAAGAGAAAAACGCTTTTAGTTTGTGGGATTTGTTTTGGTATTTCTCCTTTTTGCTTGTTTGGGAATTTCAATGACAATCGACTTAGAAATAAAAGGAAAAAAAGAGCAGCATAGTATACGTATCCAGAATTCACTAAACTTTACCATCAACCTCTCATTTTGTGAGGCCTACCCCTAGTCTTCCGTCAAAATAAGGGGGTAAGTACCCAAACGTTAACGCTTACGTTAATTTCGAAATGCTTTACGTACGACCATGTAAATATTCCCATATTTCCGGTCATTACACATTAAAAAATATACTTCTATATTTTGGTTACCTTTACATAAACATGTAAAATGTACATAGGAAAATCCTAAGAAGGACGGCAATTTGGTTCCTTCTCATTTCAATATAAAATGAATGAAGATTTTTTTTTTAACTCAACTCCATCACCTTAGATTCTCCAAACTCTCCATAATCTGCTGTTCGACCCTGAAAACATGCCAAATCTATTCGTTTTTCTGCTTGCCTGTAGACTGGAATTTAACATGCGCCAAAATACTTCTGTATACAATTTTGAATTAGCATATTATGTTGTTAAATTTTCATGACGATAATTAGAGAATCCCCTTTTCTTGCTTCAGCGAAATTTGCGGGTCCATTGCTATCTTTTACAAAATGTCTTAGCACTAAAAACCCTTTTCAAGTTTTGCTTGCGGTTTATTATTAAAGTGGTTGGATTGTTGGTTCGTCGGATGGATGGATGGATGGATGGATGGACGGACAGACAGACTGAGCTCACTTGATCATGTGTGCGGCAAGAAATCTTTAATTCCAATCAATAAATAAATGCTGATTACTGCTATATATTGTCAGTTTTTCGACCTTCAGTGAGAATAAAATAATGTAATTATTTTTTAACCTACAGTATGTTTGTGAAATGAACTGAGTGTTATTTAATACGCTATTATTGGTGAACTTATCATTCAAATACCCCACCCACGTCTAAAAGTAGTCAACATATGACAGTTTTAAAAAAAAAGGAGACAGTTTCCAGTTTTTAAATTTTCATTTTTACGTGTATGTGAATTTAATTAAAACCTGCTAATTACTGTAGTATCCTGGTCGTTCTCATGATTAAAGAGATTAAGGAAATGGCACACAATCAGAGTAGTGAATCATTTAAAAGAACAATTTGGAGATTGCATTATAAAGGAAAATATGGACGAGGGAGTGTCAAGGAAATAAATGTGGTTCGATACTATTTATAATCTGGGGAAGATGTAAAGGACAGAAAAACTGAGCGGTTAATTGTAGAATTTGTAGCTTATTTGTTTATTTAAACCTATTTGTACCTATAATAGACACTTGTATATTTATGTATTTATTGGCGAGAGAGAAAAGACGTATTTGGTAATTTAGGAAGAGTTTATAATTATTTAAATTTTCCTTTTGCATATGATAGTTTGTGTACCCACCAACACTAGAAATCTTAGGCATATCTTAAAATGTTTAAATGTCCCACACACGGCACACGTTACTTAAGCAACTAGAACAATGGCGGTTGTTTTTACACTCGGCGGTTGTAACTATGCACTGAAAATGCCCGGATGTGAAAAAGTGCCCGGATTCCCGACCCAACCTATATGGCCATACACCACAATTAATTTTACTATATGTTCTCTACATATATTTCTCAGCACTGACCTTTCCACAGTGTGACAATCAATACAAATCATATGAAAATCTAAAATACCCCCAAAGATGACTTCACGGTGAAATTCTTGTCAAGGGTTCACCAGCATTTTTTTTTTTTGAGTGGCTGCACTGTAGACAGAGCAGCATGTACACAGAACACAGATTTCACTTCCGGATCATCACCAAGGCCTTTTTACTCCATGTGCACTGTCGCCAAATTACACACTGACAACCACTCTCTCAGCTCATTCTCAAGAATAAACAATTACCTTTAGATCCCTACCAAAAATGCATCAATATAACTCTTCTATCACCACCAGAATGAGAGAGGAAAAAATGTTCTAAAAATAGACTAGAACTACATTCGGTACTGAACTGGAAGTATTAATTGTGATGTGATTCCATATATTATGTTATGGTCACCCATTTCTAGACTGGTCCATAGTTGTCCGAATAATTATTACCGCATAAATAGTTTACATGTATACCGGTAGTTTACCAGCTAACTGACAGAAATTGAACTTAAGTTTGATAGTGACTATAAGGTATATATTCCATTTGGCTATCAGTAGGTTCCACATGAACAAGAAAACGTCTTAGCGGTATCAGAAGCAGCTTCATGACTTTTTTAAATTTTATATAACGAATCTTTTCATATTCGTATTTCTCTCAGTGTCGAGGTAAAAATTTAAATAGGAACTTACTGTATTGTGAATTAAATAAAAAAAAATCACAAATCTTCTATCACATCAGTCCAAAAGAAATCAAATTTTTTTATCCTACTTTTGCACAGGTTCATGTCTGTGTGC
This sequence comes from Unio pictorum, assembly GCA_030141615.1. Taxonomy (NCBI): domain Eukaryota; kingdom Metazoa; phylum Mollusca; class Bivalvia; order Unionida; family Unionidae; genus Unio; species Unio pictorum. Next base: position 16,162,864 of record JARLTB010000442.1, on the reverse strand, counting down.
GCTTCAAACCGGTCTGCCGTCGATACGAGGCCATAAATTATAAAATCTGGACACAAATTCGGATTCCAACCATGGGCACATTTTGGGTGATAAAAAAGACGGGTCCATTAACTTCAGTTTTTCCCTCTGTATTTTGTAGTGCAATTAAAATGTCCAGACTATTTGCTATCATTGTAAAGCTACATCTGTCTACCTTTCTATGATACCAACCAGTTTAGTGTATCATGTATGACCTTGACGCTACAGACCTTGTAAGTAGGCTACTTCCTCACGCCCCATAAAGTTGTCGCTAGGGGTTGATGTGTTAAATCACATATTTTCCGACTGTGTATTCATGGAAGACTAGTCAAGTTTTACAGATCCTGACAATAATACATACGGTACATTCTTCATACCATTTATTATTAAGAAAAATGAAGTCAACTGGCATTGTTATTGATCACAAACATTCTTACCTATGAAAATATCTTCCTGATGTTATGCTCAGAAAATATCGGTGCCAAAACCAAACACTGATGTATTTTTTTTACCCATTTGCCACATAACCAATCAAATTTATTTAGCATAGTTTATTGTAAATACTATATATCTGGCTGGACAGTTAAAGCTCGAAGACCGAATAACAGGTTTGATAACTAGTTTACATAACAGTTAATTTGTAAGATATTGAAGTTTTGCCACATGTTCGACCTGTAATTTTTAAGTAATCAAAATAAAAGCAATTTACATAAACTGGGATATATTGTATGTTGGTTATGAACGTGCGAGGGTGATGGGTAGGCCTGTATTTTTTGTGATTTATTCGAGTTTATTTCTACTTGACAATAGTCTGTCCTTGTTCAATGCCTCGCATGCAAGCACAAATTTGCACCATTCCCTCCCCCACATCAATTGTCCTTAGAGGGTATAAAAGAAAGCTTTATATTGTTACGGCTTTTGGATTTAACTTTTTTTTAATGTTAGATCCAAATTTGTCATTTTGCCTTTAAAATGAATTGATTGGGAGATTTTTTCTAGAAAGTTCAGGCTGACTTAGATTCTCTAATTGTAAACAAGTTTTGACTTTGGCTTGTTTGACCTAAATCCTGACCTTGCTTTAGACATTGTCAACAAGCCTCTAAAACTATTGGTTAATTTCAAGGACAATATTTTTATTTTTAGTTCTTAGGGGTAGTAAATATCTAGAGTACGTGATTTTTAGTGAAAATGCAGTCTCTTTCTGTGACCTTCCATGAACTTCTATCAATTTCTAGAAAATCGCGTGATCACTTGTTTACTTAAAAAAAACAGTTATATAGACTGTTGTTTTGGATAGAAAAATTAGTAGAATTTTGGGCTTTAAGATATTAGTTGTGTATTTTCTGTTTGAGTTTAACTTTTATTATCTTGTTCTGGACTTTGTGTCAATTCATTGAAGAAAGAGGATTTATTATCTATTTGGAGGAGAAAACATGTGCTCATAATTCATGTGGATGAAAAATTAAACACGAAGTGCATCACGTGACATTGTCAGCCATTTTGGATTACATCGTCAAGATTCGAACCTGGAACTATTAGAACATTTATTTATCAGGCCTCTTGCAATTAAATTAGTGGATTATTTTTGTGAATTCTATATTGGATTAATGTTGGATTTGATTCTCTAAAACTGTAAGTTTATTTATTTTATGAAAATAATTGTACTTAATAAATTCATTGTTCAAGTTATACAAGCTTGTTAGTTTTCACTCTTTCTGTGTTGCTGCTTATTCGAGACTAAGCACGTAACGTAGAATTGGGGGCTCGTCCGGGATTGAGATTGAGATTGAGATTTAAATGAATTAGAATTTAAATTTGAATTTACCCTAGTTTTTGAAAAATTTAAATCTTTAGTGAGACTTACACGCTTGTATCAAAATGACATCTAAGGTAGAAATATTTCTTTCTAATCCTACCCAGGAGCAATTAGATCTTTTCAAAAAAGACGAGTTGGTTCAACTTGCCAGAAAATACGATCTTTCTGAAGTCAAGGCTTCTTTAACGAAACAAGATATCAAAAAGATTTTGGTCCAGTATTTGGTAGAACAGGATGTTTTGGAACAAAGTGCTTTGATTCCAGTTAGTAAGTCTACACCAGACTCTAACATTGAACAGAAGGAATTAGAATTAAAATTCAAGATGGAATTAGAGTTGAAGAAGCTGGAATTTCAGAGAGAGAGAGAGAGAGAGAGAGAGAGAGAGTGAATTAGAGTTAAAAAAAAACTGGAATTTCAGGAAAAGGAGAAAGAAAAGCAAATTGAATTACAAAAGGAGCAGATGCGGATTGATAGAGAGAGGAGAAATAGAAACAAATCGAATTACAAAAAGAGCAGATGCGGATTGATAGAGAGAGACAGGAGAGGGAGAAAGAAAGACAATTACAATATGAAAAAGAGGAGCGAGAGAGACAATTTGAATTACAAAAAGAGCAGATGCAGATTGAGAGAGAGGAGAAAGAAAAACAAATTGAATTACAAAAAGAACAGATGCTGATTGATAGAGAGAAAGAGGAGAGAGAGACAGGAAAGGGAGAAAGAAAAGCAATTTGAATTACAAAAAGAACAGATGCAAATTGAGAAAGAAATTAAAATGAAAGAAATAGAGCTGGCAAGTGAGAATCACCATCATACTTCAAATCAAAATTTTGATTTAGCAAGGAATATTAGATTAGTGCACCCTTTCAAAGAAAAAGAAGTAGACAAATATTTTATTCTTTTTGAAAAAGTTGCAGAAAATTTAAAGTGGCCAAGAGAGAATTGGACTCAGTTACTACAATGTGTACTTACTGGTAAGGCTAGCGAGATTTACACTTCACTGTCTGTTCGTCAAAGTAGTGACTATGATGTAGTTAAAGAATGCATTTTAAGAGGTTATGAGTTAGTTCCTGAAGCTTATAGGCACAAATTTAGAAATTACAGAAAAGAAGCTTGACAAACTCATGTCAAATTTGCTAAACAAAAAGAGCAGTTGTTTGATAGATGGTGTTTAGCCAAGAAAGTTGAGCAAGATTATCAAAATCTCAAGCAAATTATATTAATTGAAGAGTTCAAAAACTGTGTTCATAGTGATGTTAAAACTTATCTTGAGGATCATCAGACTGAAACCTTGGAAAATGCTGCTCGAGCTGCTGACGAATATTCTTTGACACATTACGTTCTTTTTGTTAACAAGACTTCTACTCAACAATTTAATGGCAGAAAAGTATTTCCGCCTAATTCAAGCCCTTCTAAAACTCAAACTAACACAACTTTCAAAAATCAGACTTCAGAGAAGTTTGATTCTAGATCCTTGTCTCTTCCGACGTGTAACTTTTGCAAGAAAAAAGGACACGTTATTTCTGATTGCTACAAATTGAAAAATAGGCATCAGAATCAAGATAGACCTGTTCCAAATGCTCTTATTTACAAGAGGTCAAGGTCACAGTCATGTATTGAAAGCAATACATTTGTTGGGTCTAATAAGTCCCAGTCTGATTTTGATATGGAGAATTATGAACCATTCATATCGAAGGGTTCTATATCACTCTTGGGTGATTCGGCCAATCCTACCCCTATTAAAATTTTAAGGGACACAGGAGCTTCTCAGAGTCTTTTATTATCAGGTACTTTGTCTTTTTCTGAGAAGTCTTCTTCTAATGAAAGTGTTCTTATTCAGGGAGTAGAGTGCGGCTTTGTTAATGTTCCTCTCCATTGTGTAAATTTGTCATCAGACTTAGTGTCAGGACCTGTGGCAATCGGAACAGTCTCGGTTTTACCCGTTGAGGGAATAGATTTATTGCTAGGCCACGACTTAGCTGGGGACAAGGTTGTGGTTAATCCACTTGTAACTGACAAGCCTAATTTGGATCAGAAAGTTGATCCAATTGAAAAAGAAATCCCTGATATATTTCAAGCTTATACAGTTACCAGATCTATAGCAAAGAAAGCTCTTGAGAATGAAGTTGAAAAGGGCAGTACTCCCTTTGTTGACACATGCATGGGTCAGGTTTATGTTATTGAGGCCAGTATTCCCTTATCTGACACCTGCGTGGGTCAGGTTTATGATGTTATAGAAGCCAGCATTCCATCAACTGACGCTTGTATAGGTCAGGTTTTTGATGAGGTCACTTTTACTCTTGGTTTAGATCAATCAGAAGGTATTGATCATAGTGATCCTCTTTTGACAACTCATTCTCTTTATTCTAATCAGGGTGATGATTTTGAGAATGATTTTACAGAAGGCAGAATTCCTTCAACTGACGCTTGTATAGGTCAGGTTTTTGATGAGATCACTTTTACTCTTGGTTTAGATCAATCAAAAAGTATTGATCATAGTGATCCTCTTTTAACAACTCATTCTCTTAATCAGGGTGATAAACGACAGTCACTTGTCGTCGAACAGGAAAAAGATCCTGAGATCTCCTGTTTGTTTCAAAGGGTCATAAATGAGACTGAAGTCACTGAAGTTCCTGTCTGTTATTTCATTAAAAATGAAGTTCTTACGAGAAAATGGAGACCTCCTGAGGTACCTGCTGGTGATGAGTGGTCAGTGAACTATCAAATAGTAGTTCCAAAACCTTACAGACAGGAAATACTTAATCTGGCCCATGAAACTCCTTTGGCTGGTCATTTAGGGATTAATAAAACGTATCACAAGATCTTGACTCACTTCTATTGGCCAAAAATCAAAAGTGATGTTGCAAAATACTGTAGATCTTGTCATACTTGTCAAATGGTAGGAAAAACCAATCAGAAGATATCTAAGGCTCATCTGCAACCTATTCCTGCCTTTGACGAATCATTTAGAAGAATTATGGTAGATTGTGTAGATCCCTTACCCAAGACCAAGTCAAGTAAGCAATTAAAGTTAGAAATAAAACTATGGTTTGAAAGAAATACAAGGGAGAGAACTTTTGAGTCTGATAATGGAGTTGTGTTACTCTTGTTCATTCTTCTTATTTTTCTTCAAATTAGATATTACGGCCCTTACAAAGTTAAGAAGAAAATTAATTAGTTAAATTATAGTATTGGTGCTCCTGGGATCTAAATAAATTATAGGAGTACCAGTATATTGAAAGAGATAGCCATGTTAAATATGTAATTAATTTAGTTATACCTGTCCCACATGGTGAAGGAATATCATTAGGATTCGACTGATATTGGAGCTACGAATTGTTGGAATTCAGAAATTATAAAAATCTAGACCAGAAACTTTCACATTTGCAAGTGCAAGGAAGAAATGAACTGAAAGTTATTATTATTATTATATGAGCACTTATGTCCAGATATTTTTACAAGGACAAAAAATTTTTTTCATGACATTGAAATTGAAAATTCCAAACAGCATCCATGCTGGACGAGTCCACTCAAACAGGAATACTTGAAAAAGGAAATTCAGTATTTGCTGGAGAATGATTTTATCAAGCCCAGTAAAAGTGATTGGAGTTCACCATGCATACTTGTTTCAAAACCAGATAAAACTTTCCGTATGTGCACTGATTATAGGAAGGCAAACAATGTGACAAAAACAGATTCATTCCCATTACCAAGACTTGACAATTGTATTGATAAAATTGGGAATGCCAAGTATGTCACCAAAATTTGACCTTCTGAAAGGATTTTGGCAGATTCCACTACGGAAAGAGCAAAGGAAAACTCAACATTGTGACTCCAGAAGGACTCTACCAATATAAAGAAAGTCCATTTCAACGTCTTATAAAAATGTTCATCACTGGTCTAGAAAATTGTGACGTCATCATCTACAACGACACCTGGAGAGAACATCTAGCAACAATTAGAAAATTCTTTGACAGACTCACTAATGCGTGTCTGACTGTTAATTTATTTAAAAGTTAGTTCTGCCTTGCTAGTGTGCCTTTCCTAGGACATTTAGTGGGACATGGACAAGTTAAAAGGTTAAGGCTATTTCTAGATATTATAATTTGCAAGCGCTCTTTCCCGTGTATAACAATTTATTATACTGTGTAAATTATACTAGTTCTTTTAATTTCAGATGTAAATTGGTTTGTGATGAAAAGAAAGTTTTATCATATAAACCTTTCTTTTTATTTTATGAGGGAAGGTGTTACGGCTATTGGATTTAATTTATTTTTTTTTTAAATGTTAGATCCAAATTTGTCATTTTGCCTTTAAAATGAATTGATTGGGAGATTTTTTCTAGAAAGTTCAGGCTGACTTAGATTCTCTAATTGTAAACAAGTTTTGACCTTGGCTTGTTTGACCTAAATCCTGACCTTGCTTTAGACATTGTCAACAAGCCTCTAAAACTATTGGTTAATTTCAAGGACAATATTTTTATTTTTAGTTCTTAGGGGTAGTAAATATCTAGAGTACGTGATTTTTAGTGAAGGCAGTCTCTTTCTGTGACCTTCCATGAACTTCTATCAATTTATAGAAAATCGCGTGATCACTTGTTTACTTAAAAAAAAAGTTATATAGACTGTTGTTTTGGATAGAAAAATTAGTAGAATTTTGGGCTTTAAGATATTAGTTGTGTATTTTCTGTTTGAGTTTAACTTTTATTATCTTGTTCTGGACTTTGTGTCAATTCATTGAAGAAAGAGGATTTATTATCTATTTGGAGGAGAAAACATGTGCTCATAATTCATGTGGATGATAAATTAAACAAGAACTGCATCACGTGACATTGTCAGCCATTTTGGATTACATCGTCAAGATTCGAACCTGGAACTATTAGAACATTTATTTATCAGGACTCTTGCAATTCCATTAGTGGATTATTTTTGTGAATTCTATATTGGATTAATGTTGGATTTGATTCTCTAAAACTGTAAGTTTATTTATTTTATGAAAATAATTGTACTTAATAAATTCATTGTTCAAGTTATACAAGCTTGTTAGTTTTCACTCTTTCTGTGTTGCTGCTTATTCGAGCCTAAGCACGTAACAATATGAATTCACTATATTTGATTTAAAATCTGACTTATCTATTAATAGTGAACGATATTAAGGTGTAAGAGATGGGAATGTGACTAGAGATTATGACAAACAAATATCTTAAGGTATGCACAGTATATTGTTATGATGAAACTGACTTATTTTCAGGTATAATGAGAAGGAAAAAAAACAATATTTTTGTTGGTATTCAGAATCTACCCACTTCATAAAGCTAACAGAGCAAACTGTGGGTTAACTGTTAGCATTTGTTTGAAAAATGTTCACACACATATGCTCAAACACTAAAATATAAATGGAAGCTAATTAGTTATAAAATATAAATAGAAGCTAATTAGTTATAAAATATAAATAGAAGCTAATTAGTTATAAAATATAAATAGAAGCTAATTAGTTATAAAATATAAATAGAAGCTAATTAGTTTAATTTCATTACGAGGTCAGCACATGTTTGAATTATTAGGCTGATGATATCTCAAGCCAAAAGAACATTTAAAAAGTTTTAAAAATTGTAGTGTGTAAATGATAATAAAAAAATATAAAACAACCAAGAATATTAAGTGAATAGGAGATTACTCATCTAGATGACATGTTTTAATAGTCAAATGCAAGAATAATTAGCCAATATATCAAAGTATGTATAATGTTTTCAGTTGAACTTTTGTTGTATTTCATCCTTATTTTATTGTACACAAACATTATTTGCCCAGTATTAAAAAGGCACATATGCCAGAAAAGTTTGTCAAGTTCTGTATTTTGCTCAGATAAGTTGTGTAAATGTTCTTTAAACATTGTATAAACCCTCTTTAGTAACGCTATCTATATTTGATGTGGAAAGGCATCAATGTAGAGGAAAAATCTAAAATACATTAGTCAAGTTCTACACGACACTTATGTTGAAAGACATTATTACAAGTTGTTTTAGTTATGGCAGCCATATCTTATGACAGATTGTTATCTTTTGAATAAACTTAAAAGCCGTATTGCCATTCATGTGGAGCAGTGATAAGATTTCCAATATGTCTGCTGTGGTGGCCATAATGGATACCTTATCAGAACTACTTTCATTTAGGACAAACTAGACATCGGAAGGACTGTTCCAGTAAAACACTCTCTGGACCTTGGAATAGCACTGTCAACATGGTGCAGTCATCCATAGATGCAATTTCTAATTTTGAATTGTTTCCATATGAATTCTGAATAATTAGATTAACCTGTGGTATATTTTTAGTAAACTGCTTTCTCTGGTAAGGTGTGCATTTAAGTGGAAAAGCCTACAAAGAATTCTGCTGAAAACATCATATCAGTAGAGCTTTCCAGTCAGAAGAAATAGCAATAACAACTCCTGAATAAATCAGTATGAACATATTTTATGAATGACAATTGCAACTAGCACTAGTAAATAAAATTGTTAGGTTAGAGAAATTTTATATAAACTGTTCAATCTTTACTTCGGGACAAAGCTATACATCTTGGAACTGCCCCTCACCAGCACATCAGTACCATGCCTCTAATACTGTATATTCCCAAATTAAAGGCCATGTTGTTCTTTGGTATACTATGGTATTTTTGAGCTTTACATTGCATGTACTGTACTATGGTAAAACAAAATTATATTTTTGACCAACAATTTTCTGGGGCCTTATTTGTCTTTTCTTAAATATTTTTATTTCTTTTATCTTTCTAGAGTTTAAAGCCATTTTTCAGCACACTATAGGCTATATATATATGGCAGCCAGTATTATTGGTGGAGGAAGAACCCGGGAAAACCCTCCAGAAAGAACCACCGACCCACGAGAAGCTACTAGCAAGCTTTCTCACATAACTACATTAGCCGAATCTTAGACTCGAACCCACGCAGACAGAGGTGAGACGGCAGTGATCCGTAACAGAAAGCGCTTTAGACCACTCGGGGCCCCTTTCTTACATTTATTTGTTACTCTAATATATAAGAAAACAACATAACTTACTTGGCAAAGTATTTCCTTGTTTCCAGCATATCCATTGCTTGAAACTCTGTCTGATCATACGTGTGTCTTCTACAGTCCACCTGTAATTCTTCCTTCTTATATGTAAAAAATGCTGGTATTTGCAATTTTTGATAGAAAATGAGGTTTTACAAGTCTTAAAGGGTACATGTCTGTTATCACAACTGGTCTGTGACATGGTTAGACGATATTAGTATTATTTAATGAATTCTATCCTAAAACATGCCAAGTCAAACCTGATTATCAAGGTCACCCAATGGACCAACATAAACTGGTCTTTATGATTTGACACTAATATATAGCTAAAAATGCACTAATTTATGATCCATTAGGACCCTTTATGGAAGGGATCAATATAGCAGGTTTGACCAGCTTTTTTATTTTTGTAAGTAAATTTCTAGAATGAAAGGGAAAATTCTCAATATAAACTTTCACCTTACATAAATCATTTTCATTTGTAATTCAATTAGTTGAACCAAGAGAACCAATGGCTGCAAATAAACTCTGACACCCATAGTGTAAATTAGCAATAAAGCCTGCAATTATTTGTGATTTAGTGTATCTATCCACCTGTCTTTGTTGAAGAGCCCGTTTGGTTTAATGGTATGCTTGAATCATCAGGGCTAAGTTGCAGCACTGGATCACTGTCTGGATCTTCACATGAAGCTGTTGCAGTTATTACACATTCATTCATGTTACCGTCTCCACCTCAATAAGAAGAAATTACTTAAGTATTTATATTCCTCATTATGGGAAATGTAAATGGCCACATTTCAAGTGAACATATAAACTTTGTGCCATTAAAGCAAAAATAAAATGATATCTTTCAATCAATTTTAGCAGCAGATAATTAAATGAGTTTTGCTCCCATCTATTGAGCAATATCATTGAAAAATATGAAGTACATGCAAGCATAATATCTTTAATGATTTTTTAAAATTATTATTCCAATTGTCTCATGAGCCTGCTTTACACATGATTAACATAATTGTCCCGAAGGCTTAAATCTAATAAGAAGTCATTTTCATTAATTTGTGTGTAAAAAGAAATTTGTCTTAAGATGCAATCATGTTATTTTTCCTCAGATTTTCCTTCATTCCTATTACAATTGTAATTTGAAATTTAGGTTATCAACAGGCAAATCTATTGAGAAAAAATAGATCAGGATAATAGGAAAAAAAGGATTAAAATAAAATCAGGTAAAGGTTCCACAAAAGAAATGAGAGAAGTCAGTAAATCAGCATATTAGGAATATCCTCCAAACAGAAGGTAATAAAACGACAAAGCACATTTGTTCATGTGACATCAAGTCTTATTATAATACAGATACATACCAATTTACTTCAGACAGGTCAGAAGATATTAATTGTCCCTTATAAGTGTGCAGAGATTACAAAACAATTCTCTTTTTGAGTCAGTCAGAGACCATTATGATACAAGAGACGATACATTCCCACGCAGATTCCTGAAATGGCTAAGGAACAGTGTGAAAGAAATGTTACCAGGATTTGATCTAAATTGGAGATATCCCTTCTTTTCACAAAATAACTTTCTTTTCTAAATAATATTTAGATATCTGTTACACTCTTTTCTTACGGAATCATCAATTTATCTATAGTTTCTTGGCAAGGACTTTAAGCAAAACTGTATAATTTATATGTTAACTTACTGTTATCAATATGGAGAAGATGTTTACCAACTTTTGAAACCTCCTGCAGGGGAAGTGGGTATTGGTATACACACTCGTTTACACATTTGCTGTGACCGATGTGTTTATAAAAAAATCTCTCATGGGTTGGCACTTCAAGCGCTGCATAAAGTGTACTGATCCTGTGCTGCTGCTTTGAAGCTGTTAACAATTCTGGGTGGTCTACAGCTGCCCCATCACAGATATTTAGGATGGCATCCCAGCCATGTACATGAAAGGTGGAGCATTGGGTATTAGGGGATGCATATACATTTGATTCCAACACTCCAACTTCATTTCGTTTGGCTGGATCTGTAAGTATCTTAAGCCCCTTGATACAATCTGTGGGTATTAACACTGGAACAAGGTGATTTCCCTTTCCCGTCTGATAAGCTATAAGCATTTCTTTAAATATTTTTTTTTCACAAGGCTCCATTTTTTCTAAACGAGAAGAATCGATCCATCTCTTTGCCATGGCATCCTCCACATTGCTTATTCGGAGCCTACAAGGCTCGCCACCCCTTCTAGCATTAAAAAGTGTCAGGCGTGCACATACTGCATCCCTGAGAGATACAAAATCTTTTGGTGCAATAATTACAAAGTCTGATGTTAAATCTTGAATAAAGGACAAAGTATGATCCCTCACCTTTTGCACCTCTAACTCATCTGCTTGTTGTTCTGGCATTCTAAGTTTCTCCTGTTTGCTTTGGTTAATGGCATACGCTGCATCACCAAGTATCAAATTCTGATTTAATTCCAGTAAATGAATACATTTTTCAAATTCCTCTGCCTTTTCTTCTTCAGCATCTGCAATAGCATTTCCCATTAAAATTCTTCCAGAGTTCTTTAAAAGATAAAATAGTGCATTCTTGACGCCATGTTTCAATTTGCTCTCATTCACAGTTACCATTTCAATTGCTTTTTCTAATATGCTGAAATTTCTCCTATCAAATATATCCTTTGTTGACATAGGACCAACTGAATTTTCCTTAAAAGAAAGAAATAATTTTGCCAAAAGTCTCACATCACTCATTACAGACTTCCTGGTTTCCATTGTTTTTTTTCCACTTTTCTTATATTCTTTTGGAACAGCCTTCTTCCTATCAAAATGATTGTTGGATCAGTCATGCATATTTTGCCAGTCTCATCTTGTTGAAAATGGCCAAGTACCTCTGTCAAAAACTTGTCTGTTTGCTCACCTGACCTGAGGATATTGATAGGAATAGATGCTGGTTTAAATACTCCATCTTTCATACACGTTTCTTTGTGTCGATAATACAATCTTCTTGAATAAAACCCTTTGCATTTGGAGCAACACACAATATCATTTGGGCCTTTTCTTTCTGATTCAAAGTTTGGTATTTCTTTGCTCAGCTCCTGTCTGTTTCTTTTGAAAATGCCTTCTTTCCTAAACTTTTCAAAGGCGTTTTTTTTTCTTTCATGAGAAGACTTCTCAAGTAGTATGGCTTCTGCAACTTCTGAAACATCAAAGTGCCTACTGGCAATATGCCTGGCCAACTGTGTCTGTTCTGTTTCACAAAACGGGCATTTCCGTGAGGGCTTCTGATACTTTTTATCTACAAGAGAATCCTATATTTAAAGCAAATGCAAGCTTGTTTGATGCTCTTTCTTATATGCAAATCAGAATGTCACAATAACCTTGAGTAACGTGCGTGAAGAAATGTTCAATGCACAAATTATTCTTTCACATTTCTTGCAATCTAATGAAAAAATAATAAGTTATAACCTGATGTGGATGATATATCTAGACTGATTCTCATATTAGTTAGTCAAACAAACTTGTACTAAAACATGACAGAGGATCAAGCTTCTGATGTACTAACTAAAGTTTATCATTTGCAAATATGTTTAACCTTATTTTAAGTTTTTGATTTAATGATTGACCATAAACATGGAGTAAGTGTAACACATATAAAATACACATTGGACAAATATTTACCAGACTCAATCAAAACTTACAAATAATTGCCAGATCATAGTATACCAAAAGTCTTTGAATTAAATGAAAAATTTAGTTAACTCATTAGACATAGTAGATACAAGCTAATTATAAATAATACAAGTGGCCTTATGTACATGTATTTTATTCTAAAATGCTTAATTGTTAAGTTTATATCATTTTGACAATATTTTCTTTTATATATATCTAAGAATCAAAAACAATTATATGATACACTATCACATGGGATAAATATTGTGATTCATCAATGAAATCGAACCACCACAAAGTGTAATGGTCACAGAATAGACGTATAATGGATACAAAGCGAATGAAATACAGTGGAACCCCACTATAACGCAATAATTGGGGTCCAAAAAATTGAATCGCATAAATAGAGGGGTCGCATTAATGCAAGCTTTTACAGTTTTTCATTTTTTTCATAAAAAATCGCACTAGCATATATATATATGTGTATTCCATACACGATCTTTTCCCCAAAATGATAATATATTCTTAATAGACTATTTCATGTACTTTGAAGAAGAATAAAACATGTTCGAATGAATATACAAAATTCTGGGAGACACGCAGCAACAGCATTATATCTGGATTCGCGTTATAGCGGGGTCCCAATGTACACTCAATGCAACTAGCTGGCACTTTGGTACCCATCTTTTGATGCCATTTTTACCGTTAGCTCTGAAAAGCGACTGTATATAAACAGTGTGCCCTCCCTTACTTTTAAAATTTCTGCAACACACATCACAAGTAAAGCCTGAAAATTTCAAAATGATTAAGAAGACTTGAAGAATGAATGTGATTAGAAAAACAAGTACAGACCATACATAGTTGTTTTTTTCAAAAAACATTTACATGTGCAATGTATAAACAATTAAAGCAATGCAAACCTAGGTCTATTCCATACAAAAAGTTTAATAAAGTTGAGGAGGAGGCACTGAACACTAAAATATGTAAATTTTAAGTAGGCTATTAAGGAAAAAGCATGGGAACAATGTGCAACATGGTAAGCAACAATATAACTTGTGCTGGGAAATAAGAAAAATACATCTAATTTGGCTTTAACTATGCTGTTAAGCAATCAGATGGTGTTAAACACTCGCCTACATGCTATCAACCAGCATGTATCACTATATACCTGATGGCAAACACCGAAAAATAAAACAGAACACACAAAGTATCTTGCTCCAAAATTACACAAGTGTTATGTACTTTTATAGTTACAGCTATTCTCTGAAAACATCACTAATTGAATTAATCTCAATGAATACAAATGTGTTAAAATACTGTTTAAAAAGAATACTATGAGATATATGTGTATAAAAATTGATTTAAATATTTCATGAAAAACACATAAGAAGCATAAAAAACATCAACTATAAATACATTTTAAAGAAACAGATCAAAAGTTTTTCCTGACTTACTGAATAATCCTAATTATCCCTGTATATAATTAGTATCCTGGTATCAGTTTTATTTACATTTTTAAATTTAAATAATTAAATTCAGATTAAAATACAAAGACTTGCCTATTTTTCTTTACATTTATTAACAAAATGTTTATGTTATGGCTGGAATAAGATTCTTAACTGATATGTAGCTATTACCAAAATAATATTTAACCTTACCATTAAAAAAATTTCATAAATATTATCACAATTTTTAGTAAATATACTTTAATCATAGCGTCTTCTTGACAAATCAAGCAAAATTACATAAGTGAAATTTGGATAAAGTACTTTTAACCAATTATGGAACTGAATGGATTTGAATTTTTCAGAGTGTATTAAATCTACTTTTACTTTCAATTTTTAGAATGAGGCAGTAAATGCACATGCCTCTGATTACTGAAATTTGGGAATGTTTTTCTAGTACACATCACTGATATATACGAAATGATCAAATACTTATCTGACATATCCGTTTGGCGAGTCAACATACTACAACTGTAGCAAACATAAACAGGGTTCTCACCAACATGCTGCCCAGTCAATTCAATATCTGTCTCTGCTGGATCAGGGTTAAGTCAGGCAATTCAATATCTGTCTCTGCTGGATCAGGGTTAACTCAGGCAAATCAATATCTGTCTCTGCTGGATCAGGGTTAAGTCAGGCAAATCAATATCTGTCTCTGCTGGATCAGGGTTAACTCAGGCAAATCAATATCTGTCTCTGCTGGATCAGGGTTAACTCAGGCAAATCAATATCTGTCTCTGCTGGATCAGGGTTAACTCAGGCAAATCAATATCTGTCTCTGCTGGATCAGGGTTAACTCAGGCAATTCAATATTTGTCTCTGCTGAATCAGGGTTAACATCTTTATTATCTTCAGTCTCAATAGGTTTTTAGATAAAAAAACACACAAAAACCATATTAGGCTAAAATAAAATCAAACTTAATGTATTCTTGATAATAAAATGACATAAATGATACCACATTGTTGACACTAAAGTCACATAAAAATTTGATTAACATTAATACCCCTGTTTAATTAAAGCATGCCATTTAACCACCTATAATTAGACTGAAGAAAATATTTTATATTGCATGCTTCAACCTATATCACTCAATAAAATGGGGATAAATGTGTAGTTTCCATCAAAAACTTGATCAATGGTTGAATGTTTAATATAAATTTACCTTGACATTCCATCAGATCATTGCAGTGCATTTCCACACAAACTGGGTCTTGACTAGGTATGAGACCTAGATCCTGTACATGTCCATCAATGTCTTCTTGCATTTTATTTTGTGGTGATTTGTCCACTTGCATGCTATCCATTTCTCCTAAATGAATCTGGTTGCCCACTGTACCCTGTGTTTGTTCACTGGCTGTGCCGCCACTCTTGTGACATCGGCGATGCTGGTGTGGATTAAATCTTTCCTGGGGCTTTGGAAGACTCTGGCAATGTTGAAACCGTTGGTGGCTGGAGATCTGAGAATTGTTCTTCCTACAAGTTGCTGATTGTTCTTGAGAAAAATCATATTGTACAAATTAAATGCAATATGTAAAGACAACAATATATAAACAACTCTTACTAATGTAAACATAACATTCTTTCTTTCCAAATGCCTCTATGATACATAGTGATAAATTACTGCATTCTAATTCTTGGCACTATCATTCTGAATTTGTATTGTAAGAAGCTCTTTTGGTATTTAGTACCGAAAATTATTTATGCTGTGGCTCCATGTATTTTATGATCTGTGGCAACACTATTATTAATTACATATGTCAAAAAAAACAGACTTTCTTGGACAAAGGCGACACTATATAGCCTTTCCACAGCTGTTACTGTTATTACTTCTGGTTTGCCAGATGCTTAAATTGTATAGTACTTCAGGATATATCAGGAACTTGTTAGTAATTCACAAACTATTTCTAAATTTCATATTTATCTGTCTGTATGTGTTTCCCGAAAAATGGAATAGATTCAGATGTTCGTGAATCTGAAATTATTTAAAATAATAATATTTCTGGGTATAAGGTGTTGTTTTTTTAAATTTTGGTGCAACACAACTTAACATTTTGCAAGCAAGTCACCAAATTTCACATTTTGGAACTGTCCAGTTTTCATTCTTGGGGTAACAAAAGCAGAGTTTAGAAATAATGTCATACTACATGTATCCCTACTCCTTCAAAATTGGAGCTAGATATAGTCTTATCCATCATTTGCACTTCTTGATGTTTTAAACTTTCAGAAAGGCTGTCTTTCAGGCCTAAAAGGAAAATCAATTTATTCTAGATACACAACAGAACTTTAAGCATTGTGCTTAAAAAAAAATAATTTTGACACTGCTTTCCTTGTTCACATACATATTTTGCAAGAATTTTGTCATGCCTGTCACTTCAGTTTGGTGTGCAACATTGCAACATTGAATATGTGCTGCAATGTACTAGTCCTTGGGTTTTACCATACTTTATCCCTTCCCTGAAGGATTATGACAATTATGGGAGCTTTCATAATGTTCAAAGGCTTGAAAATGTCACTTTTGAAATTGTCTAGGTTTCAATTAGTCATGGTCAGATCCAACAGCAAAGTCAAACATGCAGATTAAAGCTGTACAATCGCCATAATCAGTATTGGCATAAATAATCGGTGCCGATGTAAACAAATTTAAAAAATAACAAATTTCAAAAATATAAATTCAATCATAATATTCATCTTGACATGGCTTGAATTTTAAATCAGAATTAAATACAGTCCTACCCGTTTATATCAACATCACTTATATCGACAAGCCGGCTATGTTGACAAAAAAAAACAAGGTCGCAGTCCTTTGGTCTACTATTACTACCAAATTGTCATGCTTATGTTGACGTCGAGATAAAAGATAAAGGTACATGTCGACAGAAGCCCTTGGTCCCAGCTTGAACAAATTCTTTGTTTTCTAATCATTTATGTATACAAGTTGCCAGTTCCAACCCATACTTTGTTAAACATAGTTGATCTTGCTTTAATGTCGCGGTCAGTTAAAAAAAATATAAAAAAACACCTTAGGCTTTTGTTTGGGCCTATAAAGCTGGCCTCTCGTGGCAACTTAAAAGTAATGAAATCTGATCAATTCTAGCATTTTCCAAAGAATGCACATAGGTATAGCTAGGATTTTAAAACTAGGAGTTCAAGAGTACCATCAGTAAACGTTGCAGTCCCCTACCAGAAGCAAATTGGGCATACCTGAAATGGCTATATTTCCAGACAAGTAGAAACAGTGGTTGCCATTGAGTTTAATTTTCAAACTTGTTTACAGCACTGACATGTAGCCCTTGTTTGTCCATTAGAGTGAGAGTGAATTGTCAGGTCAAGATAAGGTCTAATTCCAAGCAGTAAGTTAGGCATCAGTTCTAGCAACTTATAACACTCTTTTGAATTTCATTAAAATATTCTCGAATTAGCCGTTTAACCCTTCTTGTTAAAATTTGCAAACAACATTTTGTTTAACTCTCAACATGTCTTGATTTTGAGATCACAAGCAATACTTAGATTGCTACACATGGAAATGAAAACAATAATGAAGGCAAAAGTTATTCATTTAATGTACTCTTCTTAAACACAAGTACATCAATGGGTCATTCTACCTCTGAAATCAGTCATTTTAAATATCAGCACATTTTCTCACCACTCTGCAGTTAGTCAAGGCTTTGATCTTGCCGCCTGTCTTGTGCGTCATGTTCTTCAGATGTATTCTTGTAATGACAACATGTACATCTGTGGGTCTTTCAGCCACTGAATTTTCTGATTGTAAACAGCTAAAATGATCAATTGATCAACACATTTCTCCACTCAACAGGTGGTCAAAGCAGGACTAGCAAGCCCTTAAATTTGCCGTCCAGCAAATTGATGAGTACTGAGGACTCCTGTATACGTTATTGTCTGAATCCCAGATATAAAATATGTGTCCAAATACGCGTGATTACGCTTTTCCGAGACCTTTGAAAGTGATAGGTGATTAAAATAAGTTTATTTTGCTTTGAAAGTTTCGTTTTTAACTTAATTTACATTTAAGATGGCTACCAACAGCAGTGTAAAACGCAAATTAAATTGACAGTCTATGGAAACTAAATATCTGGCAGTTAAGGAAGTTTAGGACTGAACATCTCGCAAAGAGGTCTGTGAATTTTTTACGCTTAAAAATAACATCCGTTCAGAAAGGATGAAAGTTGCTGAGTCTATAAAGAAAGACTACATTGAAGGTAACTGTGTTCCCCAAAGGAAGAAGCAAATGACTGCTACATTTGCAGTCAGTAGCCCCAAAGTAACCATTTACTTGGCACAGAATCCACATTTCCTGACATTTCCTATCCATTAGATAAGATTACATTTTTGTTGTCAATATATTTAAAATGAGGTAGCAAAGGTCAAGAAAACTGGGACTACCTGCCAGTTTACTTTGGTCCTCAAAGTTACTTTGTCTGCTTACATCAGTGCACTTTTACCACTCTTTGCAGATGACTTAAGGATTAAAACGCACAATTTCTTAAATTTAAAGAAACAGATAAGAAATATTAAAGAATCATCTGCCCAACGCTGCTTACATACAACTGGTTTGCCACATGAACAATAGGTCCGGGAACCCAAAGCACTTAATTTTCAGGCCCTGTGGTTATCTCCCTATAGGGTAGTGATAAAGTATAGTAAAATCAAACTGGGACCAATAAATCACACTTAAGTGCCATGCATGAAAAAATTCTTCCCATAATGCATGAGGTACAATCAAATTCAAAATGTTTGGATGATGGCAACAAATGAATACTCTTGATGGTCCAAAAGAAAAAAAACATGATTAACAAAGACTTCACACTCTCATTCCTCTGTTAAACCATACTAAACTAAAAATGTAACTTGTGTAAAGGAAACAATAACCAAAGTGTGACAGATGCATAAGGATAACACTTTATGTAAATATCATTGTTTTGAACTATTGAAACTTGTTTTGTCAAACAATGTTAGTATGTGTAACCACTTTCACATAGTCTTTATCTAAATCAAAAGGATCTTGATCAATATCTGAAGTAAAAAAGACAAAAATAAATGGTGAATTCGGGACACAAGCATATTGTTCCACTAGAATAAAAAAAATAAAATGGCTAGCCACTCGCTTATCTGTCTTTTTCAAAGTGAAATGCGTGATATGCGAATAATGTACTTTGTAAACAAAAGTGTGAACAAAAGTACTCAAAACTTTATAGTCCAAGAAGGACCAAGGGAGATTATGGCATAAATATCTGAAGGGATTATATGTGTAATATAACTTTGCTCCAAAAAGTGTGAAATAAGAATATTGAGAAATTCCAAAAACGTTTTAAATAAACTATATCCTGAAAGTTTAACAAAAGAGCCGAGCAAACGTTTTGTCTATTGTTTCTTGAAATAATAAAATTTTCTACAGATCATACACATATTTCATGACATCACATTCTAAACTTATACTGTTGTACAAGAAACTCATACAGGTATCAAAAGACATTTCTAATTTGTTTAAACATCAGACATACATTCATAATAGCAATCTATATCACCATTTTGTTTACTAATCTTGAAGAATACTTAACATGAATATTTCAGAACTCATTCATAATTGTAGGTGCTATTATATAATTAATAATGTAAACAATCAAAACAACTGAAAGATTTGTGTGTGTGTGTTTCTAGTCTTGTCAGAAATGATTAAATCTTGGCTATCAGCACTTCTGCTGTGCATATTTTTTTTCTCTCAAAAATAACTGCATACCGATAAAGGAATGATGATGCCAAATTGATGGTCCTTCTGTAAAATATATAAACTTAAATGTGAAGTTACCTGATTGGGAAAGGCTTTCTTCTTTTTATTTCTAAAACAGTTGAAGACATACTATTATAAGTTATAATTTTATGATTGATAATGACATACCATAAAACAAGTAAAGACATGGTTTTCCTTTATTTATAAAATTGGTCTTGCCTGCTTGTGTGGTTTCACTGTTGATCACATTACCAACAATAATTCTATACATTGAGGATCTTGATATCACAAACCTATTAAGAAAATTCGGTCAAAACATTATCAAAAGTCAGTTTGCTGACACAAAAATACAAAAAAAACTGTTTTTTAACTTACCTCTTTTCTCCAATGCATATTTTCCTCACCATAATCATACAATATTTCCTCTCCTTCCTTAATCTTTCTTAATGCAAACAGAGATAAGGTATGTCATTAAGACTAACAACTTCCATTTTACTGTTTATCTTGGAGCTGGTTGCATCATTTACCATTCTCCCCATTCTGTTATGTTCAGTGGCATAAATGCTAATGAAGAAATAGTTTAATGATTTCTTAAATATGTTACAACACAAATCACTTTGAGAAGAGAAAAAAAAACATAAGCATGATTGCTTAGATTCAGGTTTAATACTCACACATGTAAATTAGTTCTTAATTTTCCAATTTCGTACTGCAAATGATTTGTAAATCTCTATGTAAATATTTCTGCAAAGAAATATGCATAATTTTCCAAAAGTGAAATATATCATGTTTCGGCAATATTATGTTACTAGGCTGTCAGATCAGCTGCTTAGCATGTAGTCTTAAAATAGGATATAGTTACAGACATATACAGTGCTCCAGGTCACAACTATTGTACTTTCAGTTGCAAATTTGATAATAAATCCACTTAAACCAATTTGTACAAAAAATGTGTCCATATATCTTAATTTTGTCTGTTACTTGGTGATATCCTTCTGACAACTTGTCATACTTTTGTTTTCACAATCAGATTTTACCGACACATATTAGTATGACAATAGTTTGAAAACAAACATTTCCCCAGAAAGGTTAAAATCTTAATGAAACCGAAGTTGACTAAAACACTTTATCATACCATTTCCAATATTTACATAGATGTTTCTTGTTCAAGGCTCACTGTTCATTAAATGTTTGTTGTAAATAAGTTATAATATGAACTAGGTGTAATTAAACTTCTTAATAAGTAAACTTAGCTGTGTATACATGCATCTACAAATAAAATATCACAAATGAAAAAGTAACTAGTTAACCTTTTTATAACAAAATGAATAGGTTTTAGTGGAGATAAAACATAATTGTTATTTTAAAAAATGCCAGAAGCAGGACTTTGCAACTCGATTTATTCTTTAATATTTTAAAATAAATATTACAACTATAAATTGCAAATACTGGATGCAGACAACAGTTGTATTGAAATGGATTGTTCTAGAAATGAGAAAAGGATAGTGAGCAGTTGGTAATGTTCACATTAGAAGCTTCCATTTGGTTTTAAATGTGAGCAAGATGAAATTGTGGGTCACCCTCTGGCAACAATTGGTTCAAAATTTAAAACTGATGTATGAAATGACCAAGTTTTGTGGATTTATTTTTATTATTATTGTGAAGCTCTTCATGTTGTGGGGGGAGGGGTGTTTCCAACAAATGGGAGTTTGTGCATAATATTAATTTAAAACCTAAGTTTTCTTTTTTCTGTACTCACTAGTATCTCTTTTCCTTGAATGAAAAATAAAACATACAACAACCTTCCCCAGCCTTGGCATGCTTTTGTTCCAAGTCTTTTACTTCGTTCCTTCGCAACAGTGTGCCGCAGTAATGCAAAAGGAAATCTCCTTTGTTAAATTTTCTTCCTGCCAGTACTCCATAGTCTAAAATTGGAAGTATTAAAAATACTGCAGTTCTAGAAAACCTTAAGCACCAAACTGAATACATATTGGTCAAGATAGCCACTGTGATGCCAATTCTTTTAAAACCAACTAGACACTGGGATGATATAGCCTGTGCAATTTCATGGCAATCTACCAAGAAGTTTATGAGAAGCAACATGTGCAAGGAGACAAATGATGGACAAAAGAACATTTCATAAGTTCTCTTGGTCTGTGACCAGTAGAGATAAAAATTTATTGCAAGGAGTCATAATGAAAATATGTATCAATTGCCCTAGAGTATGCATCAAACAGCTCTACCACCAAGACTAACTGGAGTGAACATTCGCAGTTACAATTTCAAGTATATTTTGTTCTCGAACTTGCTCATATTATACAGTTTATAGTTATCAAATGCACTATAACAAAACAATTATTGTGTTCAAGGTTGAATAAATAGAAAAAACAAAAGTTTAAAATCAATTTTGTGTATTTTGTAATTCTGAATGCAATTAAATATTTTCCTTTGTGTTTTTTGTCAATTTGCATGTATTATGCAGATACACCACTTATCTAGCTCTCCATGCATTTTTCTTTCTTTAATCAGGCAAGGAATAAATACAATAACTTGTTTGCCTCACAAAGATTTTTCTAAGACAGCAATCTTACATGTTAATTTTATTAATGAATTTGCTCCAAAATCATTACAAACTTTTTAATTTTAAGCTACCTAACAAAGGAGCCAAATGTTCTTTACCGTTGTAATAGAAATAAAAAAAGAAAACGCTGAATAGATTGAAAACAAAAAGGTAATGGATAAACTAGGGTGGAAGTTAAGAAAACATTAAATACATTGCTTGATCTAGAGTTAATGAAGTATAATATTAAAAGTACCCAACATGAATATTCCTTTAAAGAAATCACTTGGAAAAGAAAGTCCTTAAATAATGATATTATATGTGAACTTCAATGAATCCATGGACATAGAATTAGAATATTATAAGTGATATATTAATAACCCAGGGTAGCTAAGTCACACCTATATGTTCCATGTAGTTTTGAAATGTTATTAAGATGATGTCTCAAAATATAAAAAATATTACCAAGGTAATCTGATATATATTTGAGATTGAACCCATCTGGATTCCATGCCGTTTTGAAATGTTACTAAGATGATGTCTCAAAATATAAAAAATATTACCAATGTAATCTGATATATATTTGAGATTGAACCCATCTGGATTCCATGCCGTTTTGAAATGTTACTAAGATGATGTCTCAAAATATAAAAAATATTACCAATGTAATCTGATATATATTTGAGATTGAACCCATCTGGATTCGATGCTGCTTTGAAATGTTACTAAGATGATGTCTCAAAATATAAAAAATATTACCAATGTAATCTGATATATATTTGAGATTGAACCCATCTGGATCAAGTCCACATTGAATCCAAAATCGGGCCTCTTCCTGTGGTGCACATTGTTTCTGAAAATTAACAGATACAAATTTATAACTTTCTGATTATACGAATAATTACTTTAGAATTACAACCTGAATGCATACAGTATCACATAATGTCAGATATGATAAGGTGCATTAATCATCACCATTAAAGATGGCATTAAACCCAACAACAACAATAACCCTTCCACTCCACAAATAAGCACACATGGGGATTATAGGTTGGCATAAAGAACTGAAATAACAAAGTTCCATTTATGTCTTTTCTTTTTCTGAGAAAATCTGAGAAACTGATTACTGTCAGATTACATTATCATCATCAAGTCTAACCTGAAGTTTTTCTGCAGTAACAGAAATCAGAACAGCTGATTAACCAGAATTTAATGTACAAAGATATACTGCTTCCACAAAACATAAATCGACGAAGGATTGTTGAAAAAGATACCCACTCTTTTTAATACTCTCTATCAGGTCTGTGCACAATCATAAATATGATTTGTTACGTGTTGTAAACCAACCAATAGCAAACGGTTTTATTTTGATTACATGATGTAAAAGAATGAAAACAAACTTTCATACATGAATTTATTGATTAATGTAAAAAAATCAAATAACTGAGGCTTAGTTTCAACTACTTTTCAAGGATGAATTGAAATTTGAGCACTTTCCAAAGTGCCTTGCGAACCCTGGTTTACTAATGATTTTCCATGACCTTTACTGCCCAGGCAACTTGTGAATTGACCAAACAAACATACCAATTAACCATTAAGAAATTTTTTTAATTTAGAACAACTTTTCAACCATTACGATATTACCTGGCAATATTTGTACTACTCTACCAGTTTAGTGACAGCTGGGTTTTAGGGGTGTAATACCAAAATCATACTAAAATAAGCTATAATTTCTAGCCCTGGATGCATACCATCATCTAGATTGATGACCATGGCATGCATAAAGCTTGATAAATAAAATCACACACTCAGGATCTTTAAGCAAAGTCAATAAAATTGAACTTAGGTGTTATCGACCTCCTTTGGCAAAATGGTTGTAGAGCTTGCTGAAATTCATAGTCTCACCATGTTTATGTCTCAAGGCAAAGGTCTGTATAAATGTGTACAAAAGACTTGAGTTGGACAAACAAAATTAATAAAAACTATGCAACTATTGTACACATACCAAGTTAGCCTTCTTAGTCTTAATCTTCTATCATAGCGGGAGGTGGTCCATTAAAATTCCAAAATAATGCCAGGGATCAAGGAAGAAATAGTTATTTATCACAGAGACTGTAAATATTCATGTATGTGCTTTAACTGGCAAGGATTACGACATTGATGGTTGTAGAATAGCTCTGTTCTGCTTCATATGGAGAACTAAAAAGTGCTGACTTAACAGTATCAATTAAACGTTCCACTCTTGCAAGCAGTGGTGGATGCTCTAATATTTGTAATATTTAGATATAGACTATAATTTACCTTAGACTATAATTTGACTACTTTAGTATCTATATTATAGACCATAATTTAATTATTTCGGCATCTCTGTGCAATTTAGAACATTATCAGCCAAAGATGCAGTGCAGTGTAAGAAAATCCTATTTTGAAAACATACCAGTCACTTGAATGCACTGCAGACTTCTTTGTAACTGAAAAAGAAAATGAATTACTGACAAACAGTTTAACAACATATTATTTCTATTTAAGATTACTAACTTTTCACAGTAATCACTCAATCTCAGCACTTCAAGATTCCACTATAACACTCTTAAAGTGTGTGTGTGTGTTTAGGTCAGGAACTGACAAAGTTGTTTTGAGCAATCATAAAAAAAATCCTAATCCTTAATTAGGAGTGAATAAAATAAACAATCAAAACCTGTAAGAAAATATCTGCTAAAACAGCTCTTTCCGGAATGTATTACTCTGACAGTTATATATATCTTTGATGAATGACTACTTGGACAATGAATACTTCTGTAATCATAACTACTTCTCTCAATGGCAACATGTTTTCTGCAGAGTATATAAAATTACCAGCAGAAAAGTTAAACAAATTATCCTATAAATGCATCATCATGTGCTGTTAATTAACACTGACTTTCTTGAACTTTGCACACTGTATATTGCCACTTACAATAATATAAAAAACAAACAGAAGATATTGTCAATATTTACAAAGAATTTTAGTTGTGGTTCTTTGTAATGAAACAAAAAGTATAGCACAAGATAAAAAGAAGCCTGTTGCAACAACAATAAAAAAGGCAGTCACAGGAAATAAAATGACATGGAATTGATACATGCATGCACATCAGTTATTTCACCAGGAATTTCTTCTATCAATGGGTAAATACAGCATAGCCACAACATATATTTTCAAAACACATTATTACAATAAAGGTTAAAAGATGTACACATATTTGTCCAGCATTCCTGATGCATGTTATAATATTATATGATTTAATATCAAAACTGATTTGTCTTTGAAATTAAAAAAAAGTAAAACAACCCAAGTTATGCATATATATTCCAAATATAAAAGACAAAAAGAAATGTGTTAAATTTAGCTGTTGAAATTATGATAGAAAAATTGGCACAAAGGGAGATTTTATTCAAATAAAAAGATGACACCTATTAAAAAAGCAATTTAATAATAAAAAAATTAGCGTCACTTATATTATAATGTAATACATTCAAATTACAACCTACTTTATTACCGGTATTGGAGAAATAGTTACAATATACACATTTCATAGAGCACACCCGCTGGAGTTATACTTTATTAATGAAACTTTTTTCTTGCTGCGAGTAAATTTGAATAAAGTCAATCATGTTTAACTTGACAATTTTCATTCCATGTTCCTTGTCACATTGTCCAGAAGAAAATACGACAACAATCACTAATACCACAACTACTGTGATGAAAAAGCAACAATATATTCTAACAGAACATCACCCACTCCACTTCATCATATCACCCACTGATAGCTTAGAAGATCTAAAGAAAACTTAGGCAATATGGAAGATTTACCTTCTGATTCACCAATATCAACCCATGGATTTAAACTCTTTAATTCACTATAGAAGCCTATAATTGTTTCTTATGATCTTACTTTGGGCCTATCTGAATCGGATTCAGCAATTTCTGATCTTCATAGACAAACTTGGGTTTAGCTGGGAGCTGAAAATGATATGCTTTTAGTAAGGTTTTCTGCACAGCTGTGTCCGTTATTCAGAATGATCAAGCCAAGCTAGTAACAGTAATTACTTAAATAAATACAATACATACTCTGGACTCATGCTATCAGGCTATGTGGGTAACTCAGTAGCCCAAAAAGGTAGACTTCGCTCTTTTCTCTTAGGAAAGCAAAAATAATTTCAACCTGTAATGTTTTTATTTTATTTTATATATATACACCTATATATGTGTATATATCGATTGCAGTGACAAACTTAGCGACCTAATCATGTTTTTATCTTATATGTTTTCAGCATGTTTCTATGTTTTCCATTTTCATTGTTTTTGTCATTTGTTGTTCTATAGTGTAATCGTATCATTATTGATGGTGTAAAGCACTTAGAGCATCGAAAGATTAGGCGCTATACAAAGTCCTCATTATTATTATTATATGTGTGTGTGTTTGTGGGTGTGTGTTTTGTATTTGCAATGAAGCTTGAACACTGTTTCAGCCCTATCACTATGATGTCTGCAGCGTGACAGATTATTTTGATTTAAACCACTAAACATCATACCGCAAACATGCTGCATGATATCCCTGGTGTCTCACCCAGTCATATTATCCTGACACCACTGTCCCATGATTATAATCTTCAATGCAAATGGAATGAAGCAGAAAGTGACTGCTTGGACGTCTATGAAACAGAAATAATACTTTTGTTTTATCTTGAATCAAATATCAAACCTTTGCATCCAATCAATAAGATAGACCGACTCTTCTTCTGGTACTCTGTTGTTGCCAATGATCACTGATCAAAGTCTGATAGGATATTGAATTACAACTGTATGAATAGAATAAGTCAGATTTTTATCGACTCAGATGTTAAGATGGTACAATTTTAAAACTTGCAACATGGTGGACAGTTTGTCAGTACAAATACCTACAGCTTTCATTTTTTGGAACAGGGTCAAATTTTGTCATCAAAACTGGCATATATCAGTTATCAGTGTAATAGAACATATGTGGTGGTGCTGGGAACTGGATTTAAAAATGGACAGCCCTTACCATACTTCACTAATTATGTCTATTATATATGTTTTAACAAATGAATAATCTGGAGATGAAATAAAATATTGAAAGAGTATCTCAACCATCTCCACACCAACCTAATAATACCTGATTACATAATTCTGATACACAAGCATACAAATAAATTTTCGTTTAATATATCAAACTTGCTTTAGAAATAAAGGTTTAAAAATTAAACTCACAATTCATCATTCAACATACTATCCCACCATCTTTTCATAAGTTTGTCTAATTTCAATTACTTTGTATTGGCTGATCAAAAGTATACAAGCCTTCTAATCAAACATCAAATCAGGAAACACCTAATATGTATTTGAATCTTTGGTTTAAAAGCAGTTCAAGTCAAGATAACTGGACTGAAATAATATAATACCAGGCTTCCACAATCACTGAGACCAGTACCCAGTTTATGCAATTCTTTTCGTTGCAATCGGTAAGTAGTGGGGGAGGTGATGGTGGTTTAGAGGGGTTTCTCGAAATAATACAATTTTCTGTGTTTAGTAACTGGAACCAGTACTGAGTAATGTGCGCATGTCTATTTTCAGAATGTGAATATCGACCCAATTCTACAAACATCCTACTGCTATATTGTTAGTATTACTAACCACTATAAATATTTACAATGTACCTATTCTATGTATATGTGGCTTTCAAACATCTCACAAATTTTGTTAAAAAAAAGTAACCATTGTTTTATCAATATTCACAAACATATTCCATCGTATACATGTAACCTATCTAAGGATACTTATAGTCCATCGTATACATGTAACCTATCTAAGGGTACTTATAGTCCATCGTATACATGTAACCTATCTAAGGATACTTATAGTCCATCGTATACATGTAACCTATCTAAGGGTACTTATAGTCCATCGTATACATGTAACCTATCTAAGGGTACTTATAGTCCATCGTATACATGTAACCTATCTAAGGATACTTATAGTCCATCGTATACATGTAACCTATCTAAGGATACTTATAGTCCATCGTATACATGTAACCTATCTAAGGGTACTTATAGTCCATCGTATACATGTAACCTATCTAAGGGTACTTATAGTCCATCGTATACATGTAACCTATCTAAGGATACTTATAGTCCATCGTATACATGTAACCTATCTAAGGGTACTTATAGTCCATCGTATACATGTAAACTATCTAAGGGTACTTATAGTCCATCGTATACATGTAACCTATCTAAGGATACTTATAGTCCATCGTATACATGTAACCTATCTAAGGGTACTTATAGTCCATCGTATACATGTAACCTATCTAAGGGTACTTATAGTCCATCGTATACATGTAACCTATCTAAGGGTACCTATAGTCCATCGTATACAAGTAACCTATCTAAGGGTACTTATAGTTCATCGTATACAAGTAAACCTATCTAAAGGTACTTATAGTCCTTCGTATACATGTAACCTATCTAAGGATACTTATAGTCCATCGTATACATGTAACCTATCTAAGGATACTTATAGTCCATCGTATACATGTAACCTATCGAAGGATACTTATAGTCCATCGTATACATGTAACCTATCTAAGGGTACTTATAGTCCATCGTATACATGTAACCTATCTAAGGATACTTATAGTCCATCGTATACATGTAGCCTATCTAAAGATACTTATAGTCCATCGTATACATGTAACCTATATAAGGATACTTATAGTCCATCGTATACATGTAACCTATCTAAGGATACTTATAGTCCATCGTATACATGTAACCTATCTAAGGATACTTATAGTCCATCGTATACATGTAACCTGTCTAAGGGTACTTGTAGTCCATCGTATACATGTAACCTATCTAAGGGTACTTGTAGTCCATCGTATACATGTAACCTATCTAAGGATACTTATAGTCCATCGTATACATGTAACCTATCTAAGGGTACTTATAGTCCATCGTATACATGTAACCTATCTAAGGATACTTATAGTCCATCGTATACATGTAACCTATCTAAGGGTACCTATTGTCCATCGTATACATGTAACCTATCTAAGGGTACCTATAGTCCATCGTATACATGTAACCTATCTAAGGGTACCTATAGTCCATCGTATACATGTAACCTATCTAAGGATACTTATAGTCCATCAGCTGTCTCTGAAAATATCATCGTATCATCAGCAAGCGATAAAATATAGAAAAACATTTCGTCTAAAATGATAAAAATTCCAGACCATTAATAAAAAAAGAGAAAATAATATCGTAGAAAGGCCTTCACTTTACAGTAACCTAAGTGAACAATCGACATAGTTTGAATGTCAATTTAAGTGGTTTACACTCACTGCGCATAATTGTAGATACAAGCTATTATCGTCAACAGTTTTACTGTCACTCCGCATTTTACTATTTTTGGCAGAAATTTATCCTTTCTTATCTATGTAATGAATTTTTTAATATAAAAGATAGGAAACGTCTTTGTTAAAAAATAAATACTATACAAATTACGCCTACTGTACAATTAATTTTCTTAAAGCCAAAATATGAATCAGTAAGTTTAGGGCATTAAATGCTCCAAGACTTGAAGTTTTGGTCTAGTATGCCGGTGAAAACTTTTCCTATACCGTTAAGAATATCCTATTACGACTCTGGGTCTCATTCTATGTAAATGAAAGAAGCGAAACCATAAAGTTTTGTCAAATCAGCACCATATTTATTTCTCAAGTTACACAATTTAAGAGACACCTAAAGTTAATTAAATCCCACATAATCATACATGTCATATCCAAAGTCGAAACGTACATAATGTTCCGAATGAATTTGAATTATCTTAAATGCCATATCGCAAGTCGAAACGTACCTAATGTTCCGAATAAATCTGAATTATCTTAAATGTCCAAATATATCATAATGGTGAAATGAGGAGTTATCAAAAATTACAAACTGATATGTTTATCAAAGGTCAATTCTTATTTTGGTAATTCCGATGAATAATTAAATAAATGATTTCTCTTAAATTATGCCGGAATTATTTGTGTATCAGACCCCAATTAATATACCTCTTCATTTGAACTACAATGCAATATAATGTTCTGATAAACTAATCATTACAATGCAAAATTCCACTAACCCGTAAATAAAGTTAGACATTGAACTCAGCTTCTAGCAAGAATCTTGTTTTCAACTTACAACCAAGGACATAAGTCAGGTATGTTAAAGTTCCAACCAAGCACTCAATCATGGACAAAAGCCAAACATACAATGCGAATTTAATATAACAACCCGTCTATACCACCGTATGTATCACCTTAGTAGAAACTGGTAAAATAAGATTCATGTTCCCATTTTGATGATAACCACTGCAGCTAATTATCATATTGCAAAGTTTCATCTTGTGGTTCGCTGAAAGTGGAAATGAGTCGATAATGTATTCATTCAAATAAGTATCAAGACCTGGTGCTTTATTTTCTTTTTCTTGTTTTATCTGTTTTTCCAGCTGGGCTAGGACCTTCAATTGTAATTGGAGTATCTAACTCTGCAAGTATTGGTTCATTTAAATACTCAGCTCTACATTTGTATTTTATAATTATGCTCTTCTCGAATTGACCAGTACACATTTAGGCTGTTGTATGTTTCTTAATATTTTCATAAAAATCACATTAATCATTCGAACAAATACTTAAACGTTTCGGAATTTTAAAAGATTCCAAAACTCGAAACTCGAGAGGATCTTCTTCGCTTAATTCAGGCTATTTAGGCCCTGTAAATGTATTGTAGAGTGATTTACATTGTCTTCAGAACGCATGTATTCTTTTTTCCTTCATTATATAGCTGTACATATTCAAACTATATTTGAAATAATTGTAACGAATCCAAAAATATTTATACAATTTCATTTTCTCTACATTCACTACTAAACCTAGAAAAATTAGCTTTAATACAAATATTACATTTTCCATCGTATCAAGTTTTCCTTTGTTGCGAAAGAAGAGCGCCAATACCTCAGCTTTTGCATCGATTACGAGTTCAATAGTGCTAACATTAAATTAATTCCTTACTATCTCGTTGTATATCGGTAATGAATATGGTTTGAAAATCAGGATTCCTTTTCTGTTGGAGCACTGTAACAATCATATAATTCTGACGATTAATTGCAGTTGTTAAGGAAAATGACAATATACTATGATTGGAAGATATTCATAAATCTCTGTTCTCTGAAGTTATCAATGTAGGAGGAAGCATTTTCAGTAGTCAAGAAACCGTCAATTGTACTTTCTCCAATTCTTGAGAAAACGTGTATTGACCCTTATCCGGGTCGTCACGTAATATTCCATTTACTATGCAAAACGTGAACTTTTGCAGACGTCTAACAGTTCATTTCTAAAACTGCAACTGTTGGTCATAACAAGCACTTTGAATCTTACGGTCAGTATTATTGTCCTCGTCATACGTCATGAAGTTCGAGTCATATACAATGTATTCCGACTTTAAATTGGGTCTGCTAAGAAAAGTTCGAGTCATATACAATGTATTCCGACTTTAAATTGGGTCTGCTAAGAAAAGTTCGAGTCATATACAATGTATTCCGACTTTAAATTGGGTCTGCTAAGAAAAGTTTGAGTCATATACAATGTAATCCGACTTTAAATTGGGTCTGCTAAGAAAAGTTCGAGTCATATACAATGTATTCCGACTTTAAATTGGGTCTGCTAAGAAAAGTTTGAGTCATATACAATGTATTCCGACTTTAAATTGGGTCTGCTAAGAAAAGTTCGAGTCATATACAATGTAATCCGACTTTAAATTGGGTCTGCTAAGAAAAGTTTGAGTCATATACAATGTAATCCGACTTTAAATTGGGTCTGCTAAGAAAAGTTCGAGTCATATACAATGTAATCCGACTTTAAATTGGGTCTGCTAAGAAGAACACATGTGGCTCTAACGGTTCCCGTTTGCGTGTAATGATCAAGGTCAGTCTGCAGTTTAAGAAACATGTGAAATTGCGAAGATTATGTATCGGTTATTATTCAAGCTGAATATAAACAAAGCAGAAAGAATCATCGTCTTCAAAATCAAACTGACTTTGTGCAACATATTATGCATTTTATAAGACTCAGGCTGGCATATAATACAATATGAATATTAAGCAGCCATTTTTGTTGTCTAGTCTTTTTTTTATTGCACGCATATACATCAGTGTGTTATTTGATCTTGTACACCAGTGTATTATTTAATCTTGTAAATCAGTGCTTTTGTTGGATCTTGTACAATTGTGTGTATTTTGATCTTGTACATCAGTGTGTTATTTGATCTTGTACATCAGTGTGATTCTGGATCATGTACATCAGTGTATTATTTGATCTTGTTTATCAGTGTTTTGTTGGATCTTGTACGTCAGTGGATTTGTTGGATCTTGTACATAAGTTTTGTTAGATCTTGTACATCAGTATTTTTCGATCTTGTACAACAGTGTTTTGTGATCTTGTATATCTGCGTGTTATTGGATCCTGTACATCAGTGTATTATTTGATCTTGTTCATCAGTGTTTATGTTGGATCTTGTACACAAGTGTTTGTGGCGATCTGTTAACATCAGTGGTTTTGTTGGATCTTGAAAATCAAATGTTTGTTAGATCTTGTACAACAGTGTTTTTGTTAGATCTTGTACATCAGTGTAATATTTGATCTTCTACATCAGTGAATTTTTTTATCTTGTTCATCAGTGTTTGTGTTGGATCTTGTATATCAGTGTTTGTGTCGATCTGTTAACATCAGTGTTTTTGTTGGATCTTGATAATCAGTGTTTCTGTTGGATCTTGTACTTCAGTGTTTTTTATCTTGTACATTAGTGTTTTTGTTGGATTTTGTACATCAGTGTTTTTTATCTTGTACATTAGTGTTTCTGTTGTATCTTGTACATCAGTGTTTTTTTATCTTGTACATTAGTGTTTCTGTTGGATCTTGTACATCAGTGTTTTGTAAGATCTTGTACATCAGTGTTTTGTAAGATCTTGTACATCAGTGTTTTTGTTGGCTCATGTAGATCAGTGTTTTTTATCTTGTACATCAGTGTTTTGTAAGATCTTGTACATCAGTGTTTTGTAAGATCTTGTACATCAGTGTATTATTGGATCTTGTACATCAGTGTATTTTTGGATCTTGTACATCAGTGTGTTTTTTGGATCTTGTACATCGGTATGTTTTTTATCTTGTACATCAGTGTTTTTGTTGGATCGTGTTCATCAGTGTATTACTTGATCTTGTTCATCTATACTGCCTTTCCTCTGAAGGGATTACAGTTAGCGTAACCCTCGAGCTCTCTAGCATTCAAAACACAAGACATCGAATTGTGTTTAAATACTGTTTTAACTCATGGGCTAGAACTCTCATCAAATAAGGGTAAAAAGCTGTAATAAATAGAAATACAACTATTACAAAATATGAAATTACTTCACCTACATTAAATCAAAAAAAACGTAACTGTAGTATTGAAACAATATATATCGAATATAAGAAGTCCCTTATGTCTTTCCATCCTTTTAAATTCACTATTGAAATAATGTCTGTTATGTGCTTCCATACTTTGGATCTCCGAAATGAAATAATGTCCATTATGTGCTTCCATACTTTGGAATTCACTAGAAGGTACGTCCCACTTTAAAGTTCTACCGTGGCTTAACGTAAATTGTTACTAAAAGGGCTAAAATGATAACAAAATGAATGTTTATGAAGAATCTGGCACAAATAAAGAGTATCATATGCAGTAGCAAGCCACTTGACATTGCGTATTATTATCCATCACTATATCGAACTGATTTTCATTTGCAGTAAACATCCATATTCTAAATTAAATCTACGAATCACTGATCATACATAATTCACAGAGTTACTCACACTGTGGTGGGCTTCAGATTCAACGAAAAGAGCTATGAACGCTCGTTCATATTCCTGCCTGGACGTATTACAAACGCACTTTGAAAAACAAAATCTACGAAGAAGATTTAAAAAGGGGAGACAAATCTAAAGGGTTGCTGTGACTGTTCGAACGGTAACAGTACTCTCCCCGCCTGATATCTACCAGATATCACTATAAAGAAATAGATAAATGTGCACTCTTTAGTCACAACATCATTGTCAAATGACACAAAACCTAAGTGATGGCTTAAGGCCATTTAATATTGCATACAACAGGAAGGTGTGGATTATTTCACATTAGACTCCTCCGTTAATAACAGAATCATCTCGGTAATTGGCCTCGTATAGATTGTCGGCTTACCTTCTCTTATAACACGAACCTCAGCTTTACGAACTCTATCATCTCCGTCCTCAATTCCAAGCATATATACCATCCTTTGCTACGCTCTTTGCAGTGATAGGCTAGGACGAAGTGTCTAAGATGGGCGAAAGTTCCCACTAAGCGCTTCCAAGATGAAAATGTTTTAAAACGATGTGAGCCCAGTAACCTTTTCTCTGACACAATCGTTTATAGTACGTCAACCTTTGGTTTCAGCTCATTGTCCTCTTCATCATTCAAGAGAGGTAATGTGTCATCAAAAGATTCTTGATCTTTGCGGAGTAGATAGAATGAGCCTAATACCCAAGGACTATCCCGTATACGTGCAGCTGTTATTGACATGGTAGCATATTCAGCCAGGTTCAAGTCAGTTGAAATGTAGGTCCGTTGTTCTGGTCTAGTGGATTTTCTGATGCATTCCACTCTGTTGCTGTGGTATACGTAGAATCTTCTTGTTTAGTTGTGTATGTATCCTAAAACAACTTTGCTATCGGTGTAAAACCGTATTGAGTCCATCATAATATCTAAGTGATCCGATATAGTCTCAAACATTTCCACAGCTAATACTGCTGCACATAGTTCAAGACGAGGTATAGTGTGTCCATGGATAGGAGCAACCTTTGTTTTGCCTAAGACGAAACCAACGTGTTGACTACCATCGGCAGCTGTAGTTTTGAAGTAAGCTACCGCGGGAATAGCTTTTTCAGAAGCATCCGAAAATAGGTACAGCTCGTTTTTGACAGCAGTACTGAGTGACTTAGACAAATAAGTACATGGAATTTTCACATGTTCAAGGACTTGTAACGAATATCTCCAACCCTCCCATTCTGCTTGATGTTCAACGGGGAGAGCTTCAACCCAATCCGTACTTCCTGATATCAGATTTCTAAGAAAAACCTTTCCTTGAATTGTAACAGGGGCAACAAAACCTACTGGATCAAACAGGCTGTTGACAGTAGACAGAATTCCTCGTCGTGTATAAGGTTTCTCCTGAGATGACACCTGAAAGGTGAATGAATCTGATTTAAGATCCCAGGTCAGGCCAAGACTGCGCTGTAATGGTAATTTTTCTCCGCTTAAGTCGAGATCCTTCAGATCAGTAGCCAGATCATCGGAAGGAAATCATCACCTCATCACTGTTTGAAGCAATTTTGTGCAAACGTAAGTTGCCTTCAACATTAAGGGCTCTCTGTGTTCTTTTCATAAGATCGATAGCTTGTGCGCATGTAGGGAGTGATGTAAGTCCATCATCCACATAGAAATTCCGTTGAACAAACTCCTTAACGTCAACACCAAAGACATTTTCACTGTTCTCCGCCGTTTTCCTCAGTCCATAGGTTGCGACAGCAGGAGATGGACTATTACCAAAGACGTGTACACACATTCTATATTCAACCAGATCTTCGTCCAGACTATTGTCACGATACCAAAAGAATCTTAGAAAATTTCTATGATACTCTCTGACTAAGAAGCAATGAAACATCTGTTGAATATCAGCTGTGTTAGCAATTGGTTCCTTCCGGAAACGAAGAAGAATACCCAAGAGGTTGTTAGTCATATCTGGTCCTGACAGTAAAACATTGTTCGGTGAAACACTTCGTATTTGGCAGACGAGTCAAACACGCCTCTTATTTGATCCGGTTTCTTCGGATTGTAGACACCGAAGATAGGCAAGTATCAGCACTCCTCGTCGACCTTTAAAGGTGGAGCTAACTCTGCATGTCCTCTATCAAATGTTGTTTTTTGACTGGATCCTTTCGAACACTGGTATCTAATCTTTTATCCCGTTTAATTGCTTGCGATTTATTGTTCGGAAGTCTTTGTCTAGGTGTACGGAAAGGAAGGGGTACAATCCAGTTTCCATGAGTCTTTGTAGAACACCTGGTCCATTATCTTGATAAATTCTTTGTCCTCTATTGACATCCCAACTCTGTCATCATTACTTTTTCTATCGAAAACAGCATCACCAAGGTCCCCTTCTGCAGCTGCGAGTGAAGAGAAATACAATTTTATATTGTTGTCTGTACGTCCATTCCTGATGTGGTTTTCCCTTATCTTGAAACCATTAGGCCATGGTCTGAAGATAGATGTTCGTCCATTTCTTAACAGGTAAGTTTTATTGACAATAACTCAGTCGGATTTATGTACTTTACCAAGACAAGCTTCTCCTATTATTACCCAACCAAGTCTAAGTCTCTGGGCATAGGGAGAGTTCCGTGGACCGATGCGCTGGTCATGAACATGATGTGCTTCAGTCAAGTCTTTACCGATCGGTAGTAGTATAGAGGAGCCACCATCTAATGGTTGGATGTGTCTTGCAATATCATTGACATGAGGGTGGTGTTCCGCCACTTCTGGAGTGGGAATTTCTTCTTTAATATCTGGTATCTGGTTACATTCAATTAACGTCGGAAGTTCCAACCTTGCACTCCCATCTAGTGCCGCTACAACGTATCCACTCGCTCTTCTACCATAAGTCATTACACAACCGGTGCACGAAGAAAGCGTGTATTCCACCTGTTCATCTTGTATGTCAAAAATATTCAAAGAAGTCTGACTTGGCTAATGACCTGTTGCTTTGGTCATCAAGGATAGCATACATCTTTGTGGCCTTTGCTGGATGGCCGTCTGGATATACTCTCACAAGAACCATTTTAGCACAAGATTTACCAAGACATCCTTCGCCACAAATTTGTGTACACTTAGATGATACTCGTAGGGACGAGAAATCTGAAATTTCTTTTTTCTCCCCGCCATGACCTGTTGCGGGACATTAATATATAAGCTTCTCTGATGCAGCGGTGGTGACATGCAAAGATGTAGGATGACGATCACTGCCACAGTCTGCGCACTGTACAACTTCTTTGCATGCACGAAGCAAATGCTTTCTTGATCCGCAACATCTAAAACATATACCGTACTCTTTTAGAAGTTTCTTACGTTCTTCTAAAGGTTTGACTTTGAAACCTCTGCACTTGTTCAGAGAGTGGTTCGTTTTGTGTAATGGACATCGTTTGTCTGGTTCAACATCATTCACATCTAAGGGTCGTGATATCTGTGTTTTTTTCGTCGAGATGATAGGTCGTTTACTGGCGTTCCTAAAAGGGTCTATTTCCTTGCTAGTAGGTGTGTTGGTGTTGGTCTCATACGCGAAGCTGGGGGTCATTCTTTACTTTGCTAATTTCACGGACAAATTCAGCAAAGAAGAATGGTGGAAACGAAACGTCATGGCGTTTTTTGTAATTCACTACTTGTGTCGTCCACTTCTCTTGTATGCCATAAGGAACTTTATTCACTATGGGAAGTACACCAGAAGACGAGTCATAATAGCCCAAAAGTGACTGGTACTTTGTATCTTCCTTGGCAGACTCGATTTCAGAAAGGATGTCGGGCAGCTCATAGAGTTTCTTGTTGTCCTTAATAGTCAGCTTAGTAACGTTGGTCAATTTTGCTTTTAAGGCCACCTGAACCATTTCCGGGCAACCATACCTGTCATCCAAACGTTCCCAGATTCTTTGTAGTTCTCTAGCGGGATTGTTCACGTTCGACGCTCTGCTGCTAAGTGCATATTTCAAGGATTCTGGGCCTAACCACTTTTACCAATAAGTCGCTTTCCTCATTATTGGTAACCTGCATCTCTCTCATAACACTGAGAAAAGATGCTTTCCAAACCGCATACAATTCTGGTTGATCACTGTATTTGGATAGACGTGAAAGGAGTAAATCTTTCTTCAGAAGAAAACGAGTCAACTTCGTACTGATAGACTGACTACTATTTTCCTGTAGTTGAAGTACTGCTGGTGCATAATCGACATGTTCATTGTTGGGGTGGTAGGCTGGTGCATCAGCATTCAACACAGTGGGTATATGTGCGGGTAAAGAAGCGTTCTTATGTATCCCCGATTCGTATACTTGCTCTAAGTCTAAGCTTACACTAGACACACATCCTGGATCATAATGGTTGACACTGCGACATGACTGTATCACAGGCCGCGGTGTCGGTACGTAAGTTGGCAACATAAGTCGTGTAGGTGCGTAACCGACACTGTGGTGTACGCCTTGTTTAGCAACACACTTTATGTCAGTATCGTCCTTATTAAAATCAGGCTTGAATTGAGTGCTTTCTGGCAGTTCTGTTTGTTGATTAACATAGTATCTAACACGTTCCATGGGGTCGAGAGGACGAGAGACATCCAATTCACTTAGATTAGATTCACCAATCGACTGTAAATCCCATACTGAAGTTTCAGCTGCAGCAGCTTCCTTTTGATGTGCTAGAAGCTCCAAGTCAGCCTCCAGTTCTGCTTTTCTACGTACAGCTATCGCTATTGACAACTTTTCTTGTTCATCAAGAAGAGCTTGCTGTTTACGTATCCCAGCTTCTTTCTCTGCGAATTCCACTATTGTACGTGCGGCATCAGCTTTCGCAAGCTTTCTAGCAAGCACAGAACTGATGTTGGATATAGTTGAACCACTAGTTTTAGATTTTGATGAGGTTATAGAAGGATCAGAACGAGGTGATTCCAATGCATATTGTTTAGAGGTGCGAAGTCGTCTCAAAGTATTTGCGACTATCATTTTATATGCTTGCACTGATGCAACATGAGTTTCCAACTCTGTAAAGCTCTCCTGTGTGCTTGTTTTTGAAAGAAAATTGAGGTGTTCTGTGGATAGAGTACAATATTTGTCATAGCATTTGACAAGATCGCTCTCTATTTTGCGTAAAGAATTTATATCACTGAGACGATCAGCGGATATCGCCAAAACATCTTCAACGTTCTTCCAAGCTTTCTCTAATTTGACATTATACTCGTCTCGGGTTGTCTCGTACATTTTCATGCCTTTGACAACTAATGTTCTAATACACTGGTGTACAAGATCAAATAACACACTGATGTATATGCGTGATATAAAAATGGACTAGACAACAAAATGGCTGCATAATATTGATCTTGTACATCAGTGTATTATTTAATCTTGTACATCAGTGTATTATTTAATCTTGTACATTAGTGTATTATTTGATCTTTTACATCAGTGTTTTTGTTGAATCGTGTTCATCAGTGTTTTTGTTGGATCGTGTTCATCAGTTCTTTGTTGGATCTTTTTCATCAGCGTTGTTGCTGGATTTCGTACATCAGTGTATAATTTAATCTTGTACATCAGTGTTTTTGTTGGATCGTGTTCATCAGTTTTTGTTGGATCTTTTTCATCAGTGTTTTTGTTGGATTTTGTACATCAGTGTGTTATTTAATCTTGTACATCAGTGTTTTTGTTGGCTCGTGTTCATCAGTATTTTTGTTGGATCGTGTTCATCAGTTCTTTGTTGGATCTTTTTTATCAGTGATTTTGTTGGATCTTGTACATCAGTGTTATTTACTCTTGTACATCAGTTTTTTGTTGGATCTTTTTCATCAGTGTTTTTGTTGGATTTTGTACATCAATGTGTTATTTAATCTTTTACATCAGTGTTTTTGTTGGATCGTGTTCATCAGTGTTTTTGTTGGATCGTGTTCATCAGTTCTTTGTTGGATCTTTTTCATCAGTATTTTTGTTGGATTTTGTACATCAGTGTGTTATGTAACCTTGTACATCAGTGTTTTTGTTGAATCGTGTTCATCAGTGTTTTTGTTGGATCGTGTTCATCAGTTCTTTGTTGGATCTTTTTCATCAGCGTTGTTGCTGGATTTCGTACATCAGTGTGTAATTTAATCTTGTACATCAGTGTTTTTGTTGGATCGTGTTCATCAGTTTTTGTTGGATCTTTTTCATCAGTGTTTTTGTTGGATTTTGTACATCAGTGTGTTATTTAATCTTGTACATCAGTGTTTTTGTTGGCTCGTGTTCATCAGTATTTTTGTTGGATCTTGTTTATCAGTTCTTTGTTGGATCTTTTTTATCAGTGATTTTGTTGGATCTTGTACATCAGTGTTATTTACTCTTGTACATCAGTTTTTTGTTGGATCTTTTCATCAGTGTTTTTGTTGGATTTTATACATCAATGTGTTATTTAATCTTGTACATCAGTGTTTTTGTTGGCTCGTGTTCATCAGTATTTTTGTTGGATCGTGTTCATCAGTTCTTTGTTGGATCTTTTTTATCAGTGTTTTTGTTGGATCTTGTACATCAGTGTGTTATTTACTCTTGTATATAAGTGATTTTGTTGGATCTTGTACATCAGTGTTATTTACTCTTGTACATCAGTGTTTTTGTTGGATCTTGTACATCAGTGTGTTATTTAATGTTGTACATCAGTGCTTTTTTGGCTCGTGTTCATCAGTGCATTGTTATATCTTTTTCATCAGTGCTTTGTTAGATCTTGTACATCATGAGCTGTGATTAATCCAGTACAATATGTGTCTATTGGATCGTGTACATCAGTGTGTTATTTAATGTTGTACATCAGTGCTTTTGTTGGCTCGTGTTCATCAGTGCTTTGTTAGATCTTGTACACCAGTGATTTTGTTGGATCTTGTATATCAGTGTTATCTAATATTGTACATCAGTGTTTTTGTTGGATCTTGTAAATTAGTGTTGTTGGTGAATCGTTTACATCAGTGTAATATTTGATCTTGATCAACAGTGTGTTAAATGATCTTGTACATCAGTGTGTTTATTTGATCTTGTATATCAGTGTCTTATGATCTTGTAAATCTGTGTTTTGTTGGATCTCGTATGCCTTAGTAAGTGGAAACATTATTTTTTGGATGAAGGAAGCAAAACCTAGTTTACAGAAGCGGAAAAAGAAAAAGGAAAGAAGGAAGGACGTAGTATAGCAATGTTGGATCATTTACATTTGAGTATGTGGTTGCAATATACGTATTAGTTTATTCGTGTGAATGCACGCCTGAGATTGAATCGAAACAGTACCGTATTCCATTTGATTTCTAATCATATCGTTTACAAACGATGATAGAAGAAATCAGACTCAACAGGTGACATTTAGAAATCTTCTCTAATGTGGGAAAATCATCACTCAAACTTTGACCAGAAGAAACCTCAGTCATACGCTGAAAATGCTGAAGCCAACATCTTCATTGATGTCAACTGACTCCACAATCTCATGTTTTTCAAAGTCTATTATCTGGACTCTTGTTTATTGTCAACGTCAGTAATTAAATCCTCA
The DNA here is from genome assembly GCA_030141615.1 of Unio pictorum. Classification (NCBI taxonomy): domain Eukaryota; kingdom Metazoa; phylum Mollusca; class Bivalvia; order Unionida; family Unionidae; genus Unio; species Unio pictorum. The sequence goes on along the minus strand of JARLTB010000442.1, from coordinate 16,121,014 downwards.
GCGGAACTATATAACAAAACCCCTTCGTGTATTAATACCTGAGTATGTCTATGACAGAAGTCACTCGGTTGGACAGACGTCGTATACCAGACTATTTGAACCGAAGTTTGCCCAGAAATGTTACCTAGGACATTACTTGACTATTTGAAGTCACCTGACAATTATTAATTATTAATTAATTGACAATTAAATACCACCAGTATCTACAACATTTCGTAAAGCAATTATTATGCAGGATATGCTGTCTGGGGATTTGATGACACTAAAGACCAATGAAGCGTTAAGGAACATTTTCTGACTGAAATATGGCCAACTCCGTGTAGGACTTCAATGCGCAGTAGATCAGACCTACACAGTTAAAGTAACAGTCTGAGAGAAGTAATCCTAGACTATTAGAAGCATATAATACTACCTGATGGAGATAATCATTGATAATAATGAATTTAATTGGGAACAACAGTCATATTTGCTTCCCATTTGGAGATGTGGTATATCCATCCAAAACAGTGGTCATAGACCCCATCTAAAAATAAAGAAGTTGAACAAGAAAAGAAATGTATTTGACACAGAGTAGATGATGCAGCCACAACCGTATTCACGGATATTAAGAATATAAAAGAAAGATATAGTAATAATGTCACGATGCCAATAAAATGACTTATGCTCCCGTATGCTTTCCACCTGACTGAATGATCCAGAGAGCCATGTTACCGTTGTCATCGATCAGCCTAGTCAACATCATTTTATTTTGCTGATGTATCGAGAGGAAGTTGGAATAGTATCTGGAAAGAAGCATGGATACTTATCTAAAAAGATAAAACTTTAGAGACCGTTCTCTACACCCGGGAATTATTTGGAAACAAAACGCACCGAAATTTGCTCACAAAAGAGTACGGAAACCACCTGTTCATAGACTTTCTTCACATGTCCTTTATAAGGAAAAAGTCACGCATAAATTCATTTCTTATGATGACCTGTGAAAAACAATGCCTCGGAACTCCATTATCTTCTTGCATTTAGTACGTAGCTTATGGGAATCAAGTGGTGTGTGTGTGTGTGTGTGTGTGTGTGTGTGTGTGTGTGTGTGTGTGTGTGTGTGCGAAAGATTAACGTTCACATTAATAGCATACAGTGATTCGACTTAATATCACAATACAGAAGACAGTCATTACACAGGAACCCAACGGATAGCTACTGACGTTCCTAACCGCTGCAGAGTGGAATATTTTAATTTCTGTTAATCTTCTTATCTGGAAGAAAAGACGATAACATCGACATTGTGAGAATAAAGGCAGAATCTACTCAATTCAATAATTTCTGATTACAGTGATCAGATTCAATAGCGTGTGAACAATAATACTATGTGCATGTTCTTACTTAACGCAGTCATGGATTCCTATATAACCACGTACCCACTTGTTTTGAAAGTTATTTCTCAAGGATCGATTCCAAAAAAGAAACGTGGGTTTGCGAATCATATGGCTATCTATTTTCATTAGGACAGACAGTAATCTATTGACTATCGATGGTAAAATGACACTGTCCTGTATCATTAGAACCTTGTTTTACTCCACAAGTTCTCCAACTTATCACTACCTTCATGTTTAATAGTTGGTCTTTGAAAATAAAAAGGGAGTGACTTGTTTTAATATTATCTCATCATGTATTGATATTTGAGTTGCTCAGGCTCATTTGAGATATAATGATTTAGACATTTAGTTGACTATGCATACAAACGTAACAAATTCATATCAAAGAAATAATATATGATATCTTCAGAATACATGAGTCATATAACATTCAAGCAAAATATATGTAAGTAATCAACTTCAAAACTCAAGAAAACCTACTGTTTAAATTAAAAACAAACAAATCATGTTCAGACAAAAAATTACAAAACTTAAGTCAATGAATAAATTGTATGCGATTGAGAAAAACCTTGTAACTTCGGAGAATAGCTTTTCCTATGCAGCCAAATTTATTTGTTTCGTTAAATTTCGTGTCCCGCAATTTTAAGACACCCGTCCCATGGATATTTTAACGAGAACATATACTTGTTTTTTTTCCCCAGAGATAATTTCTGGCTTCGTGCAGAAGCTTAGACTGGCCAATTTGCGAGAGAAATGACTTAAAACATTCAGTTTCCCCTGGGAAACACATATATCTCATTTAGCTTAGCCAATCAAGAATAACTTTATCTAACCGCCGACAATTTAGCACGCCCATCGAATTTAGAATAACTATCTCTATTCTACTTTTATTAATAACTATTCCTGGAAAAACTCATCTTTGACACTTATTCCAAATGACCCAAAATCGTATTTGGATTGTCTTCACTGCTTAACCACTAACTGACCCAGCGTCTCCATGTCTCTAACTTTTGTCTCAATTTGAAATCAATCATGCCCCAGCAACAACATCACCCCTCCCCATTGCTGGCCTGTGATTAATTGCGGACCATACCGATACGTCAATGTTAATCAGTACATGGCTCGCTCAGTGATCGTGCCATCTTAAAATATTCTATCTGTTAGCAAATATTAAGTTCAGCAGGCCAAATTGCACGTTACAATTAGCAACGTTGTTACCAATCGAAGCAAAGTTTGAATCAATCGAAATGAAATGACTTTGAGTAAATTCGGGTATTGTGCAAAATCTAAGTTTGTCAATACGTTGTGACTGCTTAGTGAGAAAACTAAAATCTGTATCACGTGATGCTGAGCATTTTATATAACAAAATTAGGTGTCAGTGAGTTGGTAAAATATTTTTCAGAATGAAAAAAAAATATAAATTCTACACGGATTTCATACAAACCAAATCTTGACTTCGTATACATTCTCATCAACCGACAACATTTTAAATCAGCGTATCAGATCTATCACACCAAGCAAGACACCCATTTGTAGCTTAATTCCGTTAGTTTTTATTTGATATTGCGGATTTGGCAACATAAAGAGAAATAAAACCAATTTGGCTGACTTGATTGATGTTTTTTTTTCGCGCTATCTCTTACGGATAGAGAGTTGTTTTAAAAAAAACAACCAAAGAAACAAAATCAACAATATTACATATTTTGTTAAACTCTTAATTAGGATTCATACCGACGAAAAGTTCGTCTGACATTATCACAAATTCTAGTAAAGTAATATTAATCGATCCACACGTTCTCAGTAGTTCCTAGTTAAAATTTCATTGATTTTACGATAAACAACATCGCTCTGGCCAAACAGTGACCATTGCATTCATTTATGAAATGTATAACATCAAATTACTTATTAGATAAGCAACAATAATCAATTATATGGCTGGCATATGTGTAATATTTATCACAAATATTCTGACAGCACATCTGGCTGATTTTGCACCTTTTTTCTCTGTAACATTGATAGCAGTAATAGTGAGAGCCTTAAATCTAACACGAAAGATTTCTAAACTATTACTGAACCTCATACAGGGATTTTGACAAAATATGTGTTGTAAAATGTAAGTCAGTTCACTGTCTTTAAGTGAGTGCATATGTGTGTGTGTGTGTGTGTGTGTGTGTGTGTGTGTGCGTGTGTGTGTGTGTGTGTGTGTGTGTGTGTGTGTGTTATTTTCTCCGTTCTGTTTAATATCTATCGAAAATTACACTTGTAGTTCCTCTTCTCCTCCTTGGGTGTCCAGCAAATGAACGGGTGATGTTACTTCAGATGGCGTGCTCTGTATAATGACTTGATTTTCAATTCCCACTGACACCTATGTACGAAAAACATGGTGGCCTAATGTTAATTTCTCTTTGTCCGTCAGGTGTCGTCCTATAATTGCTTTTATATGTTCTCAGCAGTGCTCTAAGGATGAACGTATACTTGAAATAAATATAATGAGAAGAAAATTTGAACGTGCTAGGAGCCAGCCGCAAGCGATTTTAGAAAGACAATGTAACACTTTATCTTTTATCTCTCCGCCCGTTTTCTTTCTTTTGTTTGAAACATATCTTCCGGAAACACCTAAAGCATGTGCCGAATTAAAAGTAGCAAAAGGCTATTGTGCTGTTTGAACAACGGTTTATCATTGATTCGTCTTATATACATTGTCAGAACTATGAGACAATAATGGTTGGTGGTTGTTTGTAGTACAAGATATGCGGTACGCTGAAGCGATGACATCATAAACATAAATTTATTTTTAAAAATCCTCTGAATCGCTGTGTTATATCCATGGTTAATGGAAGTGTCTCTAGAATGAGAATGGGGCCCAATAATGTATTTCACTTACGTAAGTAACAATACTGTTTTTGTGCAATGTTTGCATGTAATTTTATGTTGCCATTTAGACTATTCAATTAAGTTCAAGACCATAACCATTCCTTTTCTGCTGAAATTCCGTTTGTGCTACTATCAATGCTGTCAGTCTCAGTTGATATTAAATCACTACTCACTTACTGCCCCTGTTATTGTATTCCATTGTGACCCATGGATAACACGGTTAAAAAAAGAACAAACTTTCAAGTCTTGAGGATCGAGAAACTTCAATTCTTTTAAATCTCAAGATTGATTCCATATTAATAAAACTAAACATGCATCTTCTTAGTCGGTCTACACTTTCCAATATTGTAACTTTTCATATTATATTTTCATACAGACATTAAACGGCACAATACATCATAAACCCGATACAAATAATGTAGGTTCATTTTTGCTTTCTAAAACCCGTTTATTACGGTACGTGTCCTGATATTTGAATGTAAATAAGAATTTACCCACCTTAGTTTGACTAATTCTACTTTCATGGCCCATATCATTCCTACTTAACTTTGTTGTTTAAGCCGATGCTGCAAATCAATAAACAAAGTTTACAAGCGATATTTGGTTATCTAAGTTAGGTTCGTTCTACAAAACGGCTGCGTGATTTTCACATAAAACTTTGCCAAGAGAGATTAAGGTATATGTCTGAATTACATAGTGTTATTCATATTTGCTGGTCGCCTTTTGTTGTCTATGCTCTGCTTTTTCAAAGAATATATGTTCAAGCAAAAATATTTTTTACTTGTAAGAAGTACATATGCTGAGTATAAGACACGGACACAATGAAGTAACATGGCATGTGGGAAACCTTTGAAGGCCCTTCATATTTTTATTCCTGTATGTTTTACTTGAAAACGTTTTCGTGGTCGCCATGACATTTATATCATTCAATCACCCTTTCTTGTACACGTGCAAGAGTAAATTGGAATGGACAGGAAAACCCGTAGTGTTTACTATAAAACAGGATTCATCACTTGAAATGTCTTGTGTAACGTGGAAAACGGTAATTATCTGTTTCGAGAACTGTCGGAAACGTTACAAAGACGAAACATTAATAATTGAACACAGAAATGCATAAATGTTAACCTCAATTGGAGTCACGTAATTTAATGCAATTGGAAACGACACGAAACCGTATGAATCGGTCCAAAACCATAAACAAACTTAGGAACTGCCAGCTTGAACCATCGGAAAGTAAAATGGCACCAAAGGATTTGCAAACGACATCATCACTTTGTGCAAACGGCGTGCTGAGAGACATGCAAATGGGCGTTGTGATATATGTCCCAGAGTATTAAATTATGAGACATTTTGTTCAACCAGATTGCTCCAATATATATTTAGGTAAAAGTCAACATTATTAGCCTAAATTTTGGTATATCCTAGCTGTGTCTTTTTTGTGTGTAAATAACATGTTACATGGCTACGTTTTGTCTGTATATAAAGATTATTATTATTTGTAAGTAAACATGTTTCCTTGGTTTTAACGGAGGACATTGTCTTTCCCATCAAAACTTTCTGGTGTATCTGCTATTTCCCATGCTCTTTATTACTTACGGCCACTTAGAAAGTTATAGAAATGAACTGTTGACTTTTAACCTGGTCATCATAATGTGACATAAGTTCATACTTCGAGCTTTGTCTAATGGAATCAGTCTTTTAGTTTTGTTTCGTTTAATTATTCATTGTTCATTGATACGTTTCGAACTAAATCGCTATTTTTGGCATTATTGTTAATTGATTTAGAAACATTTTGGATCACACAATAGGATACATCAGAACTGTAGGCACATCAACTCTACTCCATGTTATTGGTGGTACATCAGCACATTCAAGATTTAAAAAAATCAGACCGGGATTCGGCAATTCACTAAAGAGGGAAGACGATAATTATCCGCGGCCTTAGAGTACCGTACCAGATGCAGCTGTCATCCAATATACACTATAGTATTCATTAAGGTTCATGTTCCTTTTCAGAAAAAGTTATTATTGTGCTCTCGCTTGATATGAATGAGATCTTTTTACACCACGATACATATTAACGATATAGAATTATACCAAGTGTACAAGTAATGGAATTAAGCCTAATGAATATTCCTTTCAAAAGTGGGACAAAAACGTAACTTGATGAGCACAATGATTTCACTTCGAAATCTAACAATATTAAAGACGTTTCTGACTCGGCTAGTAGTGGAAGCTCTTTCGTTGTCTTCCTATTTTTATCTATGTATAGAAGTAAATAGCTAAATGATTATCAGGACAGCTATCTTTTGTTTTGTGGAATGGATTATAACAATATTACGCATACAGTACAACATAATCAATAAAATCCATACACCAGAAAACATGTAACAAAATGCCAAACATCCAATGCAAATCAGTTATATTGGTTACCAAAGCACACTACAATTCCCGTAAGAGTAAGCTGATAAAAGCAGGCCTCCCCGATTACATAGTCAAAAAGCGATCTATAAAAAATGTCAAAGACATCTGCACAAATATATTTTAATATCCTCACAGGCAGTTTAGTTTTTAATGAATTTGTGAAAACTCGGAGAAAATAATTTAATAAAAGAAGGCGTAATAAAAGATAATTCATCGGATGTGTTAATCTTATGGCCGCTATGAATTCCATTGCATTCCAATTCTGGCTGGATTGTGTCAGAAATTGAAGTAGTGATAGAGACATACAGAGTTCAGAGCCCCCAGTTAGCGATACCAATAGTTTCACAAAATGTGAAATTCATATAATCAGTTTAAATATCATTCAAAAACAGATTGTCATTTCTGAAATAAAATTCAAATTTAAAACCCTATCACTCGTCTTTCACTCGACCATGTGACAGCCTATTTCATCATCTGACTTAGTGCAATAGATTTTCCTCCTGTCCATTGTTCCTACTCATCTGTATTATGCTTTGTCTGGATTGGTACTCCAGTTCCCTTCAGTCCGTCCGTCTACTGCTGCCTACGTTCGTTAGTTTTCTCGTCTCACAGAGACCCAGGTCCAACTGCATTAGTTTATTTCCCTCTGTCTCCTACAGCTCCTTGGGTCCCTAAAAGCTTCCTGTAAAAACACAGAAGGACATTATCATTTTCATCTAACTATCTAGACTCACACTAAACAACATCTATCATCAGATAAGCCATTATCGTATTTGGTCACGCATTCGTGCTCATCGAAATACCCATACTCTCTGATATGGTGTAGACGGTATCAACTGCTTATCATGCATATCTCAATAGATTTCATCACATCGGTGTATATATAGATTCGCAATCTTATTATACAGAACTATATCACATAATCAGACGCATTTCTGTACATTGCACGTCTACAAACTTTTATAGATATCCACATATCCATGCGCTGATATATCCTTACACATGATACACCTACAACGTATACACAAATAGTCAAATCCCTATTAACTAATGGTACACACTGCAACCATTATTCAAAGTTATAATTCAATTCAACATTTACAAATCTAGAATACCACATGAATAAATGCATGAGGTAACTACGAATTAACCAAATGGCGAATTACAATATTAATTATTTTCATAAACATTGCTCATATCTCAAAATATGCATGTAATCAAAAGCTACAAATTAATCAAATCTACAAATGGTAATTCTACGTACTAAAGATTCTAGTAATGAAGTATACATACTGCACATAATTACAACAATTGAGCAAATAAGTCACTTACCTGTTCGAAGCTCCTTTGTAATTAACAGGATAACAAAGTTTCCCACCAATATCGAATGACGTCTGAGTAGCTTATATTTCCTTATAATTCTCGCAAGATGGTTTAGTAACTACTGGATTTTAGGTCTCAAGATACTTGATTATAGCTTACGATTCGAATGGTGGCCACGCCTTATTCATCTCCGAGTGGATATCGATTCACCCATGGTATACATAATTAGCAGATACTGCCCCTCCCCGGCAGCCTGTCAAGGATTGATTTACGACCCCACTTGATGTTCCTTTAATCCAAATACAGGATATTCATGTCACGTGTCTGTAAATAGCGATCTGCCACAATAAGGCGACAGTCACGAGTTCCTATGGCCATGTTATAAACACTGGCTTTACACCTCATTGTTCACAAGGTTAATATCGTAACCTTTATGACACGGAAATATTAGCATTATGGTCTAGCATATAAATGTTGCAATCTGGTTAGTGTTTCTTACAACGTGACACATATATCTGAAATTAATCGCAATCAAGAATACAGTTTTAATATAGGACGTCTACTACGTAAGATTTCAAAGATTATTTTAAATTACCAAAGATTTTAAAATGTTGAAGCCATGTTATATATTGAATAATTTATTTTATGATTCTACAAGTCCTGCAATAAGGTTTTACTCATGACAGGTTTCACCCATTAATCGGTTGCCATGGTGTGGTTTGGGCATGGCACTTGATTTATGTTGCTAAGGCTCCAAATAGTCTTTCTTCTGCCGTTAACACCAGTCAGTCATTAAATCAGTCAGTCAGTCAGAACGCATTGCTAACACAATTTCTTTATTGGTTTCAAATTGTATCATGTAACAAAACTATATATGTAAATGTACAGATACCATCTGACATGACGTAGGAAATGGCAGAATATAAGCCAGTTCGTAACGAAGATAGAGAATGTCAAAATTAAAGACAAGGAAAGCGATAAAGAAAGGCAATATTGCTATGTCAAATATTACTCGCATTATTTTAAATATTGCGAAGAGGCAAACAATGTTAAAATATATTGCGAGGCTAATAAATAATGTTAAACACTGTAAGGAGTCAAGTATTTTAAAAATATTGTGAGAAGGCAATCGAGAGTTACCAATCGCTAACATAAAGAATCATGTACCCTGATTTGCAATATTCTGGCTATTTCTTTGTTTGGAAAGTAGTGCACTTATCTGTCTGTCACGAACGAATATGAATCCATGTTGTGGCCAAATTTCACTTTTTAATGAACTTATACTTTATAACCGGGTGTAATTTTTTTTTATATCAGGGTTGCAACATGTCACAAATTTAAAGACCTAATAAACAATGATCCTGGTTGTAAAAACAATATCACTTCGTCACTAATCCACCCATCTATCTTCGTCACTAATCCACCCAATAAGTCATTTCATAAATTCACAAAAGCTGATACCTACTAAAGTAAGTTAACACGCCGTATTTGTCACACAATTGCACAAATTTTCTCACTAAATAAAACAATAATTTACAGTGTACGGAGTGATGGTTGATATTTTGCTAGCAAAGCATTACTGTTAGGATGTATATACAAAAACTCTATATGCGTTTTGTTCAGAGTCGCTTGAAAAGTGATTGAATAAAGCATAGGTGTGCGTCCGGGTTGTAAAACCAAGACGTATTTATACGCCGAATCAAATGATCTCTTTCTCTCAGATTTTGCATAAAATATGACTGCATGTTTGTGTTTATTACATATCCCTCTCTGCACATATACAAACGATTTTATATTTTAGCGTGAATAGAACTCGAAACAAATTAGCTTTTAGGTGTGCGTGGTAAGTCGCAGTTGTGTCTCAATTGTGGTGGTAAGCGATACAGAGAACTAAAGCGCTATCATGATAAGAGAATCAAAGATTTCTATCAAAGATTCCGTTAAAAACTCCATCAAAGAATCCGTCAATGACTCTGACAGCGTCCTTGACTCAAGCAAGCAAAGTTGTATTTTTAAAGTTATCACCGTCCACGTAGGGACATTTGGACAACTTTTATATCCAGCATATTGCTGGACATTTATTTACCTTTACCATATGGGTAAAAATACACTTATCATTTGGGGCGTTATACCGAATTACTAATAGGTAACTATCGGTATAAATGGAAGCCCTGAGTTAGGTAGGCAAGACACATCCACACCTACTCCCATCAACTTCATCGGCAGGTCAGCAGGAAGAGGCAAAGGAGGAAAGGAACCCGGAAGCTAATTTAGCTAATTCATAGTCGTCCCACACGCAGAGGCGGCAGCAAGAAACGTACCCCCGGCCCCCAACAAAGAAACATGAGGCGTCCACACCCTAGGTATTATTTGCTAATATACAACCCCATAGGACAAAGTGGAAGTGCTATAGTATGTTGTGTTGTGGATTATTTTGGTGTTATTTATTATGTTTCATTATTATTGCAACATTGTGTTGCGGGGGCCTGATAGTCCTGGGTTAAGACTACCTTATATTTTCTAATAGGGTCATATATGTAGGTGTGTGCGTGTGTTGTCCATGGGGTTGTAGTCCTTTGACTTGTTTCAATTTTAATCCAGTTATACTAATGGATGCCCTACTACCCAATCATGTGTAAGCCACCTGTGCAATTTTGTTAAAATATATAAGTTACAAAATTTTCTAACACTTATCACTATATCTCTAATTAAGTACAAGGTGTACTATATAAGTCACCACCATCCTTTGGCCGGTGAAAAGCCCTTCTTTCGAGGGAAATTCACCCTATGAAAAAACAAAATACCTACTCTAAGGTGTCAGAGTGACTATGTAAGTTGTTCAGGTTAGGTTGTTTGAAGTTATGAATTTAGTGGGGTGTGTTCCAAAATGGTCATATTTGAGATTCGATGTTTGGTTAATCAAATGATATTCTCGTACCAATCGAGATTATGAGAATTCAGTGAATGAGAACATGTAACAAGAAACCAAGACATAAGATTCAGAAAGGTAAGTGAGAAATGGGTCAACACCAGCTTCCCTGAGAGACTGATTGGATTGTAAGAACACCTCAAGACTATATTGAAAGATTCCCAAGTAATAATTAAACCAAATAATGAATTAGACAAATAATATTGTTGAATATAAATGAACCAAGAATGTCAACCACATCCTGTGATTACCAATTATGAAGCATCTCGTGACGGTATTGTCAGACACCGCAGGCTGAAGAAACCAGTTGGTGTTGTTAATAATCTTGGATATCTTATTTTTAATTCTGGAGGGAAAAGTCATCTTAATCACATAAACGCATATGAGTATTTCCATGAATTGATACAAGATGGGTGTGTAATCGATCATATTGATTCCAAACCTAGGAACAATTCTTTAGATAATCTTCAAGCTATTTCACAGAGTGAAAACACCAAACGAGGAGGGACTGGGAAACACGTGAAAAAGGCAATATCCATAAAATCATTTAATACAAAAAAAACGAAGAAAGAGTATTTCAATAAATGACTGAAGCCTGTAGTTATTTCGATATTTGTGAACCCTCAGTACGATTTGTTGCAGAACAGGTATATCGATCGGCTTTTTCTAAAAAAAATTCAAAACAGCATTCAATTTACATACGCCTGAATTCTGTTTTGTAACAAAATGGGAATAACTCGCGTGCGCTTGTGTGTGTAGTTTGAAACAACAATAACACTTTTGTTGTAGTCACGTATCTCAATGGGATAATGGCTTTTTTGTGTTGGTTTAATGTTTTACCAGGTAGAAGTTTTCCGCATAAGGCAGTCTCTTGTTGTCAAAATTATATCAATTTGACCGCAACCAGATGGCATCTTTGACCCCCCAAACTGATAAGATATAACAAAACGGCACTACCCAAATTCCTCCCTAACTTGGAAATAAAAACCACAACAACAACAATAACGGATTTGTCGAAAATAACAAAGTGGATACAAAAATTGGAAAATATGCCACGGCATACAGAATAACTGTGATAAAACCCTTCACATGATACACATATATCGTATTCAAAATTATGGATTTATAGATTACGGACATTAGTGTATTGTATACACAGAAGGAATCTCGTAATGGGGCCCATCGTTCGAATCTCGTGGCAGGCATTATTGTCGACGTTACCGATCTGAAAGTTTTTCTATATATGATTGGGGGCTTTAAGCCATTCGAAATTCAAACCGTGAAACCACCATACCACACACACCGCCACACAGTGTGAATGTGTTTTTTCATTAAACCCGGAGTGATTTTGTGGGGGGTTTGGTGGTTTCAGTTTGAATGTAGAAGTTCTCCCGTCATATCATCATACCATTGTCATCCTATAATCCATTGTTATATGTTGTATTGTCTTGTGCTGTCCTCTATAATCCATTGTTATATTTCATGTATCATTCATTGTAAATACCATAACCATGTCATTGTATATATGTGTGCCTTACAAACTAGCCATAACACTCGAATTGGGGGTTGAAAAAGGCTGTGCTGTCCGATATATCAAATAAATATATATATATGTATATATGTGTGCCTTACAAACTCGCCATAACATTCGAATTGGGGGTTGAAAAAGGCTGTGCTGTCCTATATATCAAATATGTATATATGTAAATGTGACGTCTATTCACGAAATATACCTTCTTGGAGTTCTAATCCGCTATTTGGCAAGTTAGATCTCCTCTTGGAGACTATGCTTCGTGATACCTCTGGGCCTGCTCAGATGTGAATAACACCTGAGGGGTTCCAAATGGGGATGTGTTCTCTTATATATGTAACCTCTGGGTCTCTCCGATGTGAATAACACCCGAGGGGTTCCAAATTGGGTTTTTCATATATATCTCTAGGCGCAATAAGATGTGAATATACCTTAATGCGAACGGACTTCATCATCATATATAACTTGCGTAATATCTCTAGGCGTAATAAGATGTGAATACACCTTATTGCGAATGGAGTTCATCATATCATACGAAAAAAACGGGTCAAAAATTGACCCCAACTTTTTTTATTTTATATTAAATACATAATATTTCATATATGAATTTCGAAAATATGAATGTCATTATTAACGAGATTTCAAGTTTGAAAAATCAAGGAATTCAATTGTCAGATAAATTAAATTGTAGTCAAGTTCTTTCTGAATTTCAAGATATTGATGATAGCGCTAGGAATAACAGGTATGTGTTATCAAAATCCTATTCCTTTATAAAGAGAATTCAACACGCTATTTATGACTCCCTAGCATTCTTTAACGACATCAATAAGTTCGTCCCGTTATTCACTGCTGTCGAAAAAGTCAGAAACGAATTGGGGAAACAATATGCAATCAAACGCACAATTAACTCGAAAATCAAAACAATAAAAGAGATTATCCGCTAAAATGAAAATCCCCCTTTTATTACCTCAACACAGTAAACACGCCATATTATAGACAGGTATGCACCTACTCACCTAAAACAGAATTCTATAGACAAGTGTCACTGGTGATTTATCACTACGCGGAAGTATAACACACAAACGCATTTCAGGTGTTTATTTCACTTACAATTTAGATCGTATATTATATTAATAATGGTGGGCGAAGAACTGACAACTAAATCAGCACGACAACGATTAGCTTCGATTAAGAAATTTATTCCAGTTCGTGATTCCGTTCGAAATATGCTCCAAACGAGAGAACAATGTCAGACTTGTTTTGAGGCAGATACTGAACAGCTATTCAAACCCGTCACTTCTACTACTGAAAGAGTTATATTGGGAGAGACTATTGAGGAAGAAGATAGAAAAAGGGTATTCTCCCGTTGTTAAAACAGATAGCTGGAGATAAACAGGGTAATGTTAGTAAAATAAAGGGTGTTTCTTTAGTTGATAAATTTACCGATGAGGCTAAAACACTAATAAAACAACGATTACAATTATTAAAACTCAGCGATTATTACGCTTTTGGTAATTTTACTGTTAAAAGCTATCATTCAAAAAATGTTTTTTTAAAGATGATTATAAAGATAAAAATAATATCATGTGATAACTGGCTTGATTGGTTGTATAAAAAAAATAAGGGGATTGCTCGTTTAGATAGAGGGAGTTGGGGTGTATAGAATTTAAAAGGGGAATTAGGTAATTATAATAAACAAATAAATAGAAGAACGACAAATGGAAAAAAAGAACGACAACAAGAAAGAAAGCGACCAACACCAACACGAAGACAAACACGAAGACAAAAAATACAAGAAGAAGAACTTCAATGGGATAATGATTTAGATAGGGAAAGTCAAACACCAACACGAAGACAAAAAAAAATACAAGAGGAACCTCAATGGGATACATCACTTGGATGATGATGATTTAGAAAGAATGGACAGATCACTGGATGAATTATCTTGCGAGCAAGGTGCAACTGGTACAACTGAAAAATTCGCTGATGGATATCAAAGGGGTTTTTCAGGTAGTGGTCGAGTTCGTTGTCCTAATAGTATTCTCGGGGATATATCATGATTAGAAGTTCTCGTAGGAGGAAAACGAGCTGGAAATAACTCACCGGAAGTAATTAATGAGTAGCTGATATATCTGCAGACGACTGTTTGAGGGTGGTATCATGGATATTGATGTATATCGAGATTTTATTGATGAGTTAGCCGAACATCCTACGGATTTTTACGGTTACGATAGTGATTAAATCACCACATTAGATAAATAGCATTTAAATAAGATGATCATACACTACAACCACAGCGAACCAGCTATGGTCTATGTAGTAAACTCACGATTGCCAGTTTATAGAGCATATTATGGAGATGGTCTCGGTAATACCATTGCAGGGTTATTTACAAGAATGGCTCCAAAAAAAGCACCAATCGCAAAACAATTATCAATGAAAGCTATTGATGTTATTCGTGATAAGGGTATTAGCGCTGTTGGTGATGTTGCCGCAAGGGCATTTTCCGCGGATAAAGAAAAAATAGTAGCGTTAGTTCGGCGGCTAAGGAAACCACCAATGACAAAAATACTAGGACCACTACCATCGACGGAAATTATGCCTGCAAGTATTAGTAAAATAATAAATAACGCAGCGGATCAAAAAATAGCATCACTGAGCAGCGCCCAGGATAATATTACTTCAAATATGATAGCGGTAAGTGGCTTGAAATCGCGAGCGAGATCACAATTTAGATCAAGAAATATATAATAATATTTTTAAATCGGCTCCTGACCCAACGTTTGATATGGACGTCCTAATGCCCCACAATGATTCTGTACTTAGTCATCAGTATTTTTCCTATAATGCAGTACAACCGAATCTTCGATCAAGAATAGAACTTCAAGTCCATGATATTAGCAAATTATTTCTACCCTCTGAAGCGTTTATCGAAGTAGAAGGAGAACTCGTAACAAATGTTGCAGCTGATACACCATATGCACTTGATGCCAAAGTCGGCTTTGTCATTAATAGTATCATGGCGCTATTTAACAGCGCTAGATA
The DNA here is from genome assembly GCA_030141615.1 of Unio pictorum. Classification (NCBI taxonomy): domain Eukaryota; kingdom Metazoa; phylum Mollusca; class Bivalvia; order Unionida; family Unionidae; genus Unio; species Unio pictorum. The sequence continues at coordinate 16,105,517 of JARLTB010000442.1, read as the reverse complement.
CATGATTGATAACAGAGAAATCGAGTCTATAGAACATGATGTTGATATTGCCACAACAATAATGGGGTTAGCAAGATACTCTAATGATTATACAAGATCGGCAGATCCATCTATGATGTTCTCTAAGGACGTTAATGATAACGCTGAACCCGTTCATCATACTAGGTTAAAGGCAGCAGCAGCTGCTGCAGTTAATCCAGCACCACACGGATATGTGGGACCAAGTGGTGATTTTGAAGTCATAGATATTAATCAGTTTACAATCTAGGGTTTGCAACACGTGTATCAACGTTGGAAGGACAGCGTAGATTATTCGCATGCGTGATTCCACTACATCATATATTTGGATTCTGCAGAAATGTTAGAAAATGTATCTATGGAGCGAAGCATACAGTAGCCTTAGTGCGAAAAGGTGATGATAATGATGCAATATGGCATGGTGCTGGTGGTGCTGGTGGCAAGGTGAATATAACAAAACTAACACTGTGGATGCCTGTAATGACTCCATCAATCACCATAGAGCAAAATTACTTTCATTTATGAGTACAGGCGGCAAATCATTACTAAGTTGGCTAACAACTACCAAGGATATCATAGATAGTACTGTTAATGGTACATTTACTTGGCAACTGGCATCAAAAAAAGGTGTTTCTGCGCCGAGGCATATATTTGTTGCGTTACAGGATAAGGCGCGATTGGGTTCACAATTACGCAGCCATATGATATTTGATAAATTGGGTGTTAATGAAGTCTCGTTGAGTGTAAACGGTCAACAGGAACCAACCGAGGGTATTTTACTTAATTACGATGAAAACCAAATAGCACGCGTGTATCATCGTTTGTTATAATTTATGGGACGCGATAATAATGTAGATACCGGTCTGCAAATATCACAGCTGGATTTTAAAAACCTATATCCCATCTACTACTTTTCATTGTAACATCTTGACTTAACCAGACAATCCGTCGTTGACATATACTTTCGAGCTCGTATAACCGATCCTCCTCCTCACCCTGGTTACAGAGTAGTTGCTGTAATTCTCAGTGATAAATCAATGCTACTCGAAGGTGTTGGTGGACGAATGAAAGTAGTTGATGCACCAGTGGAAAATATGTAATATTTTCAAAAATATGTAATGTTGCAATTAGATCAATCTATTATTAATATAATGTCACATAGTCATGTTAGTGTTACGTTAACTCCTGGTCTAATTAAAAAATTGCAATCGGAATCAGCTAAAAAATGTGGAACCAAAATATTGCTGAAGCACAATCAGATGTCTGGCGGTCAGAATAAACTGTCATTGACAACTCGTCAGATAAAACACTTCAATGATGCCATCAAAGATATAAAGGGTGTTCAGATCACTCTCTTTGCGGCTGGGATCAAAAACATGATAAAATCAGGTGATGTATTCCCACTTCTCGCTGCGATTCTAGCATTAATTGCAGCTGGTAAAGCCGCCGCGTTAGGAGCTGCTGGAGCTCTTGGTGCAAAAGCAGTACATAGCATTGCTCAATCATATGAACCAAAAAAGGGTCGGGGATACAAAAAAAGGGAAAGGGTCTAAGACTACCAGGAACTCCGTATTCATGGTACAACGGAAAGGGTCTGAGACTAGAAACGGTTTACTAACAATAGTTCCCATGTCAAATTTTGATTTACTCGATGCTGCTAAAAAAACTGGCGATAAAAAACTTTAGAGGTGTCTTTATGAAAGATCAATTACCACAACAACCATACAGCGTTGAAACCGGTATTATTAATCTCCATAACAGCAGGGACCTGGAACTCACTGGGTTGCATAAGCGATTGATCCGCGTGCAATTGTTTATTTCGATTCATATGGGTTAGCGCCACTTAAAAACTTCTATCTGGTATTCTACGCTACCAACACAGAACATGAATGACCCACCAATATGCGGCATAGAAGTATTAAATGTCCTCGACGCGATTTCATCATCGGGTAAACCACCTCATAAAATCGTACACGAATATACGAGTAATCGCTTTTTAGAGAGATCTTAGAGTATAATGATTGATATTTGTGGGAGATCTTTATCAAGCCTGAAAAAACTCACCGCGTAAATATCTACAACCGGTAATGTAAAATAAATAATCGAAGATGAAATATCTGAGATGTTAAATCTCGCAAGCGTTGATCCCAATGAAATAGTTGTATTTCAAGATCGTCAGGGTAAATTGAAAATTAGTAATGTTTACCTTGATGATATTTTAGTTAAAAGACGCGACGCAGTAGAAGATACTATCGCGTTGTTTTCCAATCAGGGTAAACTCAAACCAGGTATCCTCATGTCAACAATCACAGATAAAATATTAACACTCGATAACAATTATATATCCTTGGCGAATTCATTGAAATCACTCAATGATAAGTATGACGATCATATAAATACATTTAATAAATTTACTAGTTTACAAAAAAAGTATAGTTGACAATATTGACAAACCCATCTTAATTTTTTTGGGAAATCCACCGGTAACCACACCGAAGCTAACAGAGATAAAAACAGCTATGTTAGAACTAGCATCATTACAAACTAGGTATGCAGATAATGTTTACAACTTTTCGTAAAAATCTCATTGAAAAATTCTTTGTTACCACATTTGAAAAAGTTCAAATAAAACTACCAGAACTTAAAAAATCCATCGATGATCTTAAAGCAACCAGCAATGAAATACCCGCGATTAATCGGCGAATAGAAGCTATCAACGCTGATATTAAAATGACTAGCGATGTCATCAGAGATAATCTGCCGAGGATGACACAAGTACTTGAAAAAGTAAAAATTTCTCGTGAGAAAAATATAAACTCGGTATATACGATCCAACACAGATCATTTGCGTGGACACCTACAAACAACAAATTAGATATCACCGCGACCGTCAATCGATTAACACCAATATCAACGACGCAATTTAATATTTCATCAACGAGTTCATCTGGGGTCAACAATATGATATCAACGATCATCGATAAGGGAACAAGTGAACGATTCACGATGACAACGACTGATAATAATTTGGCTAGAGTTTCATTAAAATGGTATGTGGAATTTGTAGCCGATTTGAGTAAACAACTAAATTGAATTCTGTTGTAATAAATAAAATGTCATCACAGCAATATCGCTATGATCAGGTCAGAGAATTTCAAACTAAACTCAAAGCACTCACTGAGGAGTACCAAACAAAATTATAAAAAAATGCCGACGAAGAACCACCGCAGTTGACGTTACCGTGTACTCGGTATCAGGTGTAATCACCGGAGCTGGTATTATACACTCCTCGGTGACAATCGTTGCTCCGATAGCTGTTCCAATTTGTATATCCGCGGCGACGACAATCGCGGAAATTATTTCGATTATAACAAATAAAAATATCATCATGCAGCAAGCGTAAAGTACAAGACTACGTAGTTAAATTTCATGTTGTGTCAACTGCGTACTCGCAAATATCCTCTATGATGTTCGTTAATACCACTTTAAAACTACGGTGTTCGTTAATAACGTTTTAAAACTAAAGTGTTCTTTAATAACGCTTTAAAACTACAGTGTTCTTTAATACCACTTCAAAACTACGGTGTTCGTTAATAACGCTTTAAAACTACAGTGTTCGTTAATAACACTTTAAACCCAGTATTCGCTAATAACACTTTAAACCCAGTATTCGGTAATAACATTTTATCTAATACTCCTTGGTATCCGTCCGTCTACGTGAGATGATGGTGTAGCTCCAGAGTCAGCTGTTCTTTTTTTCTGGCTCTTTTTTTAGCGTGCTTTCTATTCCTGTCATCCTCACCACGCCCGTCTTTAGCAAGGAAGGTTTTAGTTGCTCCGTAAATTTTGCTAAGAACTTGGCACATTTATCTTTTGCAAGGCTCTTTGATTCTGCGTGGCACTGGAATGTAATAGTAACACAGTGCAACGCATGCGTGTTTTTTTTATAGATATTTATTACCTACATCGCATTGTTTTACTTTATTTCCTAGCACAAAATAATGTCATTTTCACACATATATTATCTTCTATCTCTTAGACAATGATTGTCATTTTACGTTTAACATAAACAGTTTTTAATTTCAAGCACGACAAAGTTTGGATGCTACAATGTTCTAATTATCTGCTCGGTTCGTCAAATCATCATCATCATCATCATCATCATCATCATCATCTTGTAAAATGAATGACAAGTAAATAGTAACCCTTTAAGCATAGTAAGTGATTATGATCTAATTAATGACGACTGTTCGTAATGTGCAGTGTACAACAGGCTTATTGGTTTTAGTGAAACTGTTCAGATAAAAAGAAAAAGAAGGAAGAAAAGAAAAAAAGAAACAAAACGAAACAAAAGCCACAACATTAAACCAACAATAGTCCTGACAGAGACACCTCAGATAGCTAGCCAAATATAACTAATGTTTCATTTGCATTTAAGTTATTGAATCACACCATAGTGTTCTAAAGTGGTAATGTGTGGTAATGTGATCTAAAGTGGTGATGTGTGGTAATGTGATCTAAAGTGGTGATGTGTGATAATGTGATCTAAAGTGGTGATGTGTGGTAATGTGATCTAAAGTGGTAATGTGTGGTAATGTGATCTAAAGTGATAATGTGATCTAAAGTGGTAATGTGATCTAAAGTGGTGATGTGTGATAATGTGATCTAAAGTGGTGATGTGTGGTAATGTGATCTAAAGTGGTAATGTGATCTAAAGTGGTAATGTGATCTAAAGTGGTGATGTGTGGTAATGTGATCTAAAGTGGTGATGTGTGGTAATGTGATCTAAAGTGGTGATGTGTGGTAATATGATCTAAAGTGGTAATGTGTGGTAATGTGATCTAAAGTGGTAATGCGTGGTAATGTGATATAAAGTGGTAATGTGTGGTAATGTGATATAAAGTGGTAATGTGTGGTAATGTGATCTAAAGTGGTGATGTATGGTAATGTGATCTAAAGTGGTGATGTGTGGTAATGTGATCTAAAGTGGTAATGTCAAAATTTAATTTTCGAGCTGGAAAGCGCAGTAGTAATGAAAGCAAACACTTTACTGATCGTAATACCAATATTTTGCATTGATTATTTATTCAGTTATTAGTATTTCAGTCAGCCATCTCTGTACAAAGTGATTTTGTCTGTAAAGGCATTTAATTAAAGTCAAATTATATAACTTGCGGAAAAAATAGTTTATCAATATGCATCCAATGTGGCGCCGTAAGAGAATGTATGAAAAGAAACTGAATATTGCATCTTCTAATTTATATCGTTCCTGACAATTTTTACATATCAAAGCAATACAAGCTGCTTAATTTCGATGGGGTTGGGGGTGGGGACGGGGATGCTGTCCTCCTGACAAATGGGCATTGGTTCATCATGACCTTGAATGTGACACCAAGACATTGTAGTTATGCAAATATCTAGTTTGGATGACCATATTATCCTAAAAAGTTTACAAAATATATCAGGTCAACTGTAAATAAGATTAAATGTATTTACGGCTGTAAGACTTCGCTAAAGTGATATTGTTATCAGGGTTATTAAAAAGAAAACACATTAGTACTTCTCGGTAACTCATGTGTCATACAAAAATGGCTCTTTGTCATAATATGGAGGAACTTAAAATGAAAAAGAAATTTAACTTCCATTACGGATTTATTTCTGAAGTAATATCTTGCGATCAGTGAAACTTGTTTGGAGAAAAAGCATAAAATCAATTTTCTCTACAGGATTTTCCGCCTCGAGAGTATTATATACGTCCTTTCCCGTTAATAGTAAACGGCAAGAACTAGTGGGACCACGCCTCAGTTGTTAAAGCGTCCGCCTCAGATGCGGCAAGTTGCAATTACGAACCCCGGCCGAGTCATGCCAGCAAAGACTTATAAACAAAATGGTACTAGCGGCTCCCTCGCTAGGCGCTCAGCATTAAGAAGTCAATGTTAGAACTGGTCGGTCTGCTGTCACAAAAATGTGAATGTGTGGAACATCATGCTACATGTTTTCGACGTGATGCCCCAGTGATAGACATCACTATAAACTGCCACTCTGCAGGCAACTTAGCGATATGACTGAAACATTGTTAAAGCTACGTTAAACATGCAAATCACACACACACGCGCGCACACACAGACACTCACGCACACACATACACTAATACCCTAACCTCCCACCCACCCTCTCTCTCTCTCTCTCTCTCTCTCTCTCTCTCTCTCTCTCTCTCTCTCTCTCTCTCTCTCTCTCTCTCACACACACACACACACACACATTGGGTTAAAGTATGGGACATGACTAATTAGCTCTGGGGTCAAGGGTCATAGGTCCATGTCAAAATGATGGGACGCATTCTTTTCTTTTCCCCCTAAAGCTTATCGATTTTACGATCAGAGGAAAAGAACAATAGGAACTCCCTTCGGCTGTCATACTGAATGATATAGTATTATTTACTGTATTAGTGTGTTTTCAGATTAGTCTATTTGTTTGACAAAAAACGTTGCAATCTCTGTTTTATTATACGGCTGATGTCGGATATGGATTAGAATCAGTCCATCCTGGAGTGAACAAAAAAAAATGTATATTATTTAACTGTATCAATTTACAGAGCAGCGAAGTTCTTACGTCTTAAACCTAAACTATCTCCTAAAAGTTCAGTTGAAATTGTTCTATCCTATCATCAACGCTGTTGCGTAATCACATCATCTAGGTTTATTTACATTTTTAGAAGATAATTTTTCCGATGTCAATAAAGACAAGCTTTTATTGGTGTTCTAACAGATAATCATAAAATATTTTTATATTTGGTGACCATGAACTCCTCACATTCTTTTGGCCTGCTTCAATTATTCTACAGACATGGCAAACGTTTTAGTAATGGATTACAATTATCATTATTGATTACATTTTCGTGCTGGACTAAATTATATTCTTTAAAAACATAGCATAAAAGGATCTGAAACATCCTAAAATTTACCTCTAATTGCATATGTATCTATTCAATGCATGTTTGGAATCCTATTTGTAATTTGTCACTCAGTTACTAATCTGACGATACTCTAAAAGATTAAGTACGCGAAAATCGGCTTTTACTGTACCTAAAGCACGTCGCAATGATGAAGTATAAATAGGAGTTACTTGGTCCATTTCATTTGGAACCAGTGTGAATTAGGGTTTATGGACTTTTCAATTTTCAGAAAACAGGAATTAATGGATGTACTCAAAGTGACTATGGAAAACATGTATGACAATTAGGAGTTTATCAACGAAAACGACAACAAAACGTTGTTGTGATATTCGTTATTATCATTATCATCATGGTCATTGTCACTACCATATCATTTATCATCACATCATCTCTATCATCATAACCGCCTGATCGTCATGATCATCAGCATCAACATCATCCCCTCTACTTTGATCATAAAAATGTCATGTGTGTGATTTGGATTAAAATCTTATTAGATGAATACACTAATAAATTTGTAAAATAAATAAAGCGTTCAAAATTATATTTACAATTAATATTCATTGAACATTCACCGCTCCGGTGGCCAAGTGGACAGACAATCCGCCTAGGACATCGGTTCAAATCCAGCCGATCCATATCAAAGACATAAATATAATAGCAGCTGCCTCGCTCAGCGCTTAGCATTAAAAGGTTAGTATGAGAACTGGTCGGCCTGATCTCAGGATAATGTGACTGGGTGGCACATTGATAGCACACGTCTGCGGCATGATGCCCCAGTGCTAGACATCACTATCATCTGCCACACTGCAGACATCGTATCCATATGACTGAATAATTGTTTCAGGTACTTTAAAAATCCAAAACACACACACACACACACACACACACACACACAAACACACACACTTAACATTTACATATTGTATTACCTGTCTTTAATATGACTATTCTAAACATCATTGAGGATCACAACTAATATTGTCTACTATCTGTTTTCTGATGTACATCCGTTAACAATGGTTATTATTTACTTCTAAAATTTCAACCGACCATTCTTTGCTCACAAATGTCATCAATAATATTTGGGTTTCTAAATTTTCCTAAAGTGGAATCACCGTTCAAGATGATAAATCAATCAATCAAATCAATCAAGCAATCAATCAACGTTTTCATTTCAAAGACCGCTTGGTTAAATTTTAACGTAATTTGCAAAGACGTCAAATATACATCGAATATGACTTCTACCACAATATTTCTTATATCTACTCAAACAAACGTAGTTTTTGTTTCATTATATGTATTTTAAGCCGAACTCCTTACATTTGTTTCTCCATTCTGTGACAATAAGATTAGCAGCTGCAGAACTATATCGAATGAGTCCCGACATTGTGATTTTAAAAAAAAAATTAAAACCGCGACTTTTGTACAAAGTTGGAGTTTACCTTTTATACTTCAAACTGTGTATTATGTCAATTAATAACTGTTTTCATAAGAAAATGAACATAATTGTATTTTTGTTAACACATTTATTGTGCGGATTGATACAGTGAACTTTGCTGAGTGTGGATACTAGCCACAAGACAGCAGTCAAACAGTTTTCAAATCGCAGCATTATTTAACAAATTGTTTCAATGACTGAGTTTATTTATGTGAATTTTGTTTCCTAATTTATTTATTTATACATTCAGACTGTTCTATATGTAACATAAGTTGCGCTCAAATTTAGATTGTGACATAATTTTGGCTTGCAATCAACACTAATCAATCAGTGTTTTTTAAAATGATTTTTAATACAATTTAGAGAAAATTCAATCTTATTATCTTTACTAAAAATTCTGCCCTAACATTTCGATTGTTTTGAAGCCTGATTATGATCGCAACGTCGGCTACTTGAACGATTTTATTGTTATATATAATTAAGAATTTTTTCTTAGAAATGTGTACTGTTTCTCGTTGAGTGTAACAGCTATAATACTGTGTGGGTGAAACAATGTCAAAAATAAATAGATCCGGTAAGTTGTCAGTCACTGACAATTTTCATGATTCATGTGGAAAACTAATGTTAAAAACATTTATTTTTTTACTTGTATTTTCTTTTATTTTTGTTTGGGACGTATTTGTAGAGATTCTAGATAGCACCTTCTCATTGATTACATAAATTGATGAACAGTATTTACACATTTTAGGATCTATTCATGTTGATGAAAGATGAGATGAGAGAGAGAGAGAGAGAGAGAGGAGTCTTGAACTCTGGAATTTTCCTTTGAATTGCCTAGGTCTAACTGCTACTTACTACACATTTTATTATATAATCTTAGTAATAGATTTCTAATTATAACCAAGAGTTATACTGTAAACATTATGAAAACATGATGAACCTTCTAGATTGTTATTTTCCATTAGGTAACATTATTTTTAGAAAATGCTAATTTTGAACTGGGGTTACATAGAGTAATATGCAATCTTGTTACTGAAAATTTTCATTCTTGCCTTAAGATTTAGTATAATCAATTGCATTATGTTGTGTCCATTATTTTACTTGTGCTGGAAATTATTTCTTCAAATTATTTGATTCGAATGATTCCTCTGACGAAAATACAAAGTGCTTTTAAAAACTAAAATTCTTGGAAACAGAGGTTTGAATTCCTACTGAAATTTCAAAAGAGTATATATTTCGAGCTTGTATTATTGTAATGAAAGAAAAGACTTGCCACATCAGCATTATACGGGCAACCACATGCACACCACTATGTTTATGTTCGATATGGGAAATTACTCAGGAATAGTTCGTAGTAACATTTTCATCACAGTATATTAGAACCACCAAAATAATCAAATATTGAATATGTAAGACGCTTATAATCGAAATGATGATCATGTGCATTCAGATATTCAAACCAAGACATACATTGTCTAAACAAGTCAAAAGTCAATTATACTACTGTACAAAGAGCTTAGTCTACATTACGTCCTGCTAGTGTATAAAGAACTGAGTCTCCCTGCTACTGTATAAACCCTTAATCCACATTAAGTCCTGCTACTGCATAAAGAACTGAGTCTCTCTGCTTCTATATAAAGAAATGAGTCTGCTGTCAGTCCTACTAATATATAAATAACTTAGTCTACAATAATTCCCGCTACTGTACAATGAACTTAGTCTACAGTAATTCCTGCTACTGTATAAAGAACTGAGTCTACAGTAACTCCTTCTACTGTATAAAGATCTGAGTCTACAATAACTCCTGCTACTATATAAATAAATTAGTCTACAATACTTCTCCCTGCTGTAGAAAGAACTGAGTCTAATGTCAGTCTTGCTACTGTATAGAGAACTGAGCAAACATTAATTCATGCTACAGTATGAAGAACTGAGTCTGCAGTAGCTCCTACTACTGTATAAAGAATGGGGTCTACATTAATTCCTGCTACGGAATAAAAAAAAACTGTATAAAGATCTGAGTCTACAGTAATTCCTGCTACAGTATATAGAGCTGAGTATAAAGTCAGTCATGCTCCTGTATAAATATCGTACTTTACAATCATCCATGCTACTGTATTATGAACTAGATCTACATTAACTCGTATTTACTATGTAAAAAGCAATTTCCTTAATCAGTCACGTTCCTGTATAAAGGCCTGGGTCAAGAACATCTCACGCTAGTGCATAAAGAACTAAGTACACAATAAATAACTAATTTGACTCTTAAAAAACCATGACTACAGTTATTACTGTCATTGAAAAAAGAATCTACTAAATAATACTACTAAATAATAACTGTTGTTACTGTATATATAATAAAGTCTACATAACTCAGATTCATAGAATACAATTAATTTTACTATATAGTCTCTTCATTGTTACTCAGTACTGAACTTTTCACTGTGTGACAATAAGTGCAAATACTATGTTATCTAAAATACCTTTAAATATGACTTCAAGGTGAAGTTCGTGTCAAAGAACTTCATTGGCATATTTTTTGAAAAACAGGACTGTAAACAAACTAGCGCGCAATGGGATACAGATTTCACTTCCTGATCTTCACCAAGACCTTATTACTCACTGTATACTGTCGCCGACACACACACACACACACACACACACACACACACCATAAGCTCATATTCTAAGGAATGTCTAATTCTAACTAGTGTATCACCACCAAAAGGAGACAGAAACAATTATTTAAAAATAGACCGTGACTACATTCGTTGGTACTGAACCGGAACTATTAATTGCGATCTGTTTCATTATGATTTGTGAGACCTAAGGTCCCACCCTGACAGCTTAACCCAGCCGGTGGAATTACTGTAGCATGGATGTTTTTCAATCTAGCGTGTGGTCAAAGACAACCGCCTTGCCCTAAGGCTGATCCATGGCCAACAATCAATTAGTTAATTTATAAAAAGTAAGTGCACAATAAAAAGTAATGCGACTGTGGAAAGAACCGTGTCTGCAGTTACTCGTGATTCACTGTTAAGAACTGAGTTTCAACTAGCTCGTGTTTATATGAAAAGAAATGTGTCTGCAAAAACTCGTATCATAAAAGGGCAACAAAGGTCCACTACAAAAAGGCAACAATGGTTACAAAAGGGCAACAATGGGTTCAAAATAAAAGGGCAGCAACAGTACAAAATAAAAAGGCAAGAACAGTACAAAATAATAGGCAACAGAGGTCCAACACAAAAAGGCAAAACCACTTACAATAAGTATATGTAGCTGCATTATTAGAGAAACATAGATAGATAGATAGATAGATAGATAGATAGATAGATAGATAGATAGATAGATAGATAGATAGACAGATAGATAGATAGATAGATAGATAGATAGATAGATAGATAGATAGACACACTGAATCAAGCTATTACAAAGTACATATTACAATTTCTATTTTATAGCATCGCAATCTGTGCCCTACTGCAGTTGTGTGATAGGGCTTTTTCTTGTCCGCCAAACCAAATATATCACAGTGAAACAAATAAATGCTGCTATCCCGTTTTCAATTGCCTACCAGGTAAGTAGTCTAGGATTCTTTATTCTCGCACAGATGTGTATTTCTTTCTCATGAACTTTAGTAGAAACTCCAGCCAATAAAGAACATTTCAAGGGGGATGTGTGGGTGGGTGAAAAAGAACATTCCTTTGGTATCTACAAATATGTTATCACCATGTGGACAGGGTCGAGAGAGATAACGAGGAGGAAACTGGGTGGGGAAGGAAGTTAAAGCGAGGAGTGAGGAGAGAAAGACGAAACGCTGAACAAAGTCTCCATTTTATTTTTGTTTTCGTCTAGTTGAATACTTTTTCTAGAAGTATATAATTTTCTTCAGCTGTTATCTGGATAAGACGAAAATATAACTTCATTGAGCAACATTTTAAGTACAATTATATTACTGTTTAGAAATATGTGTACTGTATTTTGTACTTATGTGTATATATATATATATATATATATATATATATATATATATATATATATATATATATATATATATATATCACAAAAATAAAACTTTCTCATTTAAACACGTATTGCTATTGGTACGATTAGTGTTGGCTTAGTTTCCGTTCATTCTGATGTAGTGTTAAATAAAATTATGCCTTGGATGTAAACACCTGTGATCAATCAATTGAAATACTATACAAAAACACCTTAATGTTCATGAACCATATACATTATTTCTCTAGGTACAATTTACTTACCTCATTTTTCTTTCTAGGAACAGAAGTGAGTCCTTGTAGTGGAACTGAAATCAAGGATACCTGTAAAAAATGCAAGAGAGATATGATACAACCTCAGCTGGTTTCCTCACTAGATGGTATTTATGCCACCTGCTTTAGTAATCAGGATCTAGATGATAAGTGTACTACTGGTGAGACCTAATATTACTACTACTACCAATAATAATAATAATAATAATAATAATAATAATAATAATAATAATAATAATAAGGAGAAGAAGACGAAGAAAATAAGAATAAGAATACAATAATAAAATGATAGTAATAATTGTGATGTGATAGTAATAATTGTGATGATGATAGTAATAATTATAATAAGTATGATGAAAATAATAATAATAATAATAATAATAATAATAATAATAATAATAATAATAATTACAAATAATAATAAAAATAGATTATGGTTACTGATAGCAACTGGTGTCTTCTCGAGCAAGATAGGTACCTTATATTCTCTCACCTGAGGTATATATATATATATATATATATATATATATATATATATATATATATATATATATATATATATATATTGGAGATCTGCTTTTGTGTATCTATAAAATATTGAGATTTTTCAAATGAAAATGCATTATTTGTACATTGCGTTCAATTACTTTAATCAATTTTACTGTCTTGGAAAAGTCAATCTATTAAGGTATGGATAGTGTATTGTGTATAAAACGACATTTTACATCTTCTGGGTATATTCCAGAAGAGCTTATGGGTTGTCCGTCGAGTGTCAGAACAAGCTTAAGATAGTATTTCACCTAAACTATTAGAATTAAAACGTAGCGTTTCAAATAAATTCGTTTAAAAATCGGACTTGTCTTAAATGAAAATGTTGCCCCATAAACCTCATATAATGCCGCCACTGCAGCCATCACAAATGTCTTATTTTGTAGATACCACTCCTAAAAGAATATTCATATCACAACGAAGTTTCCACCAAAACATTTTTGATGACGTTGATTCAATTGCTCCTACATGTAATGGCTACTTCTTTGAAGTGGAATGTCTTAACGACATTGGGTAACCTATACAATATTTCTTGTAAGGCCTTGACGGTCCTTAAAGAAAAACGTTCCGATCTGACATGCATCATGACTGCTTTGGTGGCTAAATTTAATTTTGTTTGTAGCTATTATTCTTGACACGAGATTAGATGAGTGCGCTTCTCACTAAACAATTTCTTACATGACACAGATTGTCTTAAATGAAAAGGGCGATAACCTGATTTCAAGACTAGTATCCATGGAGATCACCTTGAACATCTAGTTTCTGAATGGATAGATGTATCGACATTTTGTTTTCAATAAATGTGTTTAAGTGACACTTATTTGGTCCTAACGGAAAATTCTGTCAATCAGACCTCCAATATGTCTGCCATCTTAGCCATGGTGAACCTATTATTAAAGCTGCTTCTTCTGAAAAGATGGTCATATAGACACGGTATTTTAAATACAAGAACTCTCAAAATTTATTTACATAAATATGGAACTGATCGGACCTCCAATAGAATGGTTATAAAGGTCATTTCGAAATCTTGTCATCACTTGTTTAAGGGGCGTTTTTGACTAAAACTATTCTTGCTCAATGTAGTTGGTCCAAACAAAACCGATGCCAATGTGACTTTCAAAAACTTTGACAAATCTCGTACCAGTAACGTCTCTCCAGGTCGAATGACTTCACTGACAGTGTTTCCCCATGCATTATTCAGAAATTTAACTAGTTAGAATGTGATTATATATTGACATTGCCTGGGGCATTCTTCCATCCATTCAAGTTCAAAGATCGTAACAAAGAAATGTTTATTGTAATTATTTTAACTGAAACATAATAAATTGTGTTAGCAAATTGCGTAAGCTAGAACTGCTTGACAATGCGTTCAATACTCAACAATACAAAGGAAGAAAGAAACTGGCATAACTTGAATTCCTAGAATATCATTTTCGCCACTAGACCGTCAGAATCTTTGTGCGGTTCTTGTCTTTAATTCAAACATTTATGTCTTGAAGAAATAACTTGGGTATTATTGAGCTCCTGAGTTTCTAAGACTTTGTTTCAAATAATTTTCGCCAGATTCACTGTATTTTTTAAGTTCCAATATAGTTAAAATCCTGAACTTGATGCTTCGTTTCTCCCATGCAACCACGTGTCTGCAAAATACAACTCAGTAGACAGATAAAATAAATGTTTGGATGAGTGGATAAATATGAGAACGAAACTATTTGTATGAGCTCGTATAGGAAACATTGTGGGGAAGTCAAGCCCTGAAGTGAATGAAGATTATTGTTTTTTAAAATTAGTGTCTGTGTTTCTTTCATTAATTGAAAAGCTTGCTATTGATCCAGTTTTATATTGGCATGTCCGGTAATAGTTTAGTATTGTGTTACATCCCACTGATGTTTCTCATTGATCATTGTCATCACAAGGGACCCACTTTGTGTGAACGATAATGTCTGTGTAAATAATTTGTCTATAACGATTGAATTTAGATCCTATTTCATATCACTTGTCAGTCTCATCCATTAGAATTATTCAGCAAGATATATGCCCAGTGCATGTAGGCATCGTAAGCATCGAGATAGTGTTGAATAACTTACACTCGTCAAATATGATAATTCACTTGTTTGCTACCCATGCTCGTGGGTTCTGTGATCGTTTTTACGAATAAAGCAAAAATGTAGCATAATCCATATGTCAATGCCCAAAACAAATATGAATAATTATTTCATCAATATCCTGACCAACGAGTTACATGGTTGATATTTTTTTGTCTGGTTATATTACAAACTCAATATAAAACCACATATATTTCATATAAAGTCGTTCATAAGAATGAAAGTAAAACATCACCTTTTTGGCCTTTGCTTGTCTTAGACTGGTTCTAAGTTTTACACAGGCGAAAATGTCTGCTATACGAAAGCAGAGTTATAATACTTAATATTGCACGTGTCCTCTTGAGGAGTTGTGTGAGTTTTGTTGAGGCCTTTTATAACAGGATTGTTTCCTTGATTCCGTTTTCATGTCGCCAAAAAACTTGTTTTTGCCAGAAAGTACGCCAATGTAATTATTGCCTAGATTGTAAGGCGCACCATACACATGTGCTGATGCATAACGGGTGAAGGACGTGTTGTACTATGTTGCTGACGTTTTTATATCAAGTATGAAGGAAGCAGAACAATCGTCGCCTGCTTTAACATGAACTTTATGCAGCCACACTTGAGTGTGTGACCAATTTAGCTATTTCGATACTTGTAAATAACAACAAAGGAACTGCTCTAAATGGTACCTAGCTAACTTATATGCACTACACAGCGTATGGTCGGTTACCCGATTATTCTTTGTCACTAATGAGTATTGCGTTACTTGCCCTTTACAATTTTCAGTTCCCACAAATTGAAGTATAAATATAAAGTCAAACTAAAACCGTTTACTGTAAAACTTTTCACGAATAAAATTTACTTTTCCTTGTGCTTCTTTTCAAAGGCAAACATACATCTCGAAATGCTGTGTCCATTTCCAAAGAACTGATAAGCTAATTTACGATCATGCAGGTATGATTGACTTTTTGGTATGAATTTCAAAATTTTTGTCGGTGTTCAAACTTTGATGTGGTTTTCAAACTTTGTTTAATTGTATATCATGTTCTTTAAACTATTATTTTGTTTGACATTTTGTGAATAACGCAGTCATCTCCATTATTCTCCTTCAGATAATTTTGAAAAATGTACCATTTTTATGTCAATATTCCAAACTAAAGACCTTCCAAATATATATATTTTTGCCATTCTACACGAAAGTATGTTCAAATATATTCAACAAAGCTCTGTAGGCGGTATGTTAATAAACTGCTTTTTTTCATTCCATCTTATCGAAAACAAAGTTTTATTTTCCTTTACCCTAGTTTATATCCTTTTCACTTTGCATCAATCCAGTCATGGAATTATTAGCAATGTTGTAATACACAATTTGCTGAACCGAAGTTTTGCAAGACTGTTATAGTGTTGCGTGATCCATTGAATTGCCTTTAAAACTATTGAGGAAGTAGACCCGGAAGGTGGACGGTGGCAGTGACGGGAAAGTTGTACTTTTAACTTGGTGAACTTCTTGATATTATTGAGAGAGAGAGAGAGAGAGAGAGAGAGAGAGAGAGAGAGAGAGAGAGAGAGAGAGAGAGAGAGATGTACAATCCTATGTACATGAATATACATTAAACATTTCCATACAATACCTGTTCAAGAGAGGTATCTTAGATCATACCTTGTCACCTTCTAAATTGAAAAATGAATAAGCATCCATTTCTTACAGGGCGAAACAGCCGGATAAATATGGCTGATGGCGTCTCTTTAGCCGCTGTACACCTGCATATCAACAATGTTGTTGTTGTTGTATGGTTTAACACCATTTTTTAGGACACGATAGGCTATACATGGCGGCCAATATTATTGGTGGAGGAAGAACCCGGGAAACCCCCCGGAAAGAACCACCGACCCAATAGAAGCTACTGGCAAGCTTTCTCACATAACTACATTAGCTGAATTTTAGACTCGAACCCACGCAGACAAAGGTGAGATGAAAACGCTTTTAGACAACTCGGCCACTCGGGGCCCCAAAATATCAACAATGAGTGATATAATAACTCGTATTATATACCGATTTATATGATATTTTACTAGAAATAATTGCTTTGATATAACAACTTGTATCATATACCAGTTGATATGATATTTTACTAGGACAAATTGTCTTGATATAACAATTCATATCATATACCAATTGATATGATATTTTACTAGGACAAATTGCCTTGATATAATAACACGTATCATATACCAATTGATATGATATTTTGCTAGGAATAATTGCCTTGATATAAAAACTCGTATCATATACCAATGATATGATATTTTACTAGGACAAATTGCCTTGATATAATAACTCGTATCATATACCAATTGATATGATATTTTACTAGGAATAATTGCCTTGATTTAACAACTCGTATCATATACCAATGATATGATATTTTACTAGGACAAATCGCCTTGATATAACAACTCGTATCATATACCAATGATATGATATTTTACTAGGAATAATTGCCTTGATATAACAACTCGTATCATATATCAATTGATATGATATTTTACTAGGACAAATTGCCTTGATATAACTACTCGTATCTTATACCAATTGATATGATATTTTACTAGGAAGAATTGCCTTGATATAACAAACTGGATGACATCTAGAAAGTTGGAAAGATTTTGAAAACAAATCGATTGCCAAATAGAAAGTATCGGTTTGCAAAGAAATCATATAATTATACTTTAAACAGCTAAAAGCCGTTTGGAAATATTGTAATATATCAGCACAATTAATGTCTACTAATAATGGTAATATTTTATGCACGCTGAAATTTGTCCCGTGAATGGGACTCGCGGTTTATACTTGTCCCGTCGCATATGTTTATGACGATAAAATTCAATTAAAGTTGACAGAGGAGAAAAGACGATGCTTCTGCTCTGACTATCAGTTTAAGAAATAATACCTTACATATTGTCAAAGATTATAACTTTAATATCTTTACAGAGTTTTTCTTTAACGAGTTTGGAAAATCAAACTAAACAAAATAATTGAAGTACAGCAATATATAAATGGTTATATGATACAATGATTTTAGAGGGAAATTAGCTTTTATATTTAGATGCTTGACGATAAGTAGTAAATAAATAAAATAAATGAATACGATCAGATATTACAAATGTTGAAAAATGCAATATGTAGACCAGTTGAACAAGGAAACACAGTATACTAAAGGTGGAAAAGTTGTCTTAATTGAATGATATCAAACTAATATCGCAACGGAGAAGGGAAACGATAACGGTAATTAATTACTGATGAATGCAGACGAAAGCAAATATTCAATATCAGCAAAGAAAATGTAAAGTCATTACTAATTATGTATTGTGTGCATCAAATACAAAATAAAGTACAATAGTAATCAATGGCCTCACTTTTTATATTTAATGCTAGCCATTGTATAATCAAGACTAAACACATATTTAATCCGTAATCCGTTTTCAAACTAAGCAAGAACGTAACATAATACACAAATAAAACTTAAACAGCATCGTAACCAAAGCCTTCTAGACTCTTTCGAGATACCCATACAAATGCCGTGCTGAGAATGACCAGGATGTTGTGCATTATTTTTAATGTGCACTCAGACGTAAAGGAGATTTTATATAGACAACTTAAAGATTTTCCTACTGGCTAGATGTATGGATTGTATTTGTTATTCACATTCATCCTGAATTTAGAATCGATATCAAGAAAATGGGAGACGATTTCTGAGGAGTAGAGAAAATCCTTCCATATCAACTGGTTCGTATCTAAGTTGTGATACTTCTTTGTTTCAAATTTTGTTATTTGAACGTCATTGCCACGCCTAGAAAATAGCCAGAGAACTAAATTATCCTGCAAACAATGTGTGTAAAGAGACTGCTCACATTACCAGAAGAATGATTTATTAAACATCTTCCGTTTATTCTTTGAAGTAACTGATACACTATTTGTATATATGATTTGAAAAGTGTCTTTGGAATATTAGATACACGAAGGTTTTGAAATTAACATCCCCGTTCATTTTTTCTATCGTGCTAATATTTACATTTTTCGGACCATTTTGCTTGAAGTTTTCTCAATATGTTTTTCAAACGCATCTTTTTATTATTAACCTGTGATATAGTTTATTTTTTTAATATCTTAATTATATTTAAATATCTTCTTCCCCTTTGATACTGTAATAGTCTAATTTAAGGTTTTTTTCTTTGCAACGTCTTTTCAAACCGTACTACAAAATAGGATACATTTTATTTGGTTGCTTTGTTTATTTACCTGAAATATCTTAAACGAAATAAATATATAGTTTATGTTATCTTTAACATGCTTTATGTTCATCGGTCATTTAATGTCCTATTCAACATTATTATCTAATATGTACATATCCCTTGTAACGTGTTATCGCGTGAATATCTTGATTCAACCTAAAGAAACATTTAATTGGCCTAGTAATTATTCACATACATATTATTAAATTCAATAAGTTTTTGATATTCGGATATTCGACTAAGAAACATTTGCTAGCTTCTAAGAACTATTGCCCAAGTAGGTACTCCTGGCAATATATTTCTCTACTGTGGATTTATAGTATTTCACAGAGTTCCGGTTCTTTGTCTATCTTGCACAAAATTAAGAATTCTTTTAAACTCATTTCGTGTGAGTCGAATATTAAGCTATTTAGAGTTGTATTAACTGCTGGATAAATGATTGTCCCTGTATTCAAGTAGTTGAAACAGAAACAGGTTCATGTTCTATATTTATTATTGACTGTTTGAGCTATTATTATTGAAAGAATAGTTTCGTACTCTATACAAATATTTTCTTCTTCTTAATCTTTGTTAGCAGCTTCTATTACACCTGGAGATTGAACTTTAATTTTACGGGTGAACATAAGGGCAGATAGAACATAAATGTGCTAGAATTTGAATGTCTCATGGAATCTTAAACAAATTGTAATAAACAAAGCCACCTTCAGTACTAATGTTTGGTGCAATACCAGATCCTGAACGTAATTTTCTCTGGTATTCATTCAGAATTCTTTGTTCCACACTATTGTTACATAACAGTAGTTGGTAACAATAAATCTGCGTAGTTAATATTAATGACGTAATCATTGAACTATTTTATCAATGCCATAGCAAATGAGTTGCATTTAATCAGCATTATACTAAAATTAGTAAGCGTTGTTTAAAATTTTTGGCATTTCTTTTGATTATTAATATAAAAATTACAACAAAATTACCTGTCATAATTAAATTCTTAAATCTACTGAAGCCTGAACTTGTGAACTGTGTTCTGGTTTATAAGGACTTGTAATATGTGTTGCAGTGATGTGTAGCGTTTTGTTTGGTAATGCAGGGTTGTGCATTTTGCCGTCGATTGCCATTCGATAACTTTAAAACAAAGTTGAAGAACATCGTAGGCAATAAAAACGTTATCACTTTTATGTTGGCTTGACTTCGGTTGCGAAGATTTAGGAAGGGTGATGTCCATGTCTATTGCACGAGCGCTGGTTACTGATAAGTCCAATATGTGACAGGCAGGTACGTCCACATAGGCTATAGGGGAATATCTGGGGTGTGATGGGTGTTGCCGATGGTACTCTGTTTTTTTTTGCCATCGTTTTTCCTCCAAGCTGGCCCGTCTAGTTTGTTCAAAAGTGGCAATGGCCCGGTGAACTGTACTTCTCCACCTTTCACGGTCAGAAGCTTGTGATGCCCATTGGTGGTGGCCGATGCCACACGTGGTGGGTGTATTTTTCAAGGAGTCCTAATATCTCTTACTAGGTGCCCCTCAATCACGGTGATCAGTGGACAGCACACCATACAGTGCGATCTTTGGCAGGCGATGATCCTCCATCCTGGACATGTGCCCTGTGCAGCTAGCTGTATCTACATTAGCATCATCTCAACGCTGGTGATCCCTGCTTGTTTAAGGACTTCAATGTCGGTGAAGCAGTCACTCCAGTGGATCTTGCGTATGGTGCAGAGACAGTGCTGATGGAAGAGATCAAGGAGTCGGAGGTGGCGGCTGCGGGTTACCCAGGATTCAGCGCCACATAGGAGGGTAGTCAGTCGACAGCTCTGTAGATGCTGATCTTTGTATTTTTCTTGAGACTAGCATTGTACCATACTCGTTTTATAGAGTCTGTTGAAGGCGTTGTTTGTCTTGACCAGTCTGTTGTCTATTTCGTTGTCGATCTTGAAATCAGAGGATATCACAGAGCCCAGGTAGGTGAACTGGTGGACTACATTCAACTTGTTGGCTGTTTCTCTTCCTTGCGTGCAGGCTGATGAAGTAACTCAGTTTTCTTTAGGCTGACCTCAAGACCAAAGAGCAGGCAAGATTCTGCAAAGCAGGATCTTACGTGTTGGAAGGCAGCTTCCATGTGGGAAACACAACAAGGACCGCACCATCTGTAAAGAGACGTTCTCTGATCAGTTTTGCCAAGGTCTTGGTGTGGGCCTAAAGTCGACTTAAATTAAGGAGGTTGCCATCGGTACGAAATCGGATATAGATGTCCTCTTCATCATTGAGGTCTTCTGTTGCTTTTTGGTAGCATCATGCTAAAGAAGATTGAGAACAGTGTGGTGGCTAAAAAGCAACCCTGTTTCACGCCATTTACAATGTGGAAGGTCTGTGACAGGTTGTTATTATTTCTGACCTGACCAAGCCGGTCTTCATGCAGTTGGATGATAATGATAAAGATCATAGGGGACAGCCGAGCTTTTCAAGGATTTTCCACCGTCCAATTCTACTCACCTTGTCCAATGCCTTCGTCAGGTCCACAGATGTGATGTATGTCTTTTGTTGTGTTCTCGACATTTCTCCTGTAGCTGTCTCAGGGCGAACACCATATCAGTTGTGTCCCTATTACCTCTTACGCCACATTGACTCTCTGGAGTACGTTCTTCTGCAACACTCTAGCAAGGAATTTGCCTGCAATGGAGAGCAGAGTTATCCCATGGTAGTTTGAACAGTCAGACTTTTCTCTCTTGGTTTTGTACAAGGTGATGATGACTGCGTCTTGGATTTCTTGTGGAAATTCCCCTTGCTCTCAGCAGCAAATGCATAACTAATGAAGTTTGGTGTGTAATGCTGGGCTTCCACTCGTCCATATCTCTTGTGGACTATCATCTTTTCGTGCAGCCTGTCCAGTCTTCATCTGTTGTATGGCTTTTACAGTCTCTTGCAGTGTACGTGCCTCATCGAGGTCCATATTTGGTGACTATTGTGGAATGCGATCACAAGCTGCCTCCTGGACTGTACGGCTAGTGCTGAAGAAGGTGTGGAAGTGCTTTGACCAGCGGTTTAGTATAGATTTCATGTCGGCGAGTAGCTCATGTCTATCTGTACTCCGTAAGGGACTCTGTATTTGGAAGTGAAGACCATACTCTTTTTTCAACGCTTCATGGAACCCATTGTAGTCACCAGTGTCAGCGTACAGCTGGTTTCTTTCTGCAAGTTTTGTCCATCATTCATTTCGTATGTCTCGGAGCCTGCACTGGAGGGAGCTGCAGATAAGGCGGAGAGATGCTAACTTCTTTGTACAGGGTGGTTGAGATAAGTGGGCTTAATATACATATCTTTTTGCTTTAGGCCACAAATACTTATGTTTTAATGTAAAATCAAAAGAGAAACTGTTTAGGCACTAGGCGACACTAAATGTATGCGTCACTAGCAGTATGATTTAGCATAAGTTCCAATTGCACAAAAAATCATTTTCGTCACGAATAATTGCTGATCTAAGTAATTAAATTGGTTGGCAAGAGTGGTTTAAAACGATACCCCTTATATGATTGGTAACTCTGCTCTCTACAACGTATGTAGTTATACGCTATAGGTAACTTACGTATTTTCAGGCGATAAAACTTTTACTTCGCACACTCATTAAGCATCTCATTCCCATTTCTCCATTGATGGAAATAATCATATTAAAATTAATTTGATTACATGAGCTCAAAGTAACGGAAACATTTAATTTTCAGGGGAACAATTGCCTGCAAGGGAGGTAATTAAATCTTCTTGTGGCAAACCATGCACCTGTAACTCCAGTAATTGTTATTTTGGTGATGACCCATGCATGTGCGATATAAAAGACATAAAAGAACCAAGGAGTTGTCCTAATAGCATGACTATGAACAAACTGACAGGAGGTAAAAGACAATAACATAAATAGTATTCTAGTATTCATATATATATATATATATATATATATATATATATATATATATATATATATATATATATATATATATATATATATATATATATATATATGTATATATATATATATATACGTTAACTATCTCTTCATAGCGACTTGAGTTAACACCATATATATATATATATATATATATATATATATATATATATATATATATATATATATATATGGTGTTAACTCAAGTCGCTATGAAGAGATAGTTAACGTTGATAAAATCTGAGAAAATATGTTCCATAACATGTGAACACTTGAGCACGTACATCTATCAAATGGGAACACCGTGTGGTATTTTTTACTTAATTTCACCTCTTAAATACTTCATTCTAATAGTATGAAAACAACGCATGTTTATTCCTGTCAAAGTCGGAAATGTCCTATGTCCTACCGTGTTCCGATTGATTATTATGGCGGTGTTATTTTACACGTATACCTTCATTCCTATGGCATATGGCAAGTTATTTACAGTTTCGTAGTTCTTGTACATTTTAATATAATACGATAAATATGGTTCTTAATCGCAAGTTTCAAAGTAAAGTGCTTTGCCCACGAACTCATCATATTAACTGGTTCTGGCTGCTGATGTATATCTTTAGGAAGCCATTTTCCTTTTGCCTCGATACGATACAAACGTATGTGTATATGTACGGTAAAAACCAAATAAAATCCCAGTAAACAAACCGAGTAAACTAAAGAAGCGGGTTATGTAGATTATTATCGGTGCATAGTCTTAAAGTGCAGAGTACATGTTCACATGATAAATTAAGCACAACCTTGATATAAAACGAGGCTTTTTTTTCCTTCTCACATATCAAATTGCCGTAAAATATTGAGTCTGGTCTCTTTATTGAAAACTTATTCAAAACTTTCACAACAGCTTAACAAAAATTTAAGTATTATTTTGATCTAGAACAGTTATGATATTCAATGATTCTAGTTAGCATCCCTTTTAAATGCCTTTATGATGGTGTGAATGTTTTTTTTTGTCATAAGGAGCGTCTTTCTTTTGCAAAAGAAAACAAACTGAAGACGTGAAGCTCTTATTGAACATAAATTTTAAAAATCAGAAATTGCTTATGGAATATTTTTTAATTCAGATTTGATTGGAGATGAAGATTAATTACTATTAATTAGTTATTAGTGAAGAATAATTTATGTATCTCCAATAGTAAAGATTTAAAACATGTTAATATCATTGACTTGGTGTGACACGTTCTCCATTTATTATTTCTTGTGATTTCGATGTATTCTAAACAGCGCCATGGGTAATACTTAAAGTATTCTATCTTTTAAGTTTAATTTTTGTTGGTCTTTGTTTTATCGTATGTTGTTGTTGTTTTTATTATTTTATAGCGTCTACGTTCTAGTATTTGCAACTGTTATGTTTATTTAATTTGTATTGTTTATTGGCTGTTCTATGTTATGCATATCTTTACTGTGTACTTGACCTTTGTCCAAAATTAGTTTAATTGTGTACCCGACCAATGATATTGTTTTTGTAAACAACATAATATAGAGCTAATATTTCTATATGTTTTTTCATTAAATATTCAGATCATTATTAGTTGTAAAACATGGTTAGTTCAATTTGAATTAAAGACAGTCTTGATTCTGACCTTAGAAGCTTCCAGAAAGGCAATTTCCTATAAAGGTGACAGAAAATGTCCAGAAAATTGAAATTGCGACATATGTCAAGTAGAGGTGAATAGAAACATGTTTACCTTATAATTATTCACTGAAGATATAGTGTTCAGTAATACTCTTGCTCGAAAACATAAATTTGGAACTATAGAGAATTCAGGCAAGGACATTTGGGTTATATTATGGAGACACCTCTGATGAAAGTTAAATACATCACTACATGCAAGGCCATTGGCATATTAGTATATTCGAGACTACCGACTCATCAACACATTCAATATTGGAATTTACTTGTAACACCATTACCATTGACATTCAGTTAGAACTTCATGCACTTGGACTTGTGATAGAACATTTGGGACTATTTAATTCACAATGTTGTCAGTTGATTTTAAATTTTCACTTTGCATTCTAGGAATATCAATTTATTTGTTTTATTTTACTAAAATGATCCTTTTTTCTTTTTTCTCGCTTAGTTTAAGACCATAGAATCATACCAATAACGTTATTTTATATTTCGTGTTTCTTGTCCTTCCTTTTGTATTTAAGACTGTGAACCATGCCCAAAATACACCTTCAAGGATTACGAAGGATGTGGACCATGCTATTACAATGAAACAGAATGGTTGTAAGCAGACATTTTATCAAATTAAACTTTCATCATTTGTAATTGGTGTTTTTCAAATTGAAGAGAAAATTATATATATATATATATATATATATATATATATATATATATATATATATATATATATATATATATATATCTATATATATATATATATATCTATATATATATATAGATATATATATATATATATATATATAGATATAATATATATATATATATATATATATATATATATATATATATATATATATATATATATATATATATATATATATATATATATATATATATATGAACGACCTAATAGAAATAAGTCAATATCGATAACTATCCGATCAGATAAATGTAATCGTGTGCATCATGTCCTCTTTGAATTTGTTGTTTTCCTTTTCTTGTTTTAATATCTGAATTGAGTCACCTATCGTTTCATCTGTTCATTATTTTTGATAAAGTTCTTCCGGGCTTTTCATGTGGCTGCTGATTTATGTCATTGGATCGTTGCTGAAGTGCTGGTTTCGGCATAAATTTGCGACTTTGTGGCTAGTGCTATTGCAAATTTTGATTGACAGTCCAGTTGACTTATTGATTTATAAATATTTGTGCATGCTTTTCATATTCTCCGTAGAAATAGTTAACTGAAAGTGAAGTCTTGATACCTCCATGATATGTTGCTATTCTGTAGTCCATTCTTAGTTGACCCATCATTCTGTGTGAGATTCATTTTTCTTTATGTTTGTTGCTATAGTTCTTCAAAGGTTTCTTAGCATTTTTTTCTGCCTGATAATTCTATTTGTTAACTATTTTAGTTAGAATTGGCCCTGCTCATTTTTGATGTTGCTTCTGTATTTCTTCTAAGAATAACGAATTGGCAGTTTTGTTTGAAGATTCACTAGTTGTTTAATTTCGACAAAGAAAAGTTAATCTTTTTTAGATTCTGTGTTTGTAACCAGTTTCTAATGAAAATCGAAACAACGTCCTTTCTGCGTCGTTAAAGTTCTTCTCTGCATTGTTATAATTCTTTGTCTATCTCCATAATTCTTCGTTAATGTTCATCTTAAACTCATTAGCAAAGCACAGAGTCGTTTTTTCGTTGACATTATTCTGCTGATGAATAGTTCTCTGCGTGTCTTTTGTTTTAAACAGAATCTCCTCGGTGTAAGTCGACCTTCAAGACAATTTTTATATACATCTTAGAGGAAGTCCGTTCTTTATTTGTTCCCTCACCCACCCACCGATAATCGTACTAAAAGGTGTTACTCTGGACTACTCTCATATTGCACCAACATGTTATGAACATAACTAAGGCTGCAAACCTTGAACTGAGAAGCATCAGCTCCATTCGCAAATATCTTTCAGATGATGACACAAAAATACTTGTGTGTTCATTCTTTCTTTCAAGACTGGACTATTGTAACTAAGTTCTGTCTGGTTCGATTCAATATCTACTCCAACGACTTCAGAACGTTCAAAGCACAGCTGTTCGGATCATCCTTAGAGTTACACGATCAGAGCACACCTCCTCCCCGCTGCTTTGTACCCTACACTGGCTATCCGTTCGATTCAGAATCAAACACAGAATTTGTTCTCTGTGCTACATTTCATTGACAGACTCCAGTCCAACATACCTATTCGAACTCACCAGCAAGATACCTACGCTCCTCTTCTGACAATCGTATACTCATTGTTACCACTATGCAAACGACTTCATACGGACAACGTTATTTTGCATACCAGGGCTAAGCAACGTGGAACGAATTGCTCACTGAACCTAAACACAAGGACATAGTAATCCCTTTCAAAATTGCTTTTAAAACTAGTTCTAACAATGTTTCCTACCTTAAATATGTTTTTTTTTGTAATCATATCATTATATATGCCTTATTATAGGTTGTTTCTAATGTTGTAAAGCGCTTTAAGCTTATAGAGATTAGCCTCTGTGCAGAGTCTTGATTATTATTATTATTATTATTATTATTATTATCTTAAAAAATTAATTATATTAATACGTGGATCATTTTTGATGGCACAATGTTTTTTTGTGTATAAAAAATTTGTTTTAAAAATCAACACCCACACATGATTTTGTGTTCCGTTTTTAATCTTTAAGGCACAACTCAGCCACCTACAAACGTTAATAACGCAAATAATTAAATTTACATAACATTACACGCCTTACATCATACCACTTTATGCCCCTTTCTTTACGACAATCGCAAATAGGTTCTAAACTTTTGATAAATGTATTTCAAACATCGAAAGAAGAAAACAATCCATTACAGTCGCAGGATTACTAATATAATGGAAAAGAAGCTTATCGTATTGTGGGCATAAATCAAAAAGCATATTTAGGGGATTGATTTACAGTTTCTCTAACATTTTATAAACAATTTGGCAATATAACATTCTAAAGCAGTAGTTATTTAAAATCTTGACTCTGATGGACATTTATTTCAAGCAATCAAGCAAACATTGTAACAGTTTTGCATGAAACACAAATCCATATGATGTATGTTTATTTTTTAGCTGTTAAAGAAAGCTTTTTTCTCTTTTCCCTTTCATTCAGAAATGCACACAGGAACGGAAGCTTCCCTGTGTTTCCACCTTCTTCTTCAAGTAAGTCTCAACCTCTCGCACTCCTATTTTAAAAAATAAAACATCTAGTTAACATTAGGGAACCTGTCAACGTATTTTTCTAATAATAATAATAATAATAATAATAATAGTCCTGTGTTTTTACTTGGTTTTGTTTTTAATGGAATATTTAATAACTACATAAAGTAATCACTCTCAATTTGACGTTGTTGCGTATATCATCCATGGTAGAGACAATCCAGAGTAAACATGAGCTAAATATGTATTTACTAAACTCAGCAAACATGCCAATTCTAAAGTAGTAAAACATGTCCTTATTCTATTTAAACAATTACCATGATTTCATTCATTACTGATCACAAGTGTAAAATCTGAAGTACGAAATATATAATAGTTTAGCGTTTTCCACCATTTGTGACAATGTGCGATTTTCATGTTTCAGTTCACATACAAGTGCAAAGTAACTAAGCTCTGTAAATCTTAACTAAAGAATTCTTGTTATTATCCATATTGTTAGTTAGGTTTCATGAACGCACTGTTTTTAGGCAAAGAAACCAAGCCTGCAAGCACCAAGACTACTGTAGATGCCTATGGAACATCTTCGACCACCGATTCCGATGTGAATGAGTATCTGAAGGACTCGACAGTCCCTCAGTATATGATGTAAGTACCCTTCACAAGTAAGAGTGTTCTTCGAGGGACCCACCAGTACCTTCATGGCTATAGTAAACCACTTAAAAAGTGTTAAATTGTTTTACCATTCCCTCCATAGATAATGTCACCAAGAGTGTTTAAACGGTTAACCAGTCCCTCAATAACTAGTCTATATTCCCTCTATGGAAAAGTGTGATAGAAAGACTGGTTAATCCCTTCCTAGGTAATGTGAACTCCATACACAGAAACGAGTGTTCGAAGGACTAATCTATTCTTACATTTCTATTGTGAAGTCCCTTCGCTTTCATTGAGCTACTTATCATACAGGTTAGATAATATTTTAATTCATAATCTACAGAGATTCGAACCTAGGTCCGCCGGTAAACGGCATCCATCGAAGGTCCTGCAAACACCAGTCCATATTCAATCATGACTAAGCACGCATCACCAAAACATTGTGCACAGTAATCGGTGTCGGTATTATATGCACTCGTGTGCAACATACACACTCGCATGACGACCTGGTAATTAATTCTCATATATGTACACAGTTATTTACAATTCCTATGAAATAAATCAAGGTATATATGATTAATTATAGAGAATTATAATATACACCAGACATAACGGAAAGTGCTATCCCTGGATTATACAAGAGAATGCTTGATAACTGTATTATCAAACATTCTCCATCAGAATCCGGTGATAGTACGTTCCGTTCTGTCTTGTGTATATTTATGATTCTTCTCTCACAATAACTAATTATGATAAATGCATGAAATTTGCAGTCATATCTTTCTTCATTCCATGAAATGTTTACACAACTTAAATTCAATTTGAAATATGATTTTATGAAACAATTTACCTTTTAATGCATTAATTGAAAGGTTCGATGAAAAAAGAATCAAGAATTGAGAAACATGTTATAACAATGTCTCCTGATGATCTGTACCAATCATATATGAAACGAAGAGCACATTGCAAAACAGTTTTAAACGAATCTTATGATTCAAAATTTTGCCGATTAACCACCGAGACTAGCTTCTTTGTCTAAGTATACTCAGCTTATGCAAGTTGTTATTACCATGTACCAAGAACTCTGTGAACAAAACTCCTTCGGCTCTAACTATTTCATCGGGAGCGGTGAGACGTCTTCGACATTATTTATGTTTTTTTTAAACTAATTGTAATGTAGTCATGGTCAGGCGATATTTCTGAATTATAAACCCAATCTTAATCTTGTATTCGCCCTATTTACGACTCAGTATATTAAACAATAAATTACAAAAGATTAAGCCGGCTGAAATTTAAAACTTCCAGTTCATTCTGAGTGATTTGATAACATGATCGAATAAATATTGTCAGCACCATATTAAACATGTTAAGTCATTGGTGGAATTCTTTTCAAGACATGACAAATCTGTATATGTGGTGTTTGTTTTTTAACAAGTTGGCCGCACAGTACAACCAGGTGAGATCAAATGGTCGTGCGATAACGTCAGCGCATTCTAATTTGATCGAAACATACTGATAATATAAAGATCACTACTTTAAAAGTAAGTTCAGCTTATGGAAGGTTCTAATGGTACGAATAGTACTAACCGTTCTAATGGAACTAATGGTTTTAATGGTACTAATGGTACTAATGGTTCTAATGGTTTTAATGGTACTAATGGTACTAATGGTTTTAATGGTTCTAATGGTACTAATGGTTCTAATGGTTCTAATGATTCTAATGGTTCTAAATGTTCTAATGGTAATAATGGTACTAATGGTTATAAAGGTTCTATGGTTTTAATGGTACTAATGGTACTAATAGTTCTAATGGTACTAATGGTTCTAATGGTTCTAACGGTTATAATGGTCCTAATGGTTCTAAAGTTTTTAATGGTTCTAATGATTCTAATGGTACTAATGGTCTAATGGTTATAAAGGTTCTATGGTTCTAATGGTACTAATGGTTCTAATGGTACTAATAGTTATAATGGTACTAATGGTTCTAATGGTTTTAACGGTTATAATGGTCCTAATGGTTCTAAAGTTTCTAATGGTTTTAATGGTACTAAATGTTCTAATGATTCTAACGGTACTAATGGTACTAATGGTTCTAATGGTTCTAAAGGTTCTAATGGTTGTAATGGTTGTAGTGGTTGTAATGGTTCTGAATGGTACTAATGGTTCTAATGCTACTAATGGTTATAATGGTACTAATGGTTCTAATGGTTCTAATGGTACCAATGGTACTAATGGTACTAATGGTTCTAAAGGTTCTAATGATTCTAATGGTACTAATGGTTCTAACTGTTCTAATGGTTCTAATGGTTCTAAGTGTTCTAATGGTTTTAATGATTCTGTTCGTTCTAATGGTGCTAATGTTTCTAATGGTTCTAATGGTATTAAAGGAACTAATGGTATTAATGGTTTTAATGGTTGTAATGGTTGTAATAGTACTAATGGTTCTAATGGTTCCAATGGTACTAATGGTTCTAAATGTTCTAAAGGTTCTAATGGTACTAAAGGTACTAATGGATTTAATGGTTCTAATGGTACTAAAGGTTCTAATAGTACTAATGGTACTAATGGTTCTACTGGTACTAATGTTTCTAATGGTTCTAATGGTTCTTAATTTTCTAATGGTTCTAATGGTACTAATGGTTCTAATGGTTATAATGGTACTATTGGTTTTAATAGTTATAATGGTACTAATGTTTATAAATGTTCTAATGGTTCTAATGGTTATAATGTTATATAATACAGTTATTTTAATATATGAAGTCAGCCTGACGGCACATTGCCAAAATGTGACTACTATACTAACATAAAATTCGAATACACCTAAATGTAATTTAAAGCTATGACATCTCCTATAATTTAATTTCAAGTTTGTAACTAACTTCCTTATTTGACATTAAAACAATAATTACTGTAAATGTGTATGAAATTAGCGCGAATAAAATGTGTGACCATTGTTGACAAAACCAACTCGAACATTTAGGTCATATGGTGGATCATCATGGTCGGGATCATTTGTTACAATTTCTCCTTCTACTTAATAAACGCTTCAGAGGGTAGAAAGTATTTGCTGGTATCATGGACTTGAAGTTTGATTCTTGATCGACTGTTTTTTTTGTATTGCATGATATGAATAGAATTGATAATTGCGTACAGAATCATTCTTGGGCACTGGGGCATCTTAATCGAACGCTGTATGAGGAGCCGATTTGAACATATTATTATATATTTCTTGATCTAAATCGCGATCTCGCTCGCGATTTCAAACCACTTCCCGTTATCATATTTGCATTAATATTTCCCTGAGTGTCATGTCCATCATTTATCCGTGATGCTATTTTTTGATCCACTGCGTTACTTATTATTTTGCTAATACTTGCAGGCATAATTTCCGTAGATGGTAGTGGTCCTAGTGACTTCGTCACTGGTGACTTTATCACTGATGATGAAGTCATTGGTTTCTTTCTTCGCCGAACTAACTATACTAGTTTTTCCTTTGCCAGGGAAAATGCTTTCCCGGCAACATCACCAACAGCGCTAATACCCTTATCACGAATAACATCAATAGCTTTCATTGATAATTGTTTTGCGATTGGTGCTATTTTTGGAGCTATTCTTGCAAATAACCCTGTAATGGTATTGCCGAGACCATCTCCATAGTACGCTCTATAAACTGGCAATCGTGAGTTTACTACATATACCATGGTCGGTTTATTGTGGTTGTAGTGTATGATCATCTTCTTTAAATGCTATTTATCTAATCAGTGATTCATCACCAATGACACAGTCATCAGCGACAAAGTCATCAATGACAAAATGTCACAGACAAAGTCATCAAATTAAAAACTGTGGTAACCGTCCGCTAGCTCATCAATAAACTCTCGATATACACCAATATCCATTATACCACCCTCAAATAGTCGTCTGCAGATATCAGCGGCCTCATTAATTATTTCTGGTGAGTTATTTCCGGCTCGTTTCCCTCCTACGAGAATTTCTAATCGTGATATATCCCCGAGAATACTATTATGACAACGAACTAAACCACTACATGAAACCCCTCTTGGATATCCATTAGAGAATTTTTCAGTTGTACCAGTTGCACCTTGTGCATCATCATCTTCTTCTATTCGATCAGATAGTGGTTGACCACTCTTTTTTTCTTTTATCATTTGTTTATACGAATTAAAATTATTATCATCATTTGAGATTTTAATTCCACCGTATTTTGCCAAATATATTTTTTATACCAGGTGTCAAAAGTTTTTATACAGTCTTCAAACCCATCATTTATATATTTTTCCCTTGTTCCCTTTTTAAAATTGTTAACAGTAAAATCAACTTAATTCATCATCCGTGGAATTTTTAAATTTTTTCATCGCTTCTTCCGTAAATATATTTTCAGGTGGATATATTCTCTCTCTCTCGAAATTTCTTCATCTTCTTCAATAATATCACCCTCTTGTTCTTGTTCTTGTTGTTCCTGAAGTCGTGCAGCGGCTATTACATCACCAGGAAGTGTTTTTAAAGATTTTTTTGTTTGCTTGGATCTCTTTGCTATTTTTTCAAGTACATGAAGAAGGGCTGGTCTTTTCCCTCGTTGTTCCTCAGGAATATCTCCCCATAGAGCTTTTTCAGTGGTTGATACGACTTTCCCCGTTGCAGTGGTTATTGGTTTAAATAATTGTTCAGTTCCCGTTGTAAAAATAGTTTGAAATTTTTGTCTCGTTTGGAGCTTATTTCGAACGGAATCACGAATCGGAATAAATCTCTTAATCGCAGTCAATCTCTCGCGTGCTGATCTAGTTGTTAGGGCTTCACCTACCTTTATAAATATAATATATGATCTAAATTGTAAGTGAAAACTCACCCACCCCCGACAGTATGTCCATTACTTCCGGATTGGTGATAAAGCACCGAAATATCATACCCATCTATTCAAATTCGTTCTATGCGAGTAAGCGCATACCTGTCTATAGAATTATTTGTCCATGGGGCTTTATTGTATGCGGATTACTCACCTGCAATGGGTTGGGCATTGTTTAGAGAGTCAGAGATTTTTCACTGTGTTGAGGTAACCAGAGGGGGATTTTCGTTTTGTCTAATGATTTCTTCTCTTTCTGTTTTGATTTTCGAGTTTATTGTGATTTTGATTTCATATTGTTTGCCCAATTCACTTCTGACCTTTTCGACAGCAATGAACAGCGGGATAAATTTTTTGATGTCGTTACAGAATACAAGCGATTCATTTACCACGTGCTGAATTCGTTTGATCAACCCATATTGTTTGGCAAGGACATATCTATTATTCCGGACGCTATCATCAAGATCATGAAATTCAGAGATAATCTGATTACAATCTAATTTATTTGATAATTGTATTCCTTGATTTTTTACATTTGAAATCTCAATTATAATGACATTCATATTTTCGAAATTCATACATGAAATATTATATATCTATTAAAAAAAATAGGGGTCATTTTGACCCGTTTTTGTATGATATGATTATATATGATATGATTATATATTAACTCCATTCGCTCTAGGGTGTTATTCACATCTTATTGCGCCTAGAGATATTATGCAAGTTATGATATGATGAACCCCATTTGGAACCCCTCAGGTTTTATATACATCTGAGAGGATTAGAGGTACCACGAAGCATAGTCTCTGAGAGGGGTCTAACTCATCAAATAACGGGTTAGAACCTCAAGAAGGTATGATTGGTGAATGGACGTCACATTACATATAGATATATAGATATATACATATTAACATATTTACAAGTATTTACATATTTACATATTTACATTAAAGTTTAACATTATATGTCTTTGCGTTAATTAGTATATATAGCAAATTTACCTTTACAAAAATTAAAGTTGTAGAAAGTATTATCTTTTATTAGTCATTATTGGCAAGAAAATAAGCATTTTCTACTGTAAATTTGATAATAACTTTGATTTGCATCAGAGTATATCTTGTGTGTAAATACCTGCAACAAAGCATTACATTACACATTCAACACCTTTTACCAGTGAGCCTGGGTTCAATCCTCCATCCCAGCAGTGGTCACCATTCAAGTTTGATGGTTTTTTCTAGATTTTATAATCTCTATTGCAACCAATGCAATACCACCATATCCCTATGTATACCAGTTATGAAGTGCACAAAAGGACAGTAATCTGATGCATGAAGAATTTACAAATCAGGAAAACTTCATGTCGATGGAGATGTCTTTTTACTACTGTAACCTTGGTTAATAATTTAGTGTAACGCTAGCACTGAAAGTCACGTCTTTGTTGCATCCAAGCCACTGCATCACTGCCTCAAACTAGCTGACGAATGTTAGATCACGTGTTCTAATTCCGTCATCTGATTGGTTCAACATGAACATATCTAAAATTAGTAACTGACCTCGTGTTTGGCAGAACAACAGACAAGGAGGGGCCCAAACAAGGGGCTAGGTTAGAATTCATTGTGCGTTATTCAAACTATATCTAACCAATTAAATTACAATTTAAATGACACACAATACATAGGTTAATATACACTTTATTGTACATATAAAATAATCTTTGGCATAACGGGGGCAAGTCCTGTCACAGCACACTGCACCAGCCTAGCTCTGATTTTTTTCTTGTTGAAAAGGAATGCCTCAGGAACTCATGGGAGTTAGACAGTTGTGAAGCATGTCCGACACCTGTATGTGGATCCTAAAGGGCTGATACGAGGTATATATAGGGACCAAGAATCACAGAAATGTTCTCTGAGTAATGTTTTCACCAAGCAAATGACTCATTCAGAATTTACAAAGAATAATGCATTGATTTCAAGGGATGGAACTGATTAATGTGTCATTGACTAGTTGTTAGATATTTTTGGCAATAGAGTTATTAATAAAATGTATTTCCCAAATAATTGCTTTTCTTTAATAGCTATATAACCCCTTTGTTGTTCTTTTATAAATATTGGCCATTATCATGAATAAAAATATATAAATTATGATACTGTTTGATTCTGATGTTAACTGTACATTTTGATGTAATGATTTATTAAACTATTGACCATTTTGTTATTGTTTATATTTTTCTCTTTTATCTGGATTTCTTGTATCTTTGCTGGAACAGTCCCATTAAACAAATCTCTATGGTTGACCTAACTATACCATCTGTCCTTAAGTTAAATGAAGCAAAGTGGACAAACTATTTAAACTATGTAAGCATGTGGCAAAAAGCTTGCAGTTTAGTTTGGATTTAATATCTGTAAAGTAAGACTTTCAATGCCTTTTATTTTTGTAATGGCAACTCACTGCTTTTATAGTCTTTACAGTGACTAAAGATGAACTTTCATCTTTTTGCTATGTAAAGATATTGTAAAGGTGATACTGATACATTTTACATCTTTACTTGTATTTAAGTATAACTTAAATATTTGTAAAGGCAACTTTTCAAACAGTGAGGACAGCACAAGACAATACAACATATTACAATGCATTATAGGTGGACACACAGCACATACACACACGAGGCTGTTCTACAT
Source organism: Unio pictorum (assembly GCA_030141615.1). NCBI lineage: Eukaryota > Metazoa > Mollusca > Bivalvia > Unionida > Unionidae > Unio > Unio pictorum. Next base: position 16,068,869 of record JARLTB010000442.1, on the reverse strand, counting down.
TCAAACTGAAACCACCATACCCCCAACAAAATCACCCGGCTTGAATGCAAAAACACTTTCACACCGTGTGACGGTGTGTCACATATGGAGGTTTCACGGTTTGAATTTCGAATGGCTTAAAGCCCCAATACTGTAGAAGACAGCATGGTATATAAGCTAACTAATACATGAAAACCAATAATGTGGTGTGCGATTTTTATTCTTTCGTGTACTTAATTATGACTATTGAAAGTATCTAAACGAAACCAAATACTTGAAAACAATACATCAAAAAAAAGAATACTACCTATTTGATTCATTTTCTCACAAAACAAATACTTGATTATTTCCATTGAGATCCGGTGACAGTGTTTCAGAAACCAATACACACAAAAAAAGCCATTCAATCATCGAAAAATCCCATTGAGATCCGGTCCGGTGACAGTTGTTTCAAAAATCATATACAAACCCAGACGAGTTATCAGTAACTCTGTTTCATAAACAATACAAAAGCCCACACAAGTTATTCTCCTTAATGCTACATATAATAATTCAGGTACATACGAATTGAATTCTGTTCTTAAATTTTTTAGAAAAGCCGATCTAGTGATATTGTCTGCAACATATCGTACTAGGTATCTACAAATATCGAAATACTTTCCAGCTTCATTCAAATATTGAAATACTCTTTCTTCGTTATTTTCTGTATTAAATGGTTTTATAGGTTTCGCATTTTTCGAGTTTTTCCAGTCCCTCCTCGTTTGGTGTTGTCCCTCCTCGTTTGGGGTTTTCACTTTGTGTTTTGGCTCATAGATTTGATAAAGAATTGTTCTTAGGATTAAAATCAATATGATCAACTACAAAACCATCTGGTTAGTACTGATCATAGATCACTTGATAAAGACTCTAATCATATTACAACCCGATAGAATCCAGTGTGAAATAGCGTGCGAAATAATTTCAGAAACCCCATTAAATGATTTCTGGGAAGCGTGGAGACCAAACGATTTAATAGTAGCAAGTAGAAAGATACTCAGAGACACACGTCAGATGAAGTTATTTAACACGCATAAAGAAAAATTTGCAACATTTCCAGTACCATTGTGTTATAGACCCAAGAATACACGAAGACAAAATATCGAAGTTGATATTCCAGACCTGACAGAGTCAGGGACAGAAAAGCAGATTCTGGTGTTAAATGATATTGTGTTGGTTGATATCAGTGTTGTCGAAGATGCATTGCGTGCTGATAAATCCCCATGGAAGCTAGGATACGCAGCGATGATACATTCTTCGCAGGGGTTGACTATATTCGATACAATTGTTTGGATCATAGATAATCGCATCGAGTGGTCGAATTTAGTTTATCCTGCGGTGTCCAGAGTACGAAGAATAAATCAACTTTGAAGAGTTGTTTTAGACTATAATGACACTACAATAGGTGATATTGTCAGCGATGATATGATCAGGAAAAAAACTCTGGTTAAAAACAACAGGACAAAAAAAAATAACAAAATTTGACATTGATGCTGAATTTATAATCACACTGAAACAACAACAGAATAATCACTTCGTGAATTGTAAAAGTATAATGCGTTGGTGTCGGTCGGATAAAGACCCTGCCAATTTACCCTAGACAGAAAAAATAGCAGTGTAGGTCATACCAGAGATAATGTGATGCTGACTTGTCTTGAGTGCAACAGACGCAGAGGTGTTAGTTAAGACTATGCGTTGGTAATTGAGTATCCTCGGGTATCACTTGTAATTGTTCACGAGTAAATTCGCGCTGAGGAGCAGTTGAATCCAACCTATAGACTGGTGGTCTACCCGTAGATCTACAAGACATTTTATGTGCAGTAACACTCCAATAGGATCAGTACCTCTTTCTTTGCCACCTTCAATCTCTAATAGTTCATATAAATACTTGACATTGCCGAGTATTGGTTGTTTTGAAAAATCATTTTGTGGTTTTACAGGTATATACTTGTTTTTAATCGCGTTGTTAGGTTTCATGTTGATTGTTCGAGTAATCTCATTATTTAGCACGGTAATTACGCCTGGCAATCTCTTGACCCATTCACGGGATCGTTTATCCTGAATAAACTCCTTCGCGTATTGATATCCAAATAACCGCTCAGCAAGTGTCAGATTAAATCGTTCAACAATTGCCTGATCGCGATGTAATGCAGTATGTCCTCGTCTGATGGTGACATTATGATGCTTCATTGTTGATAACACTGCACCCTGAAATTCCTTGCCACGATCAACCTGCAATAGATTCGGCCAATGCAGAGGACCCCGCCGATAAATCCTTTCAAGCGCAGAAGCCACCTCAGTTGAATGATTTTGTCTTTAGAGGTTCTGCTTGTTTGTATCGACTCGCAACATCAACTACAGTTAGCGCGTACTTGTAAACACCATCATGCAGCAGAAATAATATATCAGCTTGATGAACTTCATTAGGGACGCTGACATCAAAATGCGAGAAGTTAATTTGTTTAGGCGGTGGTAGATAAAATGCCATATCGCCTGTTTGGATAACCAATCCGCTGCAGTGGTATTTTTCACCCTTGCAGCGCTAGCGAGTTTATTGATTGGTGCTTTATCCCTCCAGTATCCTCTTGGAGAATAATAAATAGATTCCATGATGTTATTAATTACCAGCACCCAACATCAATTTACTTTTCATTTCCGATTTTATCAAAAATGAAGCCAATTTTTCTTTGAAGGATTTATCATGATAGAATTCAACGCATGAATCAATTTCACATCTGCGATATGTCTGTTGCAGACTGCTGCTTTTATAAGCAGCATCATGAGCATGACACGCCTTATCGATAGCGTTTATTGGATATTCGCCAGGTTTGGGTTGGTTTTGATCATCGAGTCTGATATCGAGTCTGGTCCCTGGTCCACAATAACTATACCCTGGAAGGTGTTTTTCTCCCGGATATTTTCCCATGGTGTTCCTGGGAGTTTTACTAATTTGGCTGCAATATCACCTCCTCTTTTTTTATATCGTTGATTTTATCAAGGGAAACAAATCTGAATTTTTTGGTACCACATTCTACACACTTACCAGCAAGTGCTGATCTGTTATTTTTAGTTGCAATCGTCGTCATGTGTCCTAGTACACTTCTTACATTTCACACAATATAGATCCATAATTTATTTATAATAACATGAATGTAATTGATTTATCGGCGAGTAAAACACGAAAACCAGTTAAGCATCATGCAGCGCTACTAAATCCTATCCGCATGATTATAATCGGACCATCTGGGAGTGGCAAGATGCAGTTGTTACTTAATTTGATAACGAGATGGATGAAATGGGATAAATTGTATTTAATAGCCCTAGTGAAGACGATCAGCGATGTTACGAGGTGTTAAATGATTTTAACGAGAAAGCAAAATCAGAAATCGATGAGGATATTATTGAGTTTATAACCGATATCGAGGAAGCACCGAGTATTGATGATATTGATGGAAGTATTAACAATTTAGTCGTATATGATGATGTCATGTTAGACAATCAAAAGAATCCAGCTAGGATATTTTCCAGAGGTAGGCATAAAAATACTGATGTGATGGTTTCAATTAGGCTGTTAATCTTAGCTTTTCTATATATATTAGACACAAGGCAAAAGAAAAGTACATACAGTTGGCATACATAAATAAAATTTCTTATCAAATAACATTTTGTTGCATTTAAACAAACAAAAAAACAACTATAATTACTTTTTCATGATTCATTTATGTATATTTTTCTCAAGATGTGGTCCATTACTTATAGTCCAGTTTGCTTATTATCATTTGAAATGTTTCCAACCCAAGAGCTCATAGTCTTTCATCGTCAGATATCTTAATTGATATATCTCACAATCTAATGTCTATTCTACAAATGATAAAATATTATCTCATATTTCAGAATTGGAGGTGCTTTATCCAGTGGTTCATGTAATAAAAGTGACAATTTTCTATTTGAGGGCAGTAGCAAGGCTGAACAAATTGAATGGTTTGAAGTAATCACTGAGGATTCTACTTGGTATGACTGTGGCAATGATGAAGCTTCAGTTCCTGAACAAAGTGATGAAAAAGAAGTCATATATGAAGGTCATGAGGATGATGATGAGAAGCCAATATAAAGTGTTGCCTCCATAATGTTGGCTCAAAGTGCAATTCTTGTATTGTCATTTGCATTAAGGCACAATATCACTGGAGAGTGTTTAGCTGATCTACTTACACTAATTTCTTTCCACTGTCTGGCAACAAATATCATTCACAAATCTCTATACCAGTTCAAGGCCTATTTCCGTAAGCTTAAGGCACCATTGAAATTTCATACATATTGTGCAAACTGTGAATTTCCCTTGAAAGAAACAGTTGAAAGGTGTCCAGTATGTGATCATGGTTTGAATGGCAAGAATAATGTATCATATATTGTTGAGATTCCATTAGTTTACCAACTAGAACAATTATTTAACAGATCAGGATTTCATCAAATGTTGTTGCAAAAATTCAGTAGGACAAAATAACACTCAGATAATATAGAAGATATCTATGATGGTGAACTTTATTGCAAATATTCTAAACCTGGTGACTTTTTAAACAATAAAAACAATATCTCTTTTAAGTGTCACACTGATGGAGTGCCATTGTTTAAATCATCAAAGATTAGCATTTGGCCCATATTTCTTGCAATCAATGAGTTGCCTTGTCAAGACAGAATGAAGCAAGAAAATATATTTTTAGGCATGTGGTTCGGAAAATCAAAGCCAGCTATTTCAACTTTTCTAAAGCCTTTTCATGATACTCTTAAACATTTCCAAGATGATGGAATTACAGTACGGTAGATTGCTCACATTGTGAACAACAAATCATTGTGAGGGGAATGTTACCGTTTGGTAATTGTGATCTGCCTGCCAAATGTATTGTAATGAATATGACACAATTCAATGGAAAATATGGATTTCCCTAAATGCAAGCAAAAAGGTAATATTATCAAAACTGGTAAAGGACATACACGGATGTTTCCGTCTGATGCTGCTTTGATTGATGGTCCAAAAAGGGGCCACTCTGAGTTTGTTTCTAATTGTGAAGATGCATTTGCAACCTCTTCTCCATTTTTTGGAGTCAAAGGACTATCTTGGCGGGTTAATGTTAATACTGATATTATTAATGGAACAGCTATAGACTATATGCATACTATACTTTTGGGGATAGTGAGACGACTACTTTTACTGTGGTTTGACCCAAAATTTTCAACTGAACAATTTTCAGTGTCTGATTTTGTGGAAGTTGCCGATCGTAGACTGTTAAGCATAAAACCACCCTACTTTGTTCACCGCCATCCAAGGAGCATTAAAGATCATGCTCAATACTGGAAGGCATCAGAGTGCAGAGCCTGGCTGTTCTTTTATTCAGTACCTGTTATGTTTGGTATTTTGAAGAGCGAGATTTTTCAGCATTATTTGCTACTTGTTGAATCTATATTTATACTGAACCTTGATTCACTATCTCATGATCAGCTTCTGTATAGTGAAGAACTTCTAATAAAATTATGTTGCTTATTCTCTGTATTGTATGGTGAAAAGCACATGTCAGCAAATTTACATCAGATACTGCATTTACCTGACGCTGTAAAACAACTTGGACCATTGTGGGTGTATTCCTGTTTTGCATTTGAAAGCATGAAATGAAAAACTGATAAAGCTTTTTCATGGAGCACAAAATTTTGTTGTACAGATAGCAAATGCAGTATCAGCTTTACTTAAATTACCAGTTCTCGCAGAACAGATTGAAAAAGAAAGCACATTAGGGTACTTTTTCTGTAAACTTACAAGTACTAAACACCATTACAAAATTACAGTAAAAATATCTAATGGCATATCCATGATACGTGGACAACGTTTGTGCAACTTGGAAGAAAGATATCAATCTGCTTTAGCTTTGAAACTGAAGAACTCATTAGGAAAATGTTACATTTTTATATAATGTTATTGAATGGTGTTTTATATCATTGTATTAGATATAATGCAAATTTCAGGAATTCATACACTGTAATGTACTTTTCACAGAATACTATCTATTGTGGGCAAATTCTTTTTTTTGTTAAATGTTGCCCTCTGTGTTCATGCAGAATTGGTCAGTGCCAGTGCTTTGCTACATATATGGCCATCATTTTAAAGATAGACTTAGATGAAGAGTGTATTTTCACCCTGGGTAACACAGACTTTAAAAGTCAAAATTGACAAACATAAGATCTGGGAGTGTTACAAATATTTGCATAGCAGTACCTGTTGAAGATATTATTGACTTAGTTATGAGTGCAAACATTGTTAATCAAAAACTGTATCTGTCAATGAGGCCTAATAACATTGAAAGTGATTAATAAAAATCTTTGAATTTTGTATGTCACTGTGTCTTTTCTTCTACCTTTCTTTGACTTTGAAAGTGTTTTTCAGCATTCTCAGGATTGAAGTGTTGCATTGTTCAGGCATCAGCTTATCAGAAAATATATAATATTCTGTAGCTATCAGTTCTATAGTTTCATAAATGACTGGCTTAAATGCCTTGAATCAATATGCTGGAAATGAAACAGTCAATAAAATGTATTGCTTAAAGGTTTGGATTTTGTAAATCTTTTATAAAAATGTGGAAGCTTGCTGTTTTTACAAGCTTGCGGTTTTTACAAGCTTGCCCAAGTTTGCAGATGCTTGCAAGAAAATTTGAGAGATTGTATGCATGCTTGCGCAAGCTTGCAAATATTCACTGAAAAGCTTATTTTGATGTTACAAGCTTGCTGCAAGCTTGCGGCAATCTAACCGCAAGGATGTATTTTGGTTTGGGTTATGGCCATGTCACTAGATCCAATAGTCTATCCACAACAGTGCTGCAGGGCAGCATCCAGGGTGGCAGAAGGAGAGGTAGACAGAGACAAAAGTGGACTGTCAACATAACAGAATGGACCAGGAAAAGTTTTGCGGAGACACAGGCATTGGCAAATGATCAAGACAAGTGGAGTGAACTGGTCAGATGTTCAGCAGCAGTGCCTCAACGACCACACTAAGTCAAGAGATTGATGATGATGATGATGATGACATGCATATACATTTGTAAAATGTTTCATTTCTTTTTATTTATTTTTTTTGAATCTTTTTTTTAGTTGACATCTTAGATCTTGTATTGTGTTGAAGGAACATTCAACCTTTATACATAAACATACACCATTCATAAAACTTTTTTTTTGTTTTGAGAGAATGATTCCTAAACTATCCAAGATATTTCCAGTAAATTTTAAGGCCAAGTCTTTTGATACTTAGATCTTTTCAAATTATTTTTTTTATATATTACCATGGAAACAAACAGCGTAAGTATATTAATTAAAGTGCTGCATCATAGCTTTCTAGCTTATTAAGTAGATACTACATTGAGATTGCTAGACCATATTTTATTATCAATAGGACTCAGTACATAACTGGGTTTGATATACCTGTACATGACTTGTTTCTTTATCTTAAAGTTATCTTGTATGTATTTTCAGAGGTGTAGTGGGCTTTTTCATAGCTGGTATGGCACTTATGTATCTTTTCCAAAAGAGAACCCTCTGCAAAAGAAGTGGAGCCAGCAGTAAGTTCCAACAAAATTTTTCTTAGTGAAATTTCTTTTTATTCTCACCTGCGAATGACAAGACACAATATAAGTTTTCCAGAAATAATTGCATCAAACTAATTTTCTAATTTAACTGTGTTAAATTTTTGAATGACACATTTCTCTAAATCAGCTGCTTAATAGACATCAAAATTTCAGCATAACACGGTTGAGATCACATCAGTTTTTCATAACAGATTCTGTGCTGCCAATATATAGCAGGCTTTAAATCACTAAATACTTTTAAAAGTTATGTATTTTTTATAGTACCATTATTATAATTGTAGTAGCATTTCATTGTATTAGCCACCATAGCATGGTCATGATAGTTCATCCATTTAGCTTTCTCTCACTGTTACCATGTTTGTTGCCGGACAATAAGTAAGATTGTCCAGCCATACATTGTTACCAAACTTTCTGCACTTGGGAAGGAATACCTGTTTATAAATGTTTGTGTCAGGTATCACAGATTTTGATCACAGTAACATAAAGAAGAAAAGCAGTTTCCACACCATTAATTTTAGTAGTCCACCATTTACAGTTATGAGACTTTAAGAAACGAGCTTAATGATTTAAGAATGAAAAGTTAAAATGTCAAGGTCACCATGATGAAAATAACAAAACTGGTTTCTGAATGAGATTTTTGGAATATTAAGTTTTCTACCTCTAATAGTTACATGGCTTGGTGGGTGGCTTGCGTGTGAGGTAAGGATGTTATGAGGTGAAATAGTCAAATGTCAAGGTCACATTGATTGATGGAAGAATTTTTTTCCCCAGATAATAACTCTTTCTTCACCAACTGCATTCACCAAAATATGTGTATGGCTTGCATTGTAGATTTTGAGGTCAAAGATAAAGGTCAATGTTTCATCACAACAACGTTCGTTTTCCATCACATTTATCAAACTTTCTGGAATGTTTGCACTTGGGATAAGGAGGAATTATGTCAGTTTTGGGGTTTAAAGGTGAAAGATTCAAAGCAAGCATGATAAATAATTTCTGCACATTAACATTAGTTCAACATCACATAAATGGATGAAACCTTCAGGATCATTTGCACTTAGGGTCAACCACTACAGTGGCCTCATGGTTAGGGTGTTTGCCTTGGATGCAGCAGATCATGGGTTTGAATCCAGTTGGGTCATACGAAAGACTTATAAAAATGGTACTAACTGCTGCGGCATTACTAAGTACTCAGTATTAAGAGGTTATTATTAGGACTGGTCGGCCTGGTGTCAGGATAATGTGACTGGGTGGGACATCATGCTACATGTTTGTGGTATGAAGCTCCAGTGCTAGACATCCCTATAAACTGCGACACTGCAGGCATCATAGCGATATGACTGAAAAATTGTTAAAGCTACTTTAAAACCCCAAATCTCTCTCACACACACTTGTGGTAAGGACGTGCCTATTGATTTTGAGGTTAAAGGTTACGGTCACAGTAACCCATAGAAGAAAAATGGATTCTGCATTGTAACAATAGCTTTACATCATAAACCTGAAACGATCTATGTCGTAAGAGATAAGACTACAAAATTTGCTGTTAAAGGTGAAATTGTCTGCGCATAAATTTCAGTTTATGTTGTAGACATGACATAGAGTACTGGCACCTTGAGTGGCCGAGTGGTCTAAAGCGCTTGCCGTTATGGATCACTGCAGTCTCACCTCTGTCTGCATGGGTTCGAGTCTAAAATTCGGCTAACGTAGTTATGTGAAAAAGCTTGCCAGTAGCTTCTCGTGGGTCGGTGGTTCTTTCCGTGGTTTTTCCCGGGTTCTTCCTCCACCAGTAATACTGGCTGCCATGTATAACCTATTGTGTGCTGAAAATGGTGTTAAACCCTAAAAAACAAACAAACAAACATAGAGTACTTTTAAAGAAGTGTAAAAGCAAGTGTATAATATGCTTTTTATGTTCATTATTTAATGTGAGACAGAAGTCACAATCTTGTTATTTTATATTGAATATCTCCCCAGAGTTCATAGCTCAATAATATGTATACATCAAAGTTAGCACTGAATTTATAAAATTTGACATTTAAATTTGCACAATAATGTTGATGAAAGTTCCAGAAAATCCATGATATTTCAGCCATCATTTGGTGACAGAAAAATATATAGTTGAGTCATAAACTGTGCTAAATCTGAGCTTGACAGGATTTATACACTCCAGAAACGAGCAGTACGTGTTATTTTAGATACATCTGTTGACCATACCTCAAAAGCATTATTTACAGAACTCAAATTTTCTCACAATATATGACAGGATAGATTTTCACAAGGCAGTTCTTTTATATAAATATCTACATGGAATTGCACCAGAGTATCTTCAGGACTTATTCAGGCCTTTTTCAACACAATACCAGTTGAGATAAATATCACATGGAAACCTTCTAGTACCAAAACCAAGAACAGAGCAATTCAAAAAGAGTTTTCAATACTCTGGTACACTACATGTAAAATCGTCTGAAAATATTAGAGTATTTAAGAAGAGATATCATGAGCATGTATGTCTTTCTAATAGATAATGGAATTTAGTATTTTAATACTAAACATGTTAAAATAAACAGTAACTATTGCTATCTTCATATAACGTGCATTGTTATACTCTCCTTAAGAGGGCCTCAAGGGAGAATAGTCCTTGACTAAGGAGTCACCCTCTTTAAATAAAGCATCATTATTATTATTATTATTATTATTATTATTATTATTATTATTATTATTATAACTGAAAAGATCAATAGTTAAATTTATTGACATGTTATGAAATATTTTGGAGGTTGGGAAAAATGTCATTCTGATGAGATTCTCGCCCAAAAAATTGACATAGTCAATCCTGGCACTAAGGTTACTTTATAAGTCAGATAGACTGGCAACCTCTTAGTCCACTACATATTGTCATACTGTATCAACATGCATGTAGATTGTGATCTTGGTAAATATTCAAGTGAAACAATTAAAGTCTCTTTCCCATATTTTCCCTTGTGTTATGTAAATTTAACTAAATGCTTAGCGATAAATCTTTCCTGATGTTCGCACTAGGAACATGGGATTAAATAGTATCATTAGTATTAACCACCAACATTCTCAAGTCACCTTTTGTAGTGATTGATCTAGATCAACTATAGAATATAAGCATGATGATCTGATAAGAATGAGTAAGAGCTACTGATTTTAGATTACTTAAAATGAAAGCCGCTGAATCATAATTATATACTTTTTATAAGAAAGCTGAAGAAACTCTGCTTTGTTTAGTTTTTGGATGTAATTTTGTGATTACAGTATTGATAAATGATAGATCAGTTTGAAACATTTCTCCTGGCAGATTAAGTTTTATATAATGATTATTTTCATTATTATGTTTCAGGCTCACAATACACAAGCATTTCCCAAGGTAAGAGTATTGTATTAATGAGGAATCATATTTTCCATTTACACATTTACAATGTACACCTGAGCATAATGTACACCTAATTTTCATGTGCACTTGATTACAATATGTTTTGATATTATGCCCACTTGATTTAAATGCACACCTGAATATACTGCACATCTTATTAATGTGACAAGACTGCAATATGCACTTAATTGTGATGCATACAGGATTATACCTCAAACCTGATTACAATGTACACCTTCTATAGGAAACCTTATTAAAGTCCATGCCTAATTACAATATGTAGATGAAGTTTAATGTGTACCTAATTACAATTTACATGGATTACAGTGCATATAGTATTATAGCATCCACTTGATTACAATGCACACATGGATATAACATCCACCTGATCACAATGCACACATGGATATAACATCCACCTGATCATAATGCGCACATGATCACAATGCATGCATGGATATAACATTCACCTGATTACAGTGCACATAAATCGAATGTTCACATTATCTAATTATACAATCCACCAGATTACCATGCATGCATGGTTATAAATGCTACCAGATTACAATACACACTTGGTTATAACATCCACCAGATTACAATACACACATGGTTATAACATCCACCAGAGTACAGTGCAAACGTGATAATGGGTAAACCAGAGTACAGTGCACACATGATTATAATGTGTACACCAGAGTACAGAGCACACATAATTTATGATTATAATGGGTACATCAGAGTCCACAGCACACATGATTGTACTGAGTATAATGTGTACACCAGAGTACAGAGCACACATGATTTATGATTATAATGGGTACAGCAGAGTGCACAGCGCACATGATTGAAATGAGTATAATGTGTACACCAAGAATACAGAGCACATGATTATAATGAATACACCAGAGTACATGGCACACATGATTATAATGAATACACCAGAGTACAGAGCACAATTGATTGAAATGAGTATAACCTGTACACCAGCATACAGAGCACACATGATTATAATGGGTACACCAGCGTACAGAGCACACATGATTATAATAAATACATGAGAGTACAACGCACACTTGATTATAATTGGTACATCAGAGCACAGGATACATATTAACCACTCCAGTGGCCTAGTGGTTAGAGCGTCCGCAGCGGAAGTGGGAGGTCGTGGGTTTGATCCCTGGCCAAGTCATACTAAAGACTTACAAAAATGGTACTAACAGCTGCCTTGCTTGACGCTCAGCATTAAAAGGTTAGTTTTAGGACTGGTCGACCTGGTGTCAGGATAATGTGACTGGGTGGGACATCATGCTACATGTCTGTGGCATGATGCTCCAGTGCTAGACATCACTATCAACTGCCTCACTGCAGACATCATAGCAATATGACTGAAAAATTGTTTAAGCTACATTAAAAATCCTAAAAAGAAACAAACAAACAGAATGCATATTATAATGGGTACACCAGAGTACAGTGTACACATGATTATAATGGGTAAACCAGAGTACAGTGTACACATATTATAATGGGTACACCAGAGTACAGTGTACACATATCATAATGGGTACACCAGAGCACACAATATTATACACTAAAGTACAGTGTACATGATCATAACATGTACAACATAGTACACTGCATGATTTAATGTGTGCAATAGATTACAATGGGTACTCAATTATGGCATGGCTGTAAAAATTGTTAATACAGGCAGCCTATACCGTATTTTGGTGTGTATAACGTGCACTTTTTTTACCTAATTTTCTTATCTTAAGTCGGGGGTGCGCGTGGTATACAAGAACTAAAAAAAAAAAAAAATTCCAGGTCAATCTGAAGAGGATGAAGCACTCACTACTTGTGAATTATTAAATCCATTGTACATTGCATTGTAACTAAAATGTTTACAGGTACTAGCCGTATTAAAGAAATAAATGATGCTTACAAATAGTCTTGTTCTTTGATTGCTTATGTTAATAAACTGGTTTCATTTCACATCACTGTGTCAAGTTTTGTTCTGTGCCTCGGCCGGAAATACATGTACATAACGACTGGCAACTTGTTCAAAAGCTGTGCAAAGTGGAGCGGAACAAATACCACTGTGTGGATTACCGTACTTGTTCCGTAAATGTTCAGTACCGTATTCCATAACTGTTGATCTAATTGAATTTTTCTTCATTTATTATTGGTTGAATTGAAATATAATATGTGTAGAATTCAACTAGTGTTAATGTTCTCATCAGAGCATCTGTAGGGGACATTTTTTTTTGCGACTACGGGTTCTTTCTTACGGGAACACTGATACATTGTGGAACAAAAAAATCAATGTATGAAGTCGGAAAACATTTTTTTCCTCTTTGGAAAATAAGCTTGTTACTTAGTTTTATTTCTCATCTTAAATCATAGTATTTGAGATATCTTTGCGATTATACAGTGATCAATGGCTTCAATGCTTCATTGACTCGGTGTGGTCTTTTAACGGTAATCGGCGCCAGGTAAGCTTTGATGCGCTCAACATAGTTACAATGCTTTGTCTCGGTAATTCAGGACATACAGCGACTTTTCGAAAGTGATGACAACGAAGTGGAATTTGAGGGATTTGATGCAATAGATTGCGTCAACTAGACGAACCTTTAAAGGGCCCTTTTAAGGGCCAACAATAAAATCGGAAAGATACAATATCAATATTGCTACTTTTTCATTCACTATCTAAAATGACCAACTGTTGTTGCACTATGAAAACGAAGCGAAATACCGGTAGTCACAATCTTAAAATGCATTATATCACATTCGCGTTATATGGCAGAACTACGTTTTTTCCACTATATTTGGGTCGAAAATCGGGGTGCGCATTATACATCGGTGTGCGTTATACACACCAAAATACGGTAGTTGGTATTTTCTAGTAAATGATGTTATGGCCAAGACTTTTAAGAGAAACTAATTTCATATATTATTTTCGAAATAAGCACATGTTAATATTTATGTTAACTTGAGGACGACATAACTTGTGGACGACAGTGACGGACACCATAGAGAATCTAAAAATTTAGATTAAACAGCTGTAATACATCACCAACTTTTATTGCATAATTCCAGGATGCCACGTCACTAGTCTTGAGTTAAATATTCCCTACTCAAATTAGTAATTAGAGGCAGAGAATTGAAAAGAACAGGACCCCAGTCTGACTGAATTGTCATAGCCAGCATATGTGGAATTCCTCCCTTATTATCCTTAGAATTCATGAGTAATACATGAGTATTAGTATTATTATGGTATTTTTGGATTTTAGTTAATGATATGAGATAAAAGCGTTTAGTACTCCATGACTTTAGTACTCCATGACTTTAGCCTTAAATCACTGGCAAGTGGAAATCACACATGTGAACCCACAGTGAGCCTATTTTTGTGGTGAGCCTTAAGTGATGCTACTACAGGGATGACACAGTCGGGCCAATGCATCATGTACAGGTAAAACGTTGGCAAACAGATCAGTGTACACTGCAAACAGATCACTGTACACTGGCAAACATGAACAATCACTCAATTTCACTTTCTTTTTAATAATTAATTACCTATTTTGGTCACTGGTACCTCAGTTTCATATATGTGCACAAAGTTGCTGATAATTTACCATATCCTCAAGTGCAATTTAAAATTCAGTCATGATAGTTATTTTATAGTCAATAGCCACTTAATAATTGTTTATTAATTGTACTCAGACTACTTTGCGTTGCTACATGAAGTTATGAATAGACATGTAATAGTATTTAAATTATTTTACCAGCACCAACAGACACACCAGTTGCTATTTATAGGGTTCCAACAAGAATTCTGATTGGTGTGCCAAGGGAAGAGAAGGTTTTGTTTCTACTATTAGAGCAGCCCTTTTGATTACTTTTATGCTTTCTGGGGGTTCCATTATTGGGTCAGATGCTCATTAGTTTTTTTTCTTTAGATATTTTGAGCTTCAGATAACAGTAACATGCTCACTAAAGCCCAGATTTTATTTGTTCTTTGTGCATTATTAAATCCTTTTAAGTGAGACTTTTTTTGAAAACTTTACTCTTAAAACAGTCTTACTTCTTTCCTTCTTGGAGTTATCAAGGAAGAATACCTTATCAATGGAAAAGGTTAAATATGGTAATTTTGATTTAAATTCTTCTCTCTTCTATTCTGGCTTTCTAGCTGAGAAATCAGCTTGCTTCAGGAGCTCCAATTCCTATTCCAATCTCAGTCATTTGAATCAATATCCACTCAGAAATGAGCAAGGTGTGGCGAACATTAGAATCGCAAGTTTATTTATATTATCTTGAGAACTAAACATCAGTAGTCGCTAAAACCATCTTGCAGGAATTAAGAGAAGATAAGCTACTTCGACATCATTCAATATTGGCAGGAAACTTGTTATTCTGGGACTTACAAGGAGCTTCATTTCAGGTCAGTGATTATTTGCTCAATTGATGCAATATACTGTACTGCAAAGTAAGTGTACTTTAATTATTGCAGTATGTATACTTTAGTACGTAGAATTACCATTCATAGTGTTTGATATACATACATATTTTGAGATATGAGCAATGTTTATGTAAAGAATTAATATTGTAATTCGCTATTTGGGTACCGGTAATTTGTAGTAATCTCATGCATTTATTCATTTGATATTAAAGATTTGCAAATGTTGAATTGAATTATAACTTTGTATAATGGTTGCAGTGCACAACATTAGTTAATAGGGATTTGTCTATTTGTGTATACTTTGTAGGAGTATCATGTGTAAGGATATATCAGCGCATGGATATGTGCATATCTGTGTACACCTTTTAGAAGTGCAATGTACAGGAATGTGTCTGATTATATGATATTGTTCTATATAATAAAATTGATAATCTATATAGACCTTGTACACATATCAGGGAGAATGTGTATTTCGATAGACACGAATGCGTGACCAAAAATGGTAATGGCTTATCTAATGATGTTAATGTTTAGTGTGAGTTTATATAGCTAAGGGAATATTCTATACTAATGTCCTTGTGTGTTAATACACGAAGCTTTTAGGGACCAGAGGGATTTACGCCAGTGCAGTTGGTCCGAGTCTGTGGTAGACAAAAGATAAAGGAAGAACGGAGGCAGAAGTTAGATGGGCTGGAGGGAGTTGGATTTCCAGTCCAGAAAGATTATACAGATGAGTAGGAATGCAGGACAGGAGGAAAATCTATCAAACTAAGTCAGATGATGAAAAAGGCCATCACTTGATCGAGTGAAAGACGAGTGTATTAGGGATTTAATTTGAATTTTATTTGAGAGATGACTGTTATTGAATTACATTAAATTGTTGTTATTTGAATTTCACATTTTGTGTATTCATTAATTTAACTGTGTTGGCACTGCTGACTGGGGGCTTGGAGCTTTGCATCTCTCTATCACTACTTCAATTTCTGACTAAAATGATCCAGGGTGAGTCTTATGTGTTAATTTAAATAATATTGGGAGCACCTGACCCCAAACTAAATAAGGGAAACCTCTACACAGATGATGTATTACTGCTATTAAAATGTAATGGGGGTGTGGAAAACTGTTCTTAATTATGTAATTGACACCTGCATGTATTTCTGAGGTTTTCTCAGCACACCTAGCTCAATCCAAGTCACAAGGGGAATGTACTCTGTATGCTGGCTGTGGAATTAGACTGGGATCATTCTTTTCAATTCTGAGCCTGTAATTATTAATTGGAAGCAGTATTTTTCTTGGACTGGATTTGATGTCTGGAAAAGATAGTCACTGCAATTGTTGCATGTAAATATTACATACTTAGTTAAAATTATTTTAAACCACTAAAAAGTATATTATTAGAATATTTTATAGATTCAGTGCCACCCATTGCTGTTGCTAACCAAGGACCTACAACAGAGTTCCAGGAAGAGAGTGAAACCTCGGATCTAATAAACAAATCTGAGACAAATATTCAGCAGTCTAATGGATATATCATAGGGCAGCCTGTATCTGATAACAATAATCACTTGGTCAACCATAAAGTTGAAGATCACATGGATTCTCATAAATCATCCGAATCTGGCAATCATTTAGGTATTCATGGATGTATAAATGAAAGGAACCAGTCTGTATCATCAAACAATGAAAGTCCTGAAAATTTGACAGAATCAGGGGAGGGAACTCATCAAATTGATGACTCAGATCACATAAGCCAGTTCCATAGCTCTCCTCCTGTGGAAAAGGCTCAGAGTTGGACGTTTCCAAAAGATAGTGTTTCAGATAATGACAGCTTAACTGTTGCAAAAACTCTTTCAGGGTATGAGAATGTTGCACAAAATACAGTCCCTCAAGCAATATGTACAAAGGATGTAGATAGGACAAATGATAATACCAATATAATACCGGTTAAAGAGTTTACAAGAATACATCCACTCAATAGCAGGGGAACGAGGGGTCCAGATCTCAAAACACTAAATCATGAAGGTGGAATATGCTGTGAGGATTCCAAAATACCTAATGAGGATCCCAGAGTACCCAGTGAAGAAAGTCCTCACGCAAGTCCCCAATATTTGACCATGCCATGTTCTCCCACCACTGCTAGCAACAGATCAACATTTAGGCCTTTCTTGAACAGACTGATATCATGCCCAACAGGTAGGTTTTGCTTACCATGTATACATGAATGAATAATACTCACATAAGTAAATATAAATGTTTACATAAAACAAAGATGAACTCCAGCTGGCACACTGACTGGTTATTTATTCACAAGTCTGGCTTCAAACCAAACATTTTACTTTTCTGGCAATTTAATCCTCTTGTTCTGTTGTTACTAACATATGCTAAAATGCCTAAATATGATTAGATTTTCAGGTGGCATTTTCTTTGAAAAACCCACAGAAATTGTAATCTTCTGTTTTCAGCCATTTATAACATTCATACATAGAATATGACCGTCAGCTGCAGGCATAACATATTGTTGACGGATGCATTGCTCATATATTTTGCTATGTTTTGAGAAAACTGCTTCCATTAATGTACAGTAATGTACAGTTTAGCATCAAATTAAAATATACCTAAAAACACTTTAAAAAAAACATAATGGGGTGAGTTAAAAATGATACAAAATGACAAATGAAAGCAAGATCCAGAACAAACATTTCTATTCTTGTATACCAAAAATTAAATATATCAGACAAAATCATTTAGGAACTTTCATTTTTTCATAATATTAAATGTACATACTTGAAATGAAATGGTTGCTTTTGAAAAGTCCTTACAAGCAGCAGAGAGGGTGAACCCTACAACGTTTTAAGACAAAATTTGATTGAAATCCTAAAACGAGCCGTCTTATAATCTCATTTTAACCAAAAAGAGGGTGAACCCTACAACGTTTTGAAACAAAATTTTGATTGAATCCTTAAAACGAATTTTCCTACGAAATTTCATTTTAACTAAAAAAATGAAAACGGAGATTTTACGATTTTTCAATCAATTTTTTGTCTGAAATCTTCCTACGATCTCATTTTAACCAAAAAAATGGACGAACCCTACAACGTTTTTAGACAAAAAATTGATTGAAATCTTAACGAGCCTTCCCTACGAAATCTCATTTTAACTATAAAAATGAAAACGGAGACTTTTACGATTTTTTAATCAATTTTGGTCGCAACTTGTTGTCATCCACCCTCTCTGCTGCTACAGGTTAATAATTCTTTTACGAGTTCAACCAAATATTTGATCCAGTCTTTATGATGAAAGTCTTTAGGACGAAAATCCTTTGAAATTGCAAAGCAATTTAGGATTTCACAAACAAACTAATCGCTAACACCTCTTCTTGTAAATCAATCAGGTTATTTGACTGGTCGGTGAGTTTGAAATTAATTCTGGTTAATGAATTATTATGGCATCGCATGTAGACAGGATTAATTGGGTTTTCAATAATCAGGAATCCTGGAGGAGCTGTTGGTGCAAACGAATAAAGAATATATCCTTGCTGAGCTTGATTTGATCGTTCGAGATTAATTTGATAGCTTCCTTCGATAACATCACATACTAAATTGAGCGCAATCACCGATGAAATATTCACGTTGAACGGAGCGATATGCCTACCGCCACCGTCTGGGTCATTATTGTGTTTGAGGATTTTTATTTCCGGTGATGTTGTTTTTTTCCATGCATCATGAATTATTTTAAAACCAACATCGATGGCATCACTGAGAGATTTTTGTAGTTCTAAGATATTATACCCTGGTAGTTTGAACGCATGAATATTTTCTACGCGTATATTATACTTCGTTGCAAATTCTGTTCTCGATAAGGGATTATCGTTATCTAATATAACTCGAATAATTTGTGAATTAAATGTTTCCATGTCATTGATGATTTTGTTACATATTTCTACAACGCTGATAAATTCATCTCGGGTGAGATAGCCGGATTTTAGAGATATTAACAACAGTGAAATATCATTATTCATCGCTGTGAAATTTTCAACGATTTCAGGTTCGTCAACAAAATAATATCCCCTTATTTCTATTCTCCCCCCTGGCTTCTCGTTTCCAGTTGGTTTGTATCCGAGACCAAAAAAATCTGTAGGTATCCTGTATTCTTTATAACTCTTTATTGGATTATCAGGTTTTATTCTGTCGGTGATATAATCAGTTTTTTGTGGTTCTGGTAAATCAACGGTTTTCCCCCCTGGTGGTAATTCAGGCCATCCTAGTACGGTTCTAATAGAACTCTGATAGATATCTACGACGTATCCTTCTGTGCTTATCTCAATTGCGGATGATAGCGTCGGTTCATGAACCGTTATAGCTATTTTTGATTCTTTTCCAGTAATCGATTTTATTCTACGCGCGAATTCATTATTGATTTGTTCGATTTGGTATGACCCTGTTGGTATCGAAACGACGTTCCAGTCTGGAGTTCCATCGAGTTTATTCTTATTCGCAAATACCAGTGAATTATTGGGTTGTTGACCACCAAATGATTTTGATCTGATATTAGGCCAACTGTGGTATACTCGTAGTTTTGCTAGCGCTAGCGCTATCTCCTTCACGGGGACTGGGCTAGGGAAATTCACACTGAATTCAGGATTCGTTGATGTTATTGATGTTATTGATATCATGCTTGTTTGTACTGGGTTCGAGTTCTCCACTATTCGTTGAAGTAATTCCTGCGGTGTTGTCATTGTTATTATACTCATGATTTATTTCTAATTTTGGTATCGAGGAATCATAAATACTGACCATCACTGAGAACTCACAATCTGGTATGGTTGAGATTATTGAGATCATTTTGGTTTTTGGGTTCGTGTTTTCCAATTCCATCGGTGTTGTCATTGTTATTATATTCATGTTGTCGCTCTAATTTCGATATCGCGGAATCAAAAATACTGACCATCGCTGAGAATTCACTATCTGATATAATTGTATTATCGAGTGACGACGATATCATCAGGGATAACTGCGAGTATGCGGTTGATGCAATATGAAATTGAAGTAGGTAATTCTGCAGTTTACTCTGGCTGCATGATGATATCTTTTTTGCTATCCCGGTTGATATACCCCCGATTGTAGCCACCGCAGAAATGCAAATTGGAACTACGACCGGGGCAATCATTGTAACCGATGCAAGTATTATTCCGGCGCCAGCGAGAACGCTTGACACCGAGTACACAATAACATCAATTGCGGTGATTCTTCGTCGGTATTTTTTTATTTTTATTTGATACTCCTCGGCGAGGGTTTTGAGTCTATTCTGAAATTCTCTGACCTGATCATAGCGACATTGAGTTGATGAAATCATTGTTATTTTAAAAACGCTAGCGTTTTCAATTGTGAAATCCGAAGGATTTTCCTTTCAATTTAGTTATTTACTTAAATCCGCTACGAATTCCACATACCATGATACCGAATTTCCAGCCAAATTTTTATCAGTAGCTGTTATAGTGAACTTTTCAGTTGTATCCTTGTCGATGATCGTTGAAATCGTATTATTACCCCCGGATGAACTCAACGATGATATATTAAATTGAATCGGTGTTACTAGTGTTAATCGATAAATACCTTTAACGGTTGCAGTGATATCTAATTTGTTGTTTGTAGGTGTCCACGCAAATGATCCGTGTTGGATTGTGTATACTACGTTATTGGTTTTCTCATGAGGAATTTTTGTTTTTTCAATGATTGTTATCATCCTCGAAAAATCACCTTTGACGGCTTCGATGAAGTTTTTCGTCTCATCGATGGATTTTTTAATATCAGGGAGTTTTATTTCAATTTTATCTAACGGGGTTCCAATAAATTTATCAATGATATTTCTACGAAATGATGTAAACTGTTTTCCGTTTTCTTCAATTTTAGATTCAAGTGTTTATTAGTTCTAACAGAGAATTATCCAACTCATTGTCATGGGTAGCAATCTTATCAGTGATCGTAGACACAAGTGCACCTGGTTTAAGTCGTCCGTCGCTGGAATACAACGCAATAGAGTTTTCAGTGGCGTCTTGCTGCCGTTTTAAAATGTCATCCGCGGATATATTACTGGCTTTAAGTCGTCCGTCGTTGGAATACAACGCAATAGAGTTTTCAGTGGCGTCTTGCTGCCGTTTTAAAATGTCATCCGCGGATATATTACTGGCTTTAAGTCGTCCGTCGTTGGAATATAGCGCAATAGAGTTTTCAGCGGCGTCGCGCTGCCGTATCAAAATGTCATTCAATGACACATCACTGGATTTCAATTTACCCTGTTTGTCCTGAAATACAACTATTTCGTTCGGGTCAACATTTACTAAATTTAACGTCTCAGCTATTTCATCTTCAATTATTTTTTTTATATCCTTGATAGAATCAGGGGGTGCAGTGCCATCGGGTTTGGGTTTCAAAGATCTCCCCCAAATATCAATCATGTTATTGTAAAACTCTTTCTCTCTCTAAAATCGTTTTTAAAGACTTCGTTGAAAAATCTTCGATTTTCTCCAGCGATTACTAGTGTATTCATTAACGACAACATGTGGTGGTTTTCCGCTTGGGTAACTCAAGGAGTTAGAAATAGCGTTAAGGACATTTAATACTTCGCTGCCACATATTGGTGGGTCAATCATCGTTTGTGTTGGTAGCGTAGAATACCAAGTCTTCATTGGAAGGGTTTTTATATAACGCATAAACTCTTTTGGTGGGGCTAATCCATATGAATCGAAATAAACAATCCCACGTGGATCAATAGCGTATGCAACCCAGTGAGTTCCGGGTCCGGTGCTGTTATCTAAATTAATGATTCCGGTTTCAACGCTGTTTGGTTGATGTGGTAATTGATCTTTCATAAAGACACCTCTGAAGTTTTTAATCGCGAGTTTTTTAGCAGCATCGAGTAAATCAAAATTGGACATAGGAATCTTCGATTCCCGAATTAATAAATCGTTCCTGGTAGTCTTAGACCCTTTCCGCTGTACCACGAATACGGGGTTCCTGGTAGTCTTAGACCCTTTCCCTTTTTTTTATATCCTTTCCCAGTTGCCTTCTTTAGTGCCATTCCTGCTGCAGTACCAACGGCTCCTAACGCTGCCGCTTTAGCCACCGCTGGGGCTGCTGCTGCAATCAATGCTGGTATTGCAGCTAACAATGGAAATATACCGCCTGTTTTAATCATATTTTTGATAGCAGCCGCAGAGAGAGTAATCTGAACACCTTTTTTTGCTACTAGTGCATCATTGAAATGTTTCACCTGACGAGTTGTCAGCGATAGTTTATTTGCACCACCAGTCATTTGGTTGGGTTTCAACGTGATTGTGGTTCCACATCGCTTAGCCGATTCTGATTGCAATTTTTTTATTTGACCAGGAGTTAACGCAACACTAATAACACTATATGACATTATACATAATTGATTGATTCTAATGGAAAAATCGTTTACATATTTTCCACTGGTGCATCTACCACTCTCATTCTTCCTCCAACACCTTCAAGTAACATTGATTTGTCGCTGAGAATGACAGCAACCGCTCTATAATCAGCAATAGCACCACGAGTCACATTAGCTCTAAAATGTATATCAACAACAGATTGTCTCATCAAATCGAGATGTTCCAGTGAGAAGTAATAGATCGGATATAGATTTTTAAAGTCGTATTGTGATATTTGTAAACCGGTATCGACATTTTGGTCGCGTGCCATAAATGACAACAGACGATGATAAACTCGTGCAATATGATTTTCTGTGTAATTAAGTTGTATATCCTCGGATGGTTCCTGCTGGCCGTTTATTCTCAGTGAGACGTCTTTCACACCTAATTGATCAAATATCATATGACTGAAACGTTGATCGCCAACTCGTGTGTTATCCTGTAACGCTACGAATATATGACGTGGCGCAGAAACGCCTTGTTTTGATGCTAGATTCCACGTGAATAACCCGTTGATATTTGATTGTTTAACATCTGTACTCACTGATAACCAACTTAACAACGACTTTCCTCCTTGGTCCATAAATGATAGTAATCGTTCTTCTGCGGTGATTGCTGGAGTCAACACTGGCATCCACAATGATATTTTTGTTAAATTGACTTTACCGGCATCAGCATTGGGATTTGCATTGTCTGCTGGAATCCTCCAGATTGCGTCATTATCATCACCCTTTCGTACAAGCGATACTGTATGCTTCGCCCCGTAGATAACTTTTCTGACGTTTCTACAGAATCCAAATATGTGATGCAGTGGAATCGCGCATGAAAATGATTTACGCGCTCCTTGCAACATTGAGTTTCGTGTTGCAGCTCCTAGATTGAAATTAGCATCGTTGTTTATAATCATATCCTCGGCATCAATATTAGCGGTGCCAGCATTATTCTTTGGTCGTCTTATAACAAATTGTTTTCCTCCAGCGGTATTTGTAGCATCTTTTGCAAACATCATAGAAGGTCCTGCTGATCTTGTATAATCATCGGAATATCTCGCTAACCCGATTATTGTTGTAGCCACATCAACATCACGATCTATGGACTCAATTTCTTTTCCATCAATGAGATATCTAGCACTCTCAAATAACGCCATGATACCATTATTGACAAAACCGACTTGAGTACCAGCTGGATACTCTGTATCATTTGTTCGTATAATCTCTCCTTCGATTTCGATAAACGCTTCACAGGGTAAAAAGTATTTACTGGTATCATGGACTTGAAGATCAATTCTTGCACGACTATTTGAGTCTATGGCATGATAGGCGTAATATTGATAATCGCGTACAGAATCATCCTTGCGAACTGGGGCATCTATATCAAACGCTGGATCAGGTGACTGTTTGAACATTTTATTCTATTTATCAGAGTCTAAATCGCGATTTTCCATTTCATCGACGTAGTTTTTTAAAGCCACTTCCTGCTATCATATTTGCAATATTGCTTTGGTCGGGGGTTAAAGCCATCGACGCTAATTTTTCGTCTACTGCGTTATTTATAATTCTACTAACACTTGCAGGCATTTCCGCTGTAGAGGGTAACGGTTTTGAAAATCCTTTGGATTTCATCCGTGATTTCACTAATGATGTTATTTTATTCTTTGAGGCTGAAAACGCTTTTCCAGCGAAATCTCCAACAGCACTAATACCCTTATCACGAATAACATCAATGGCTTTCATTCCTAGTTGTTTAGCTAACGGCATCACTTTTGGAGCCATTCTCGCAAATAACCCTGCAATGGTATTACCTAAACCATCTCCGTAGTATGCTCTATAAACTGGAAACCGTGAATTAACTACGTAGACGGGGGTTGGTTTATCATGATTGTAGTGTATGATCATTATTTGAAATCAGAAACAATTTTTCAATTGACTTTTCAATTCAGTCACTATGATACCCACTTTCCACTAACTCGCCAATGAAATCTCGATATGTGCTGATATCCATGATACCACCCTGAAATAATCGTCTACAGATATCAGCTGCTTCATTAATTATTTCTGGAGAGTTATTTCCAGCTCGGAACCCTCCTACAAGAACCTCTAATCGTGATATATCACTGAGAACACTACCAGGACATGAAACGCTAGCGTTTCCAACTAGACCACTCCCCAGAAATTTCTTCTCATCGTATGGCTGTCTTATTTGGAATTGAAATTTTCTCTTGAAGTCTCTGTATTCCTTCATCCTTCTATCTAAACTCCCAGTATTTATTTCATACACTATATCAGCCCATTCATTATGTGACATTCTATAATCCGAATAATTGTCCGTGAAAAACTTCTCTTGTGAATCATAGCTGTTAGCAGCGAATTCACCTAAATTGTCTATATCCTCGTTGAGAATTTGTTGTTTAGCGCTCTCGGTAAATATAATTGATTTAGGTAGTCCACTAACTAGTTCTTCCTGAAATTCTTTAAATTTTCGTTTCGAAGCGGTTGATATATCCTGAGGAAGTGATTGCAAGGATTTTTTTGTTTGTTTAGTTCTTTTTGCTATTTTTTCTAACACAGGAATAAGACCCTCTTCTTTTCTTTTACCGTCAGGATCATCTCCCAGTATAGCACGCTCTATCACCTTCGTTGCTGTGGTTACTGGTTTAAACAATTCTTCAGATCCCGCAGCAAAATCAGTCTGAAGACTCTGTCGTTGTTGTAGTTTATTCCGTACAGAGTCACGAATTGGTACAAATCTCTTAATTGCATCTAATCGTTCACGAGCCAATCGGGTTGTTAATGCTTCATTGACCATTATTTGAAATCAGAAACAATTTTTCAATTGTAAAACAATTTTTTAATCCGACCTAACACCATCGTGGAAGTGTTATTTCATCCTATAACGGCTTCTATCAATGATGGCGAAAGTGTGGAAATTGTATATAAAAATAATTAATATCACACTTTCGCCATTCTATTTTTGATCAATCCGAACCAGCCATCAATTTTTTATTCACTGTTTTTGACATTATCAATCAAAAAATGCTAAAAAAAATTAAAATCTCTATGAGGGACGGTCACAATCAAATAATGATAAATGGTCGGTCAATCAAATAATGATAAATGGTCAATCAAAATTGTTCATTTTCTTGAATTAACGCCCGTAGGTTTCTAATTTTAGAATTAACCTCCTTTTTCAATTCGTATTCGTACCCCAATTCTTTTCGTATTCGTTCTACGATGGTATACAACGGAGCGAACACACTTACGTCACTGGAAAATGCGAGAGAGTCCCGAATAGAATTCTGAATTCTTTTGATGAGCGCATACTTCTTTGGCAGCATATATTTATTGTTGTTAACTCCGTATTCTATATCCTGAAAATCAGACATGATTTGATCAGGATTTAACCCATCTGATAGTTCAATATCCCAACTTTTCAATTTTGAAATCTCGGATATGATGCTATTCATGTTTTCAGAATTCATTATTCTATAATAATGATATATTTCTAAATGAAAAATATGACGCATTAGACGTAACTAAATTTAACCTTCTATCCCGTCCCTTTTGAAATCGCCGTCTTGGTTATTCCCTCTGCAACTTTTCGTACTGAAGCTCTACAAATATCGAAGTGCCTACCGGCGCTGGTTATTTATTGAAATACTTTTTCTTCGTTAGTTATCGTATTCAAAGATTTCACAGGTCTCTTCCCAACCGTTTTGCATTTTCCAGTCTTCCCTCGTTTGGAATTTTCACTTTGTGTGATAGCCTGCAGATTTGATAAAGAATTATTCTTTGGATTAGAATCCTTGTGATCAATAACAAAATCATCCTCGATCAATCCATAAAAACACTCAAATGCGAAACGATGATTAAGATAAGTTTTCGTTTCTTTTCCCTCCCAAACAGTAAACATCAAGTACCCTTGATTATTCACAGAACCAACTGGTTTCTTCAGTCTGCGGTTTCTTACAACACCATCACTAGATGCTTCATAATTTGTGATCACAGGGTGTTGTCTGAATTCTTGGTTCATTCGTATACATAATACTATTGTTTGTCTAATTCATTGTTTGGTTTCATGATAAATCTTTCGATGTAGTCTTGAGGAGTTCTTATGATTTTATCCTTGATACTGACTTTGTCAGCGTCAAGGATACTGACTTTGTCAGCGTCAAGAATACTGACTTTGTCAGCGTCAGGGTCATAATTTCTGATTGATTGTCCATTTTTTATTCTTTTATCATAATAACGCTTCAACTCCCTATATCGCTTTCCACCGCAATTCAAACACAACTGAGATTTTCCCCTGACCCCAACCCCACATCGAATACAGGGTAACGGACCAAGGCTTCCACGACGAAAGCTTTGCATATGATACCCACAGAATTCATTTCTGCATGATTTGTTACACGGGGTTATTGATCCAATCATAAGCCACTTACAGTGATTCATTATATATAAATCTTTCATTTAAATGCTTGTTTTAATTATAGCATGAGGGAATTAAGGAAAACGCCTTCGAAAAATGCTGAATTCAATGCTGATAAGGAGTTTAAGAGATTATTAAAAATTAATCCTAAATTTAATATCGATAGACCCAAAAAACGTCCAAGAGACGGAAACATGAAAGAGTTTAAGAGATTATTAAAAATTAATCCTAAATTTAATCTCGATAAACCCAAAAAACGTAACAAGAGATTATTAAAAATTAATCTCAAACGTCCAATAGACGGAAACATGAAAGAGTTTAAGAGATTATTAAAAATTAATCCTAAATTTAATCTCGATTAACCAAAAAAACGTCCAAGAGACGGAAACATGAAAGAGTTTAAGAGATTATTAAAAATTAATCCTAAATTTAATCTCGATAAACCCAAAAAACATCCAAGAGACGGAAACATGAAAGAGTTTAAGAGATTATTAAAAATTAATCCTAAATTTAATCTCGATAAACCAAAAAAACGTAACAAAATTAATCCTAAATTTAATCTCGATAAACCAAAAAAACGTCCAAGAGACGGAAATATGAAAGAGTTTAAGAGATTATTAAAAATTAATCCTAAATTTAATCTCGATAAACCAAAAAAAACGTCCAAGAGATTACCCTGGAAGGATGCTCAATTCAATCTCGATATAGTTTCTAATACACCAAAGAATACAATTCTTGATAAAGCCATGATTAGTAAAATCAGAGATTGTTTTAATGAATTCAAGCGTGATGGAGCATCTTATTGTTGGTCAACATTTCGAATTGATGGTGTTGTTGACGCTACCATGAATGATGAAAAAGCAGCAGTGATAATTTCACGTGTTGGGGAAAAACGGTATTTTTTCCGAATCAAATTCATTATCGAAGTCGATGGCAAATGGATTATTAGGGATAAATTTGAACCAATCCTCAAGAATAAAAAAGCTGTCATTGTGAGTAGAGATTCCAAACCAGGAATTCTAACCGGCATTGACAAACCATACTACGAAAGATCTTATCCCGTAACAGCAATGGTTTATGGGATATATCCGTTAAATGATAAACCCGATATCGCAAAACTAGCTCCTATGAAATATTCGTCAGGGCTTAATTGTGTAGCAGAACGAATAATAGAACACTTCACAAATGCATCCCGAGGAAATAAACTAACTGATCTGCGACGTAGGAAAATAACCGAATGGGAACTGACAGTGAAACAGCATGGTGCAAAGATTTCTGATATAGCTAAATTAGAAACATCATTAAGATTTCCAATAACCGTTATGACGATAACCGGAGAGGTTTTATACGAACCGAAATATAACAAAAATGGAGCACCAATACAGATTATTGATCATAACAAACACGCGTGGACACCTGCGGTAACAGTATTTCCACGAGAACGTACCGTGAAATATATCCCTAAGGAGTTCGTCGGGGATGTTTTCTATGAAGAGAGATTATTTGATGCTATTCATGCGTTGTGTAAAGATGATCCTGTGTCAGTGTGGTTACTTAGAAGTGATGAAGATCCCGAAATAGGATTCGATCAATTTGTAAAACCAAATGGTGAATTATATCGCGTTGAAGAATAAGATAATAGAATGAGAAAAATCGCTAGTGATTTTTCACCGGAAAGTTTCCATGAAAAACTACTCACGGATAGTTTTACTATTCCATCAGTGGTAGCTCACTTCGCAAGAGAAAAAAACTCATGGCGTCCAACACGAAGTGATTTTCTCGAAGATGTTAAATTGAGTTGCGTCGAATTTGGTCATGGAGGACTGTGGAATACGAAATACTCACGTGATGGTATGATTTCAATTGATATAGCCGCGTGTTATCCCGGAAGTTTTCTCGGGTATGGGGAATGTGCTGAGTACTTCAAACGATTTGGACACCCCACACATGAAATGACTCGTGTTGCGATTAATGGGCCATTACCTGATTTTGATTTAACCGGATTCGCTCGTGTGATATCATTTGAACTCGCTACAGGGTTACATCCGTGTAGTTATGTTTGGCTTGGTAGACACCTATCTGAAAAGGCCTGGATGCCAATAGTGCTATTGAGATATATGATTGATTGTGGTATGCTAATATCGTTGATTGTTTCCGAGGCTATTATATGCTATCGAGCTCAGAAAGAAGTTTGGCTACCACAACCCGATCTAGATAGAATAATCAGCGAACAGCGAAAACAATTCCCTGATTTCAATGAAGAACAAATCATGAATCGGTCTAAGAAGTTATTTGAAATTAAAAAAGAACAAGCAAAGGATCTCGAACGAAGAATAATCGGTAAATTTACCCAGGGTGGAAGATACGACAACGCAAAATATTCTTCGCGGTTGATCATAGATATCGCTGAATACGATTTTATTGTAGCGGATTTAATGAAACAGGGAAAACTTGTATCCCGTAAGGATGCTTTTCTATCCAATGGTGAGAAAATGGGTACGGTTGTTACCTACTGTGATGGACATAATTCCCAGTATACACATTTGAGAAGTTCAATGCTAGCCTATGCTTCTATTAATCTATTTTCGATGATAAATAGATTTCCTAATACCGCGGTTAGAGTGGCCACTGATTCGATGTATATACACAATAAAAACAAATCAGCTGTAGCTAAATTCACAGATCCCGAAGAAAATTGGGGGCGTTGGCGATTTAAAAAGGAGATGCTACATGAGTATTGTGAATCCGCAGACGTTGCCATGGATGATAAATATCTTTGTTGTAACCGTATTGAAATTCAATCAGAATTTTCTAATGCACCACCGGTATCTGATCCAGTATGTAGATACAAGACAGTTTATTTAAACGGTTGTGGTGGGTCAGGAAAGACAACTCGTGCAATTGAATTATTTCGTCGGTCAACCATGATTGTGCTAACACCGACTCACAGACTCGCCAGAGAGATGATACAACGAGGGGTAAATGCTTGTACTTACCATAGTTTCTTTCGATGGAAGGGTGACAAATGGACTCCTGAGCGTATGGGTGATAAATTCATTCCTGAAATCATAATCTGGGATGAAATATGCACAGTGTCATTAGATGTATTACAAATATTTCTCGAGTGGTTGTTAAACAAAAACACAAAAGTCGTCATGTGCGGTGATCACGGCCAACCACCACCATTTGTCGGTGCATCTCCACATGAATGGCTAAAGGGTTTTGTAGACTACTATGAAGAAATTACCACTGATTATAGATCACTTGATGAACGATTACGAGAATTTAAGAAACTAATTAGATTACAACCGGATAGAATCCAGTGCGAAATAGCGCGTGAAGTGATTTCAGAAACTCAAATGAATGATTTCTGGGAAACATGGAGACCAAATGATTTGATAATTGCAAGTAGAAAAATAGTCAGGGACACACTTCAGATGAAGTTATTTGAATAGCATAAAGAAAAATTTGCAACGCTTCCAGTACCCCTTTGTTATAGGCCATCGGATACACGAAAACAGAACATTGAAGTTGATATTCCAGGACAGAGTGAAAAACAAATTCTCGTATTAAATGATATTGTGCTGGTTGATATCAATGTCGTTGAAGATGCATTGCGTGCTAATAAATCCCCGTGGACGCTAGGATACGCAGCAACAATACACTCTTCACAGGGATTGACTATATCGGATACAATTGTTTGGATGGTGGAT
Source organism: Unio pictorum (assembly GCA_030141615.1). Classification (NCBI taxonomy): domain Eukaryota; kingdom Metazoa; phylum Mollusca; class Bivalvia; order Unionida; family Unionidae; genus Unio; species Unio pictorum. The sequence continues at coordinate 16,037,797 of JARLTB010000442.1, read as the reverse complement.
AATCACATCGAATGGTCGAATTTAGTCTATCTCGCAGTATCCAGAGTACGAAAAATAAATCAACTTCGAAGAATTGTCCTCGATGATAATGACACCACAATAAATGATATTGATGTTAGCATCATTAATAAAAAACTCTCCGGTTACAAACAACAGGACAAAAAAAAACAACGAGAATTTGATATTGATGCTGAATTAATAATCACTTTGAAGAAACAACAGAATAATCACTGCGCGAGTTGCAATTGTATAATGCGTTGGCAGTATTCGGATAAGGATCCTCGCCAATTCACCGTAGACAGAAAAAATAACAATCTCGGTCATGTCAGAAATAATGTGATGTTGACTTGTCTTGAGTGCAATAGACGCAACGGCGCTAGTTAAGACCATGCGGTGGTAATTGAGTATCCTCGGGAATTACCTGTAGTTGTTGTCGAGTAAAACCCCGCTGAGGGGCAGTTGAATCCAGTTTATAGACTGGAAGTCTACCAGTTGATCGTGTTATACTAGATATCTTATGCGTAGTGACGCTCCAAATAGGATCAGTAGCCCTTTTTCTACCCCCTTCAAGCTCTCCTGGTTCGTATAAGTACCTAACAGTGACATTATTACCAAGAATTGGTTCTTTGAAATCTTTTTGTGGTTTTTCAAGTATTGACTTCTTTTTAATCGCGTTGATAGGTTTCATGTTGATTGTTCTAGTAATCTCGTTATTCAGTGCAGTAATCACAGATGGTAATCTTTTAACCCATTCACGGGATCGCTTTTCCTGAATGAATTCTTTTGCGTATTGATATCCAAATAACCGCTCAGCAATCGTCCGATTAAATCGTTCTACAATGGCCTGATCGCGATGTAGCGCAGTATGCCCTCGTCGTATGGTGGCATTATGATGTTTCATTGTAGATAACACTGCACCCTGAAATTCCTTGCCAGGATCAACCTGCAATAGATTTGGCCAGTGCAGAGGACCTCGTCGATAAATCCTCTCAAATGCAGAAGCAACTTCAGTGGCTGATTTTGTTTTTAACGGTTCTGCTTCTTTGTATCGACTTGCAATATCAACTACGGTTAAAGCGTATTTGTAACCACGATCATGAGGTAAAAATAATATATCAGCCTGATGAACTTCATTAGGAGCGGTCACATCAAAATGCGAGAATTGAATTTGTTTAGGCGGTGGTAGATAAATTTGCCATAGTGCCTGTTTGGATAACCAATTAGCCGCAGTGGTTTTTTTAACTTTTGCAGCGCTAGCGAGTTTATGGACTGCTGATTTACCCCTCCAGTATCCTCTTGGGGAATAATAAATTGATTCCATATTATTAATTACCAGCACCTAACATCAATTTACTTTTCATAGCCGATTTTATCAAAAATGAAGCCAATTTTTCTTTGAAGGATTTATCAGGAATAGCATTTAACGCATGAATTAATTTCACATCTGCTAGATGCCTGTGTTGCAGATTGCTGCTTTTATAAGCAACATCATGAAGGTGACAGGCCTTATCAATGGCGTTTATTGGTTCTTCACCGGGGTTGGGTTGATTTTGATTATTGAGTCTGATATCAAGTCTGGTTCCCGGTCCACAGTAGCTATATCCTGGAAGGTGCTTTTCTCCGGGGTACTTTGCCCATGGGGTTCCAGGGAGCTTTGCCAATTTGGCTGCGATATCACCTCCTTGTTTTTTTTTAAATCAGATCTCATAGACACAAATCTAAATTTCTTTGTACCACATTGCACGCATTTACCAGAAAGCGCTGATCGGTTATTTTTAGTTGTAACCGTCGTCACATCATCTGTGCCAGTACGCGTTTTACACTTCACACAATATAGATCCATAATTTATGTATAGAAATATGGATATAATTGATTTTTCAGCGACTAAAACAAGAGAACCAGTTAAGCATCATGCAGCGCTACCAAACTCTATCCGGATGATTATAATCGGGCCATCTGGATCCGGTAAAACGCAATTGTTGCTCAATTTAATAATGAGATGGATGAAGTGGGATAAGTTGTATTTAATTGCCCCTAGCGTAGATGATCAACGATGTTATGAAGTGCTAAAAGATTTTAACGACAGCGCGGTAGAAAAATCCGGAGAGGGTATTATTGAGTTTATAACCGATATCGATGAAGCACCGAGCATTGATGATATTGATGGAGATATTAACAATTTAGTCGTATACGACGATATAATGTTAGATAAACAAAAAAATCCTGCTAGGATCTTTTCCAGAGGCAGGCATAAAAACACTGACGTGATATATGTCACTCAACGCTACACTCAGGTTCCAAAAGTCATCAGAGATAACTGCAATATTCTTGCTGTATTCAACGGAGTTGATACTCATACTCTTAGAAATATATGGCAGACATGGTGTTCTGATATGGACTTCAATCAATTTAAAAATTTCTTTAGTCATGCTCAGTCGACTCCGCACGGATTCGCAACAATAAATTTGCATGATCCTCGGACACGATATCGTATCGGACTGGATCAAATATTCGGTTGAAATCGTAAAATAATTATTAACCTGTAGCAGCAGAGAGGGTGATGACAACAAGTTACGACCAAAATTGATTAAAAAATCGTAAAATCTCCGTTTTCATTTTTTTAGTTAAAATGAGATTTCGTAGGGAAGGCTCGTTAAGATTTCAATCAATTTTTTGTCTGAAAACGTTGTAGGGTTCATTTTTTTTAGTTAAAATGAGATCGTAGGAAGGATCGTTTTAAGGATTCAATCAAAATTTTGTCTGAAAACGTTGTAGGGTTCGCCCTTTTTTTGGTTAAAATGAGATTATAGGACGGCTCGTTTTAGGATTTCAATCAAATTTTGTCTAAAAACGTTGTAGGATTCACCCTCTCTGCTGCTTTACATTTTAAGAAGTTGGTTTTATCCCTGAAGTGTCTTTGATTTTGTTTATAAACTCATTGAAATTTCCTCAAATGTCTTGACCTTATTTGAGTAAATACAGAACATTATTAGCTGACTCAAGTTGAAGGTTCCAGCCATGACCTACTATTACCAAAGACTAATAAAAAACAGTACAGAAAGCTGCCTTGCATGACGCAGTGCATTAAGAGGTTAGTGTTGGACTGGTCAGCCTTGTGTCAGGATAACATAACTGGGTGGGAAATGATGCTAAATTGACAATGCCTCAGTGCTAGACATCACTGTCAACAGCCACATTGCAGTCATTGTTGCAGCAAAGCTACAATACAAATCTATATCACACACAAAAGTAGAATCAAATGTAGAACTTTTGTTACATATCTATTTTCCAGAATAAATGAATAGTAAGTGAATACATAAAACTGGATAATATTTCTTAGATTAAATGATATGACATGGGAACCAAATGCTATCTTGAAGTGTTCATCAGGTTTGGTTTTTTCTTCTAATTGTTAACCCATTTATGTACTGATAAACAACATGAAGAAAGTTCAATTTACAATAGATAATATACTCTTTGACAATGTATAGAAGTCCTTGAAATAATGTTAAAAATATCCTTGACAAACAACTCTTGGGAGTTGGTCAAATCATCCTTAATAATTAACTCTCCTGGGGCTTTACAAACCCTGGTAAATTAGCAAACAATTCTCTGGGCTTTACAAACCATGGTAAAATATCCAGTAGCAAACAGCTATGAGGAATTTTACAAACCAAGGTAAAAGCAGCATTAGCAGACAACTCTCTGGGGCTTTAAAAATCATGATAAATTAGCAACCAACTCTCTGGGGCTTTACAAACCAATATAAGTTAGCAAAAAACTCAGTGCCTGTGCAAACCCTGCTTGCTAATTTATCGTGGTTTGTAAAGCCCCAGAGAGTTGTTTAGCAAACAACTGTCTGGGGCTTTACAAACCGTGATTAATTAGCAAACAACTGTCTGGGGCTTTACAAACCATGATCAATTAGCAAACAACTCTCTGGAGTTTTACAAACCGTGATCAATTAGCAAACAACTCTCTGGAGTTTTACAAGCCAAGATAAATTAGCAAACAACTGTCTGGGGCTTTACAAACCGTGATAAATTAGCAAACAACTCTCTGGGGCTTTACAGACTGTTGTAAATTAGCAAACAACTCTCGGGGGTTTTACAAACCATGATAAATTAGCAAACAACTCTCTGGTTCTTTACAAGCCATGATAAATTAGCTTTACAGACTGTTATAAATTAGCAAACAACATTACATTATCCTGACACCAGGCCGACCAGTTCTAACACTAACCTCTGAGGACTAACACTAACCTCTTAATGCTGAGCACCAAGCGAGGCAGCTGTTAGTACCATTTTTGTAAGTCTTTGGTATGACTCAGCCGGGATCAAACCCATGACCTTCCACTTCTGCTCTGTCCGCTCTAACCACTAGGCCACCATAGCGGTTAATACTCAGTTTTGATATTCGACACAAAGTCATGTTCCAGTTGGCATATGTTTAATTTTAATACACTGAAGATAAAACATTATTAAGCAGTTCTCACTTTCATTCTGTATCCTCCTTCTTCTTTCATCTCCACCACAAATACAATATTTGATCCTGAAATGGATCTTATTAAGTGAGACCTTTGACCAAATAAATTATAATGGTACAGACTCTGAAATGGATCTTATAAAATTGACACTTTTGTCCTCACCTGTGTTTCAGCGAATAATACTAATGTTACAGATCCTAAAATGGATCTTTTCAAAGAAACACATGTCCTGACCTGTGACCCAAAACATCAGATGGCACAGTCTCGGAAATAGATCTTATAAAATTGACATTTTTGTCCTCACCTGTGACTCAGCAAATTATAATGGGTCTAATCAAAGTGACGCTTGACCCTCACCTACAATTCACTGGAACTTAATGACACAGATCCTGAAATGGATTTTTATAAAAGTGACCAATGACCCAATAAATTGTAATGGTATAAATCCTGAAATGGATCTTATGACAATGATATTTACACTCATGAGTGACCCAACAAACCATAATGGTACAGTCTCTGAAATAGATCTTATAAAAAAAAGAATTTTTTTCAAAAAGTACATTCTCTTGTTGCAAATTTTATGTCAGTATTGCCAGCATCAGAGTTCTTATCGGCAGAAAATTTGTCATAATAGTAACTGTATTTATGCCACTGTTATTCCTTCTCTATATTTCATCATTCCAGATCGGCCCATAGTCATAGTACCACGTGAGTATTAAATTTTTCATTTGTGCTGTAAATAATATTCAGTTAACACATAGAAACATCATCATTAAATAATATAAAGTTTGTTAGGTTTTTATATGCTTGACATTAGGCAATGAATGTTATTAGTTGTACTGGCCATAGACCATAAGAGCTTATGGGATGGCCTGTTTTACTTTGCCATCTATCCAATAGAAAAGATTTGTTATAACTACTTATTGGACCTAGAGACACATTCATCTGAAGATCTAGCTGGTCTCTCACACATCGAATATGGCCACTACTGTGACCATCTTGAAAATCTTCATTACTATTTACTGAATGGATGGAGCAGAAAGTGAAACCAATGTGGATCTTTTCATATCTCTTGAAGTTTGGTTGGGTGCCAATCTGACCTCCAATATGGCCACGTCTGTCTTGAAAATGTTAGTGTTCTTGCTCCTCCTGAATAGTCATATCAACATTGGATATTCATCATAAAACTTCATTAGACATTTCTTCTGGCTGCCATAGTGGCCATCTTAATTTTTTTAAATTGCTACTCTTCCTTAACGGATGGTCATATTGATAAAGTGTTAAAGACCTTGTTAATTGTTATGGTGGTCCTAAATTAAAATGGTGTCAATATGACATCCAATATTGTTGCCACAACAGCCATCTTTAAAATACTACTCCAGAACTAAAAGTAATACCAGTATCAGCATATAGTTTGTATCGGAAAAGCTTTCTTACTTTAACTGTTGGCTCATCTTGTCTTAAACTAGAAGAAATGGTCTGTTGTCCATCATCCATCATATGTCCATCAGCAAAGGTATCTCTGTTATTCCTAAAGTAGTTATCTCTGTTGAGCCTAAAGTAGTTATCTCTGTTCAGCCTAAAGTAGTCATCTCTGTTCAGCCTAAAGTAGTTATCTCTGTTCAGCCTAAAGTAGTTATCTCTGTTCAGCCTAAAGTAGTTATCTCTGTTCAGCCTAAAGTAGTTATCTCTGCTCCTCCTACACTACTTAGAGGATTGATGAAATTTTCTACACACATACATCCCACAGTCAAATTGCTGCTTAATAAAAATGCTCAGACATCCAATATGACCATCTTCTACTTCTGGAAAGTCATATTTTCACTCTGAAATGTCTTTTCTTGTGTAGTTGGTTCCTAGAGAAAATTATGCTGATTTGATATCAACATTGCCACCATGTAAGGCCTCATGAGCATATTTGTATGTATCAACACAGGGTTTTCACCCAAAACGTCGTAAAATGTCTTGGTCTTTACATCCAATATGGCTACCATCCTGGAAATCTTACTTGTTGCTGCACCTTCTAAATAGATGGTCATATCAACAAATGGTTTTCATTACAAGACTTCTTATGCTGTCTGGTTGGGCCTAAATGAAAATGATGCCATTTTCACAATCAAAATGGCCATCACAGTAGCCATTTTGAAAATTTCTTTATTACTCAAGAATTACAGAGACGGTTTTAACACCTAGCCATTAAAAACAATATTTGTAACAGAATTGTTACCGAGAGGAGGGTGGATTAAATGAACAATACAAACACAATTTGTGAAAGAAAATATAAATTTATGTAATAAATTATAAATGAAAAAAATACAGATGTAACAACACAATAATTCATGCACTCAACCCACAATTACACTCACAACCATTCACAATACATGAACAAATTAAATATTAATACAAAAGGAATCTCAGATGTAAAGGGATCTCTTGGACTATACACAGATCCAAGGATCCTTTACGAAAGTTAAATTAATGCAAGTATAAATTACGAACAATGAACACAAACGACAAACTATACTATCGCACGATGGATTGCGATAACTAGCACGACCATATACTTGTATTCAATCAAGTTGCTAGCTTTTATTGATATCTATGCGATCACTTGAAATATTATTGTGATCTGACATAAGCATGCAAATACAACAATGTATTAAATTGTATTACAATTTCAATACACATATGTGTCTCGACCCCGTATAACCGCACGATTCAGCAACAGTTGAATCGTCTCCCAGTTTCCCCGAAAACCTAGGGTTGACCAATACTATTATCGGACGTTTCCCTTCACGGATCCACCACAGTTATACGTTCAGACAACATACAACATCTACCAGAACCAACGGTTCCTCACTACCCTAGATGTCGACCCGGATGTTTTACAGCTCAAGACAGCTCCGACACTCGGACTTCTAGCTTTCCGGATATTTACACGTTACACAGATGTTGACGAACAGACAGTTCGACACACAGACAGATACTTCAATTCCGTTTGCACAAATTAACGGCACAATCACATTCAGATATTTATACAGAGATGTTCCACAACAAATCAGACGATATCAAAGACGTTTATCAAAAGATGGTATCAGATGTGTTAACAGCTACGGTATCAGAAATGGTGTCAACTACGTTAGCAGCTACGGTATCAGAAACATTGACATCTACGGTATCAGATCTACGGTATCAGATCTACGGTATCAGATCTACGGTATCAGAAACATTGACATCTACGGTATCAGCGATTATCAGATCTATGGTAACAGCGATTGTCAGCTACAGTATCAGAAACACGGTAACAGAAACATTGACATCTACGGTATCAGCGATTATCAGATCTATGGTAACAGCGATTGTCAGCTACAGTATCAGAAACACGGTAACAGCTACAATAAACAAAACCAGACTAATAATAGTTGTCTCAAAAATAATCTAAGCCGTAGATTACGATATTGCATTTAAAGTCTAATAGTGACTAGCAATTCCAAATATTCCACGTTTAATTGCAATAAAAGCATCATTATACGAAATGATAATCTGAATAAAATTCACAATTAAACGAAAATGTAAATTTAACACTCACCCCTTTGGCTGGAGATAGCAAGTGGAGCTTATCTATCCTTCGATTAGATATTTTGGTTCCCGTAATTATTATAAGAAATATCTCGCCTTATATACTCTCTATAGGTGAACATAAATCACATCGAGCTTGCCGTGCACCACGTGAAACGAGTATTTCGGATTTCATGTAAATAACAAACTGGCACATGCAAATCGTTACACGCCACTTACCTTGGAGAAAACCACTTAATCACCCCAGGTAATGCGTGTACGACGAAATCAAGAAAATGGTGAGTTTCGTTTGCAATTCAAGAAGAACAAAAATCAGTTCAATTTTCGCCTAATTCTGTGACAATATTCTTATATGGGATTCAAGAAATTGATCTCTTCAAAGACATATTTTGTTTCTACACCATCTACAGTTATCAAATTATATTACTTCTATTTTTGCTTAATTATTGTAATGTAATGTTTTAAACATTATCACTTCAATAACATGATTAAACTTCAAAAGAAGCATTTAATACTTGGTCACGTTTACTTACAAAGCCTTAAATATGTGTTTTATAATTAGCTGTGCAGAAATAATCTTAAAATGGTCAGATCTGGAATTGGCATCCCAACAGATTAATTAGATGGTGCGATCTGTATTGGACACTCCTGGTCAAATAATGAGATGGTCCAATCTGTATTGGACACACCTGGTAAATGAATGAGATGTTCCAATCTGGATTGTACACTCCTGGAAAATGAATGAGATTGTCTGATCTGGAATGTTCACTCCTGGCAAATGAACGAGATGGTCTGATCTGGATTGGACACTCCTGGCAAATGAATGAGATGGTCTGATCTGGATTGGACACTCCTGGCAAATGAATGAGATGGTCTGATCTGGAATGTTCACTCCTGACAAATGAATGAGATGGTCTGATCTGGATTGGACACTCCTGGCAAATGAATGAGATGGTCTGATCTGGATTGGACACTCCTGGCAAATGAAGGAGATGGTCTGATCTGGAATGTACACTCCTGACAAATGAATGAGATGGTCTGATCTGGATTGGACACTCCTAGCAAATGAATGAGATGGTCTGATCTAGAATGGACACTCCTGACAAATGAATGAGATGGTCTGATCTGGAATGTTCACTCCTGACAAATGAATGAGATGGTCTGATCTGGATTGGACACTCCTGGCAAATGAATGAGATGGTCTGATCTGGATTGGACACTCCTGACAAATGAAGGAGATGGTCTGATCTGGAATGTACACTCCTGACAAATGAATGAGATGGTCTGATCTGGATTGGACACTCCTAGCAAATGAATGAGATGGTCTGATCTGGAATGGACACTCCTGGCAAATGAATGAGATTGTCTGATCTGGAATGTACACTTCTGGCAAATGAATGAGATGGTCTGATCTGGAATGTACACTCCTGGCAAATGAAGGAGATGGTCTGATCTGGAATGTACTCTCCTGGCAAATGAATGAGATGGTCTGATCTGGATTGGACACTCCTAGCAAATGAATGAGATGGTCTGATCTGGAATGGACACTCCTGGCAAATGAATGAGATGGTCTGATCTGGAATGTACACTCCTGGCAAATGAATGAGATGGTCTGATCTGGAATGTACACTCCTGGCAAATGAATGAGATGGTCTGATCTGGATTGGACAATCCTGGCAAATGATTGAGATGGTCTGATCTGGATTGGACACTCCTGGCAAATGAAGGAGATGGTCAAGGTTTCTTTGAGTAACTAAATTCTGCTTCATGGTCTGTGTTAACATTTTCAAGTTCTGTTTTGCTTATATGCTATCAGTTTCAGTATGGTATATTTATCTAGTTAAATAGCCATATTATCAACACTTTGATTCTGGATGGTCTCTAAGTCTTCAAATATCCAGTAAATTTTGTTGGATTTTTGTGATTAATAATTCAGTTTTTAATACATGTCTATGATATATCTCTTTTTTCGTCCTTTTTAAGCTATGAGACAAGAACCTCAAAACCAGAGACAGGATGGAGTAACATCTACTGACACATCAGTGACCTTTAGTATGATCCACATCCTTGGTTCTGCATTATCCAGTGACGAATCTCTGGAGTCCAGTATTCCTTCTTTAAACAGCTGTTGTGAAGACAATCCACCAAGTTATTCTAACATTACCAATTCACCAAACACAGCAAGCCACACATTGGGAGGAACAGAGCCAAAAAGACCAGGTGATTTGAGATCTGCAACCAAGAATGGATCTCAGATCCAGAAAATGGTGAATCAGAGTCGAGGAGGACCAGATGGGGCTTCACTGCCCTCAGACTATCAGCATAATAGGGTACGAGAACCATGGCATGAAGTGTTTGAAACTGAAGTTAAAGTCCATGTACAGTCAGAAGAAACAGACCCAAAAACATTGTTGAGCTCAACTCAGGTGAGAGACAGAATTATTGTGGAAATAAGAACAGATTCTGTTTCTGAAGATGATCCAGAGAAAATTGTCTTAAAAGTTATTCTTGCTGAAGACACAGAAAAGCAAATCCAAAATAGTTATGAAGACTTTGCATCTCCTGATCTCCCATTAAATGAAGCCGAGAACAATTCTGATGAGGTTCAAGGAAATACATTAAAGAACGATTTTTTTGCAATCGGAGAAAATGCCTCAAAGAATGAGATTGATTTAAGAAATGTTTCATTACATAATGGCAATCAAATCCTGTATAATAAATGGGCCTTTTCCTCAGAACTAGAACATGAGGAAAACAAATTAAACAGTGCTGCAAAGAGCAAATTAGACACTGAAGAAACTTGTCACTCATATCATTCCTTACAGGATAAAGAGAATGTGAAAAAGAAGACAAAAAGTCTTGATAATGGTGGAAATGATGATGGTTTTAGGGACAGTAAAAGTTCTATGGAGGAAATAGTGAAAGAGGCTGATGATTTTTTCAGTGATGCAGATCCTGATGTGGAGGAGAGTTCATCAGATCAGAGATCCTCAGATAGTGTTGATGAGGGAGTATGTTCAAATGGAGATGCTGAACTAAATAGGGAGCTGCAGCAGCCAAGTCAGGGTCAGATTGATGTACATAATGAATTCAATTCAAGCTCCCTTAGTGTCAATTCTGAGGAGTCAGGGATTGACACTGAAGAACAGACTATCCAAAATTTACAGGACTTTTGACAGAAAATCATTTCTGATAGACAAGTAAAGAAAATCAGTTGTACGTATATACATAAATATTGATCATGTATTTGGAAGGAACTTGTGTGTCCGAGTGATCTAATGCATTCATCTTAGTTTACAGATCACTGATAATTCACCTTGGTCCATGTAGGTTCGAGTCTTGGCTTGGTTGACAGGGGTCTTTCCAGTAGCTTCCTGCGGATCAGTGGTTCTTCCCCAGGTTTCACTTGGCTCTTTCCCCATTAATTATACTGGTTGCCATGTATAGCCTATCAAGTGCTGAACAATAGTGTTAACCCACAAAGCAAATCCATCATATTGTTTGTCTTAAAGGTAAAAGCACACTTTTCACATAATAAAAGTAGAATTTATTGATATTTGGCGTTTTATTGATTATAAAAAGAGAAAAATAATTCTTTAGAACAGAAGTACCCCCATCAGTATCCTGTACTGTATGTACACACTTATAAATAGAATCTAGCATCAAGCATGATAAACTTCATTGTTTTTTTCTACTGATTACTCCTAACATTGACCCAGATCTGTTGTCACATTATGTACTGGCAGATCATGGTCTGTACAGCATGACTTAACTTATATGTGAGTAGAGACAGTAATTGTAAGTCAATTTGATATGCAATCAATGTGTTATGGAGTCCATATTATAATATAATGCAGGCAATATGTTATGTGGTCAATGTGTTATGCAGTCATGCAGGCAATATGTTATGTGGTCAATGTGTTATGCAGTCATGCAGACAATATGTTTTGTGATTAATATGTTATAACCGCTCCAGTGGCCTAGTGGTTAGAGCATCCACTGTGGAAGCGGGAGTTCGTGGGTTTGATCCCCGGCCAAGTCGTACCAAAGACTTACAAAAATGGTACGAACAGCTGCCTCGCTTGGTGCTCAGCATTAAGAGGTTAGTGTTAGGACTGGTCGGCCTGGTGTCAGGATAATGTGACTGGGTAGGCCATCATGCTACATGTCTGTGGCATGATGCCCCAGTATTTGACAACACTATAACTGCCTCACTGCAGACATCATAATGATACGACTGAAAAAAGCTTTAAAGTTATGTTTATAATCCTAATCACACACACACTCATTATTTTATGCAGTCAATGTATTATGCAGTCAATATTTTAAGCAGTCAGTGTATTATGGACTCAATATTTTATGCAGTCAATGTTTGGTTGAATCGAAATTAGAAGAAGGATTGCCTTGGCCTTATAAAGTGATTTTTATTTTTGATGGATAAACATATGTTGTTTTTGTTGTATGGTTTAACGCCATTTTACAGCACACAATAGACTTTACATGGTGGCCAGTATTAATGGTAGAGGAAGAACCCAGGAAAACAAACAGAAAGATCCACTGACCCACAAGAAGCTACTGGCAAGCTTTATCACATACCCATATTGGCCAAATCTGAGACTCTAACCTACGCAAACAGAGGTGAGATGGCAGTGTTCTGTAACGGAGAGCACTTTAGACAACACGGCCACTAGTGGCCCCTACAATGAAATGTACAAGCACGATGTGATTGATGTACGTACTGGCACACACATTCTTTAGACAATCTTTACATTTTTAATTTGTTTCTGGATGTACATAAGTATATTTCCCTCATTATTTGTACACAAGCATCTTGCCCTCAGTACCTGCACATAATAATCTTTCCCTCAGTATCTGTACATTATTAACTTTTCCTCAGTATCTGTACATAAGCATTTTGCCCTCATTATGTTTTCACAAGACTCTTGCTTTCAGTGCCTGTATATAAGTATCTTGCCCTAAGTATCATTACATAAGTGACAAGTTCACATTATCATTACAGAAGTGACTTGCCCACATTATCTGTACATAAGTGATATGCCCACATTATCTGTACATAAGTAACTTGCCCACATTGTCTGTACATAAGTGACTTGCCCACATTATCTGTACATAAGTGACATGCCCACATTATCTGTACATAAGTGACATGCCCACATTATCTTTACATAAGTGACATACCCACATTATCTGTACATAAGTGACATCCCCACATTATCTGTACATAAGTGACATGACTGCAATATCTGTACATAAGTGACATGACTACATTATCTGTACATAAGTGACATCCCCACATTATCTGTACATAAGTGACATTCCCACATTATCTGTACATAAGTGACATTACCACATTATCTGTACATAAGTGACATACCCACATTATCTGTACATAAGTGACATTACCACATTATCTGTACATAAGTGACATACCCACATTATCTGTACATAAGTGACATCCCCACATTATCTGTACATAAGTGACATACCCACATTATCTGTACATAAGTGACATACCCACATTATCTGTACATAAGTGACATGCCCACAATTAGATTGCAGGAAAAAAGATAAATTGATTCAACATCCCAGAAAATATGATCTTTCAGAGGCTAAAGCTTCTTTGTAAGAAATAATAATATTTGGTTTCAATATTTGGTGGACAAAATTGTTTTGAATAAATTAGCTTTGGATTTGGTTGGTAAGTCTGCATCAGACTCTAACATAACAGTAAAAGAATTAAAATTAAAATACAAGATGTAATTAGAGGTTAAGAATGCTTGAACTTCAGTAAAAAGAAAAACTAATGCAATTACAGTTGGAGAAACAGGAGAGAGAGAACGATATTTGCAATTACAGAAAGAACAAATGCAATTCCAATTGGAGGAAGAGGAAAGAGAAAAACAAATGCAAACAAAGCAGTTGGTGTGAGAGAGAGAGAGAGAGAGAGAGAGAGAGAGAGAGAGAGAGAGAGAGAGAGATGCAAATGCAACAACAAAAAAGAAGAAAGAATTTCAATTTAGATTAAAATAATTAGAGCTGTCAAGTGAAAAGCACTTTACATACAAATTCAAGTTTTGATATTACTAAGAATATTAGGTAGTGCACCCTTTCAGAGAATCGAAGTAGAAAAAATATTTTCTTCATTTCGAAAGAATTTCTGAAAATTTGAAATGGCCAAGGGAGCATTGGACTATTATTACAGAGTGAACTTTTTGGCAAAGCCCGATGCATCTGTGTATCCCTGTCAGTACATCTGTGTATCCCTGTCAGTACATCTGTGTATCCCTGTCAGTACATATGTGTATCCCTGTCAGTACATCTGTGTATCCCTGTCAGTACATCTGTGTATCCCTGTCAGTACATCTGTGTATCCCTGTCAGTACATATGTGTATCCCTGTCAGTACATCTGTGTATCCCTGTCAGTACATCTGTGTATCCCTGTCAGTACAGCAGAATGTTGACTACAATTTGGTTAAGAAATCTTAAAGAGTTAGTCCATGAGTCTTATTAGCAAAAAGCTTAGGAGCTATAAAAAAGAAACTGGATAAACTCATCTCAAATTTGCTAGAGAAAAAGAGCAGTTATTTGATAGGTGGTTCTTAGCAAGAAAAATGTGATCAAGATTATGAAAATCTCAGACAACTCGTATTACTTGAAGAGTTCAAAAACTGTGTCCATATTGACATTAAAACTTATCTTGATGAACATAAGATAATACTTGCACTTTTGACAAGAATTCCTCAGCTCATAAAGTCATAAAGTTTATTTTGTAAGTAAATTTTCCACTGAGCCATTGTCTGGGAAAAAAGTATTTCAGTCTTTTACTAGCCCTTCCACATTTAGAACTGGCACAACTTTTAGAAATCAAGTTGATGATAAGAATGATCAACCATTCTTATCTCTTCATACGTGTACCTATTGCAAAAAGAATTATCACGTGGCTACAAATTTGAAAATAAGCAACAGAAGCAAGACAGACATATTTCATATGCTCTTATTTCTAAGAGATCAAGGTCATGGTCATCAATTAAAAGCAATACATTAGTTGGGTTTAATAAACTGACGTTATTATGGAGAATTATGAACCATTCATGTCGATGGGTTCTATATCACGCAAGAGTTTTATTATCAGGTAATTTGCCTTTTCCTGAGAAATCTGCATCTAATGAGTGTTCTTCAGGGAGTAGAGTGCGACGTTGTTAATGTTTCTCTAGTATTGACTTAGTCTCATGACTTGTGTCAGTCTGAACACTGTTTCTTTATCTGTTCATTTATTACTAGGAAATGACCTAATGGAGATATGGTTATGGTTAAGCCACTTGTAACTGACAAGCCATGTTTGGATCAGAAAGTCTATTCTGTTGAAAAATAATTCCCTGATTTGTACTCAGCTTGTGCAGTTACTAAAGCTATGGCCAAGAAAGCTCTTGAGAATAATGTTGATCAGGATAGTATTCTTTTAGCTGACACATGTATGGGTCAGGCTTTTGATGAGGTAGCAGATAATATTTATCTGACAAATTATGAAAGATATGAAATTGAATTAAAAGTGTAATATCATTTTTCATTTTGCATGATCAAAGTCTGAATGAGTAATTTATCCATTCTTAAAGAATAATTTAAAAAAAAGATACACTTGTTTTAAAACATTCTTTTTGAATGAGAATCACAAAATTTATGACACATTACAAAATTACATTTTTTTACTTACTCTTTTAAATTTATTCACTGGTACAAGTTGTTTCTCTACTGTTGTTTCTTTTGCTCTTGTTGCCTTCTGAATTTCTTGAATAAATTCTTCTGCTTCTGCTAGTGAATTCTCCTGCTTGTCTTTTTAATATATAATTAAAAGAATATAATTCATTGAGAATTATATAATGAACTATATATATATATATATATATATATATATATATATATATATATATATATATATATATATATATATATATATATATATATATATCAAGCAAGTAAATTACGAGTTGAGACAGTATTTTTTCAACAAAAACATGTTGCTTACGATGAGTTCAGTATGTGATCGATACTCAAAAGACAATCAACAGACTGATGCAAAGAAATATGGAAAATGCACATATTCTAGGAATATTGTTTGATAGATATTATATTATTAGATTAGATTAAATGATAAATTGGGCAGTGTTTGTAGACAGGAAAAAATTAACATACCTGTTATTTAGATATGAACATAAGACTAGTTTTCATCGCAGCAAAAAGTGACATCTTAACTAGGATATGGCTGAAAGGATAATGCACTAAATGAAACGTTTCCTGTGCGCATATGCAAATGAAACAGTTAAGGTTATGGACTTAGCTCTTGCTTTTTATTTTCTTATTCGCTCATGCCAAAATATTTCAAAAAGACAATTTATACTTATTGACGTCATCTGAAAAATTAATATTTTATATTAATATATGTATGTAGTATATATATATATATATATATATATATATATATATATATATATATAATGCTTGTCACGTTGAAACCATATGGAATATTTAGTTTACTAAAGGTTTGTGTGTATATGATTGTATGGAGTTCTTAGCGGAATAATTAAAAAGTGAAAACGGTTTTCTAAAGAACTAGCAAACTATAGGTATTAAACAAGATGGCTAGAAAGGAGTTATGCATCGTAATGAAGTATTCGCCTGTCTGTAATATTTCAAATGGCGTAGTACTTGCACATACAAAATAACAAGACAAAAAAAAAACATGGTGCAAATTTTTTTGGCTTGTGAGAGATGGAGACATACACGATATTTTTCAGAAACGTTTAGATTTCTTGGAAATGAGATAATGACTGCTAAATCAAACAAAAGCTAAACCCTTCCATTAGCCTTTTATATGGCATTATACAGGTTCGTTGTTTGGTATGTGTGTAAGAAATGCGATCGTTTTGAATAAAAGGGGCATAATCCAAGAAGATGCATTTCAGACATAAAAGAGTAGGTTCGCATTGGAGAAGAAAAAAAACTCCATAAATTGAAAGATATAATTGGAGAAGCGTTAAAAGAAACTTTTTGCTTAAATGAGATAAGACAAAGTGTGCATTACCGATAGCATTCTCAACCGAAGAAAACTTGAAATGTGAAATCACGCGTGTGTGTGTGTGTGGGGGGACATGGTAATACAAATCATAGTCTGTTTTTCTGCCAGATCTTTGTTGTGCATTGCATCATTGGAGCGGTCATGGAAAATTTGAATTTGCATTAAGGAAATAAATAACTGAGGAGTATTTTATTCAGCAGTTGTACTGGTTATCTTACTGGTTCCTAGTCAGTCGCTGAAATATACTGACAGTAATAACAACAACGGTGGTTTCACAAACTCCAATCAATATAACTCTTCCAGTCACAAGCAACCCTCTTTCTGGTACACTCTGGGAAATCGTTCTTTGACGTCGAGATGCCTCTCGGAAAGCAGAAACATCAAACTGACTAATCTGTTTTATTTAACATTACCCTTGTGGCATTGCTATGGATGTATTTTCCATCAACACATTGTGTTGTTTCACATCCAACTAACCTCAAGCACTTTAAATGGATTACTATTCTCATTGAGAATTAAATTTGGTGGAAATAATGAATCCGTCTCAAGTCAACAAGGTACATGGAGATTAATCCACTTTCATCGTTATTTATTCAAGTATTATGTTCAAGAACACTTGGGCACAATTTGACCTCTCATTTACAGATCCAACACTCCATCAACAGAAAATCTCTTTTGAGTATATATTCTATGAGTAGTATTGCAGAAAGTTATTTGCATGATCAACATCTCATTCCAAATATCTAGCCTATTTTGAACTACGTTTAACACATCATTGCTGTTTGTCTTAAAATGTATTTATCTGACTGAAACAGCTATCAGATGTTACCCAATTTGTTTGCAATTTTGAAAACACGAATGTATCTCTCTCTCTCTCTCTCTCTCTCTCTCTCTCTCTCTCTCTCTCTCTCTCTCTCTCTCTCTCTCTCTCTCTGTGTGTAAGAAGAGTAGTTAATTGTATTTAGCTACGTTATCTAGTGAATGACCTCCCTCGATATTATGACCCGCAGTGAGTGAAAAGATAGAATATTAATAGAGAACTGGGCAAGAAATGCAATACCAGACCTCTTAGACAAGAAAAATAACAAATTTATTCACATTAACAGTGGTAATTTTAATTTAACTTAAATGATCCACGACTGATTGCATCACCTTCCTCTCGACCGTGTTCCAAAGTTTCCTATTTCCTTGACTCTTCCTATTCCGACTGCCTCTCCTTATTGGACTTCCTAGATTTTACTCTGTACTCGTCATTTCACCCTTTCGGACTTCACTCGTCACTTCTATCTTTTTCCGGACTTCACCCGTCACTTCTCTTTTTTTCGGAATCCGTCTTTGGACTGTCGAATCTCCATCTCCCTCGGAAAATTGTTTATTTACAGGCAAAATTATCCCTAAATCACTATATTTACCACTTTGTAGATGTACATAACATTCCTTCACTTACGTTATTCTGAACACACTCGCTATTCATACACGGAGTAAAGCTAACCTACAGTAGTACCTTGTCATAAATTACCACGTGAGCTCTCTATCGAAAATGTACCATATGCTACTACACGTTTGATTACTATTGCATATAATTCACAGCGCCTTACTCACTTCTAGATTATTTAAACATTACAAAAGTAAGTATAATAGGTAGTTATCGTTAACTCACGATACTCAGTATCACCATAACAGACAAATGAAATTATTTCAAATTTATTTCATATAACCGTATGACGTCATGCACATATTAACATTTGGATCGCATATAATCAGTTCTGCTGATGAACAAATAACTGTAAAAGTTAAAAGATAAATTGCTAAACAAGTCTGACATCAACACAATAATATGGAACCTTGTCATGTCAAACAAGTTTGCATACAACAAACAATCCAACAAATATAATAAGTGAAATTAAAATTGCTTACCGTAATGCTATTAACTTAAAACTTGTGCATCCAGCGCTAAACACTGTCTTTCTCCAAAGACAGACATATATTCCCTTTCTTGTTTAACGAGAGGAAAGCACTATTCTTTTCCTAGGCTTCCTCAGAGCCTAACATCTTTCTCAGAAAATTTCAGGTTAAGGAATTACGATCAAGGTTGTCACTTTAAAATCACATTACTATCAAGAAGTACACTTTAATCTCATTCGGCCAATCATAAGCTGTGGTTTCTAGGGAAAATCCTAAGACAATAATTTGTTTCGTCAGTCAGAATCTCTGATCCAAAGATTGTGTTGAATAGTATATCAAAACTTTCGACCATACACTTTTATATTAATATACCAATTAGAACTAAAAACGTTCGACCATTTGGCAAAGCTATAAATTTATCTACAATTCTATTTTACCCATGTAAAGTTCCCATTGTATTATGATGGACTATTTTTAAGATAGGAAGCCTTCCTATCTCCGTATCACCAACGGTTCTATAATTCTTTTAGGTCAAACACTTTAATAATATTATCATGTAACCCTATATGCAGCCCGCACTTCTAACAAAATAACAACTGCTGTTCAATCATTTAATATTTCATGTTAAAATCCCGTTTGTTCTCATAAACATTCAATCCCTTTGGACCAGAAAATGAATTGTCCCATGTTAATTTCCCTTTTGTCTATGTAATGTTAGGACATGTTATCTACTCCATGGAAAATCGAAAAGCCGTGGTATCAACACAGTTCAGTCATGGGTGATTTTGCAAAGATCGGATTCCTGTACTCTCTGTGAGGATACTATGATGTGATAAGAATATGTACAGACTTGTTTTCCTATATGCAAATAGTAATAGAGTACAGAGATATGAACTTTAAAGGCCTAAGATGTTCCTACATAAGTTTACGTAGTTATTCTAATTTCTCTGTAAATCATTATGTGTAACTGGCTTGAATGTAAACAAAAATTATCTTGTGTTACCAAATAATTTTGTAATGATGCCATATAATTTCCATTTTTCTCTCGATATATTGATTTGCAAGCCGGTTCTGTCATAAAGCATGCAATATACTTGTCTATGTCTTTAGCTTTCACTGCCATTGCAACTGTAGCAAACAAAATCCAAGAGACTGTAATCAATGTACCCTTTTCTTGCAGAAATCTGAACCTCTTTCTGCATCATTATGTAAGTTTAGGCAGTTAGTCTAATTGTTCTCCAAGAGACTTCAATGTTTCAGTTTGAATGTGGAAAAAGTTACTCAAGGATCAGCGAATGAGTTTTGTTTTTATAACTCTGACATTCTTTGGGACCCCCTCCTTCTTTTGATCTTGATTTGCTATTCAGTTCTATGCCACACACAAAAAAGGCAAGAAACATGTATATTGCTATGGGTCGATACTACCTACCATTACTACTACTTCTCTACAAAGTCCGTAATAAGTGCAACCGTTATTTTTCCTCTGTATTAACCTGAACCATAAGCTCATCATATTTCACCCTGTACTTTTGGGCTGAAGTCCCAAATCCTCAGTTAGGACCGTTTTGTAAGTTGTTTAAATGTGAAAAATGTTCCATTACGATTTAGCTATGGGTTTTTAGTCTTTCTTTGCAAAATTTGTCCTGACGGTCTTAGGGATAACCATTTCTCTTATTTAGGATAGAGTACGGTCTACTTTTAAGTCCTTTTCTTTCTCATCCCCTCTCTGATGTTTTACATAAATTGCAATGCACAACTTTAATTTACTTTGTGCCAATATGGTTTTAAACATAGCAAAAGTAAGGCGCTACTTTGGTATAACGAAATATGCTCACGGTTTCAATCACTTGTCTCCTTTACGTTTTTGTGATGACTTGCTCAGGGCCATACAGTATATGTATTGATTCTAATTTTAAAAGAGTACAAATCTTCATACAAGTGTGTTAACATGTATTTTTGCAAAACGTTCCAGTTGTATGAAGTTTGTCGGAGAATATAAATCGTGAGTAGGATTAAGCAGAGTGCCAGCACAACTAAGTGCCACATAACATCCATGCTGAAATCCAATAGTCACGTTTAATAGTCACGTTTGTATATGTATCACTCAGTACTTTGCTTAAATTTTGTTTTCCACCCAATTCCATGAAATTGCTGTTTTTCAGTAAATGTTAGTTTATATATTCGTTGTAATTTTGCAGACACTTCTTTGTTTTCTCTGCGTCACTCTCTAAAATTGATATTTCAGTATTTGTCTTTCGATCAATTGGTTCTAATAATGACCGTATATTTTCTACAGAGTTTATGCTTGATTCGGCTAGAGCAGGATATAAAGCTTGTAAAGCAGTTAATAATGCTCTGCAAATAATTAATAATCATTTTCTTCTGTAATCTGACGATTATCCTCGTTGGACATTGTCCAAATTGTAGTTCCCTCTCACGTGTTATATACATATACAGCACTGTTGCCAGCTAAAGTACTTCTGATGTTTTCATTCTTCTCCTCTTGTTTTGTGATGTTTATACATTTGCAATCCTGGTTTGTTTTAACTTTTTCAATTTGTTTTTCTATATTGATCACATTGTACAAACTCATTCTCATTTATCAATTCTAAGCGTTTAAAGATCATTAACAAATCAAAATACGTCTTCTGGTGCGCATGTACATCTATTGTTCATACGTTTAGCTCACTGCAAAGATTTAACTATTTGTATCTTTCTTGTCCTTATGGAACTGTTAATTGATTTCTCTTTTTGGACATACCTTTTCCTGATTTTGCACAAAGTCACCACTTCGTTATAACTTGAAATATGATATATAGCTGTGGTAGAAATGGCTTCTTTGTTAAATACATTTTCCCTTCATCACTTAAAAGTGTTGCCTAGTAACGCTAGTAAGACATACAAAACCTAACGCTAGTAAGACATACAAAACCTAACGCTAGTAAGACATACAAAACCTAACGCTAGTAAGATATACAAAACCAAACAAACAAAACACAAATAGAACCAACGAAAACAAACCCAGATGCACAGGATTCTCAAACTGTCACCATATCGAAGTTTTGAGAAATTGAGACCGGAAGCATCCGGCTCAATGAATCGTATTTTGGGTACAAATTGTTGCATAAATCAGCAAGTTAGCCTTGAACCTACGATTAAAGTTACAATGAACTCTATCACAACGGTTACCTGCATATACTGAATAATTATTTAGTGAAGAACAACATGTTTGAACTCCTCAAGTTGTTTCACTTATTTTATTCTCGATATTAAGGACACGTGGCCATTAAAACATGTGTGTGGTATTTGGGTGTTCTTTATAGACTTGAGAATGTAAGATCAATTCCGGTTACAAGTGTGAAAGAGAGGGCACTTTGCGAAGTCTGTATGATGGATCGTAAAATGCATTTCTTACTTCAATCTAGATAAATACGAAGAAAATGAATGTGTTCCACTCATTTTGAATCTATTTTTGGCATCTTGGACAATTTATTCTAAGTGAATCAAGGCTTAAAGACACAAATTTAAGTTTTTTGTGAAAGCAATCCTAAGCAATGGTAATGTTTTAGTGAAGTTTGAATACTACAAAACTAGAACAATACTACTCACTTTGCTGGATTTCCTCAGCATCACGTGTCAGAAGACTATATTCCGCTATGGACGTTTCAGTCAAGGTCTAAAGTTTTGGGAATAGCACATTATAAGATATAAGTTCTAGTCCGTGTATAAACTATTGCTTAAATGTTCTACCGTTATCTACATTTATGTTTCACTCCTGTGAATGTTTTGTTTTCCAGTGAAATTAATTAGATGATGAATGACTCCACCCTGTTCATATGTTTTCACTGATAATGTACTTTTACGTTTTTGACAGATGCAGTTTAAAAAATCTAATCAAAATCTCCCCTACTTGTTTTTGTCTTTTTTTTTAAAATACCTCAGACGAAATGAAATAGGCATATTTCAGGAACTCTTCAGCCTCTTTTTGTTTTGATGACTGGATAAAAGAAAAACGGTGATAATAATGTACGAGTCGTATAAATAATCATTATCTTGTATATACTTTAGGTATTTGTTATCCACGTTCGTATACTTTATCATGTATCAAATGTATCATATGTATCTAATTGCCCGCATCGCTAGCCTTACACCAAGACCGTTTTGTATTTTAAAATAGTACGATCCGTTCTTCCCTTAAACATGAGTCCAACACAATAACATTCTACTTACATTAGTATACCATGTTGATTTGTGTCGTTATCTTTATTTACATGCGTGGAGATCAGACTCTTAAATGAATTCCAAAAGACTATACTATTTTGCTTGGTAATTATTGACTCCATCAACCTGTACCCTGTTGAAGCATTGAAAATGATAAGCTACATGGCTAGTTTTCATCGAAAAGAAAAACGGGATCTGATGATAGCAAATATCCAAATGCTGCCTCACTGTAGCTCACCATTTACATCCGGAGTACCCGTGCGATGATAATGTAACATGAAAATGTTAGTCCCCTGTCTCCTGCTTATTACATTAATACCTACAATATCCTTCGTCCTGAAAATATATGTATTAATAATACTGTCATTTCTGTTTTATGTCTATAGTTATATGTCAGTATACAAAACATTCGTGTGCTGTCGCAAACAAAAGGATTTGAAGGTTATTATTAATTTTTTTGCCAGCAATTAGGAAATATGTAAACGTGGAGTAATCATCACAATCTTGTTTATTCAACAGATCAGAATATCTACGATTACAAATTTCTTCTCCACCTACAATTGTGTTTGAAATCTCGTTGGACGTTGACTTGTGTTTAAGGAAGTTTCTTTCTGGTAACATCATCCTTATATATCAGCTAGCACTTTCAATTTTCATTTTCCCCTAATGGCGTATATTTCATAGATTTAATACGGTGAAAACATTCTTCACTGTTTATTAATACTTAAAAGTACCATCTTCCTCAGATGTTTATTCTATAAATTTCGACTTCATTGTTTCCTTACATTTCACTTCAAAGTCACTAATTAGATTTTCGTCAGCACATCATCCCTTTCATCTGAAAGTAAGTATCCTATTGTATAATAATCAAAATGTAATTTATTTTGTTTGGTTACCAAAATGAGACAAATTGAACAATGTTGCACTTTTCTGTCTTTATTGCCATACAGTATACATGTCCGTAACGGACGTAGGGCGTATAGTCAATGAAATACACACAGTATTAGATTAAACAATAATAGCATTGAAAAGCAACAACATTTAAGAAAAGACATTTTATGTATTTACACAATCAATACAACACCTTCATAAGAACACACACACACACACTTCATTGCAATCAGCTCAAAATACGTTTGTAATGGAACTGGCAGTAAAGAATATGTATAATAATGTATAATTATATAAAACATAGAATATGTGATTATATCGAATTGTACGTGATCTTGACCGTACAAAAAGTTTAATATGATGGTATCACCAAAAGACTTAACGTGTATTTAAATTCTATACTTAAGTGGTTTACAAATTCTTCTACATTGCACAATTTAAACTGCCACACTGTACCCATCATATTGTTTTTACTGTATGCAAGCGTCAAATACAGTTCACTTTTTAAATTCGAAGTTGCGTATCTCGAAAAAACAACCAAAACATAAGCTTTCGAAGGTCAGCCAACCTGCACACTAAGCTGTCGATTATATATAATCTGCATTTTGCAATACATAAGGCACACATTGAAATCAAACACGTCATTCTGGAGAAGACAGATATTCTGACCTGTATGTCTGACTCTGGCCATTAAATCATACCTGAATAAGGAAAATTACACATATGCATCAACAGTACTTTTCGGAAATGTATGTGGTTTCGAAACCCTTTCACGTTTGTTTGTACTGCATCAGAAAACATTTCTTGTCGCACATCTAATTAGGTTTGCTCTAAAAACCTCTAATAAAAAAAAGTTTCGCAAACGAGAAGGCGAGCACAAATATACAAGACAAAGCCGCGTCTTTTTTCAACATTTTACGATTTTCGTATTATTGAGTGGTAAGTTCCAACTCTGTTATGCCCTTTTCTCCACAACGTTTTGAATAGTGTACTTAATGATAAATATTCTACACATTATCAAGACAGTTCACGAAGTATTGCAAGAGTTCGAGGACATCCGAATATCGAGTTTAGTAGAATATATTAATTTGGCATGCAAATATTTACGGTCAAGGAAGTAAGTCGTACTTTTCTTTGAGTAGTATATATTCATGAGATTAATGGCAACAAAGAATACTAGTTAATTTGAGACCAGTGTTAGCGTTTGTTATCAAGGTTTCCATTTGCAATAAACATTATGTACAATGACAATTTCTCTTTAAGATTTTTATAACTATATAATCATCAGTGTTTGACTGAATGTGATGAAACACTTTAAGCTTTCACACTTACTATGCGAATGTATGTCATGTTCCAGGCTGATTTAAGGGACGTTTTATATAGAACGCAATTGGTAACCTTGGTTGTTTTCCACTGTGAAGAACACACATAAAGACAATACAAAATTATCTCCTGGTTGGCTCGAGATTGTTCGTAAACACCATATGCCAATCGGAATAGAAAGAGGCCCTTCCACCGAAAATCTTTTTTGGGAATGATACGATGGAGGGAAACTGCCAGACATTTGTGGACAGGTCAGATAAATTATTACATGCACATGGTATATTAGACCATATTAAATATTCACGATAGCTTAATTGAAATGTTTTCACAAGTAAGAAATTGTTTTCCAATAATCGCAAACATCAAAAGATAGGCTAAATATCAGATTTGGCCAGCTTAGTGGTAACTTCTTTGTACACCACAATCATATCAACGTTTTCGGTCCTTGGTGTTTAACAAACATTGCTGGCATTACATACTTCGCCTTCTACAAGGCCATTCGTCTCGACAGAATTGTATCCTCCATGTACAGGGTGGTGCGTCGCTGAAACGGAAATTTGTTTCATTCTGTAAGGAATTCACAATCAGTGTTGTTTCATTATATACATTTTATTATACCGTGCATCCTTTCTTTGACATTAAATATAAATTAACTTGCCAGTTACTGGCACAGTATTATTCACGAAATACTCTCGTTCCAAATACACAGCGATTATACTGAACGAATTTCGTGCTTATGTTTCAAAAAGGAACTTTCATCAACAACTACTTGAATATTATTGACACGGTGTCTTATAAAGTGTTTTCGAATTCTGCCAATTTCTAGGTAACCTTTCCAGATGAGTTCATTTTTATCACATGGCTAATAATTTAGGTTCATAAACCCATATCATAATTTGTCCATATATATAAATAAACTGACAGTCGAACGGCTCCGGTTGCGTAGTGGTTAGAGCGTCTGCCGAGGAAGCGGGAGGTCGTGGGTTCGATCCCCGGCAGAGTCATACCAAAGACTTACAAAAATGGTACTAACAGCTGCCTCGCTTGGCGCTCAGCATTAAGAGGTTAGTATTAGGACTGGTCAGCCTGGTGTCAGGATAATGTGACTGGGTTGGATGTCATTCTACATGTCTGCGGCATGATGCCCCAGTGCTAGACATCCCTATCTACTGCCTCACTGCAGACATCGTAGCGACATGACTGAAATTGTTTTAAAGCTACATCAAAAATCCTAATTAAACAAACAAACAAACAAACAAACTGACAGCCAACCGTGCAAAACTAGTTTCTAAGTAGCCTACGCGCACTAATTGATTCTTTCTAAAGGCAAACACTAAACGGAGACAAGACAAGCAATAAAAAATACAACACAAAAAGCGTTGAAATTATATAAACATTTAGCTATTTCTACTGGAATAAAAGCTTGAAAATGTTTGATTTTTCAGGCAGTTAGTTTTCTCTAGACTATTGATGTTTTACACTAGTTTATATATACCTACCAATGGATGAGCCATACCATATCACCATGTTTTCTCGCTATATATATATATATATATATATATATATATATATATATATATATATATATATATATATATATATATATATATATTTATATATAAAACAGGAACTATTTAACAATAAGACACATTCTGCCATATAACGCTGACAGTGATTTTAAGACTGTTTCTTTCTTCTTCATTTGCTGCATCTTAACCATCATTTCTCGCCACTTCGAAAGTTAAATATACCATCTGGTCAATTTGATATTAATTTTGTTTTTGCACACTTAAAAAAGAAATAAATATCGATAACCCCATTTTATGTAGATATCTTTGTGATAATAATGACATCGTTTAAAACAAGAAGCTTCTTATGTAAATATCAATTCGTATCAGTCTGAAGTGGGGCTATTTTTGTGCGCAGGTACACAAAAAAAGCAAAATATGGAAGATCAGTGAACAGCTGACATTACCGTAAAACATATGTTAAACATACGTGGGCTGGTCACGTTATTGTATGAAGAAAAGAGTAAACGGCCTTGTTCCGAGTGACTAATGGAAATACTTCACTGATGAGTGGGAAAAACAAGGAACTCTTTCCTTTAAGTCAGACAAACAAACTTTTAACAATAATTCACGCATAATAAAATACCCATGTCGCTTAAGGTTTGAGCCGCCTCCTCATCTAGATGAATTTTGATTCGCTGCCGTTGTGCCACAAAATACCAAACAAAACCAATTAAGCATTTATCTTCGTTTAAACACTGTAAGGTTGTAAGAATTATAGATTAAATTATCTGACATCAAATTACAAATGATAATGGCAACTAGTTATTCATGTCCTTCAAGAAAAGGTATTTACCTTATTATCAGTGCTTGTAATTCACAAAACAACTATGCAGAATAAGTCCCAGACTATGTTGGTAAATTTATAATATTCATAATTCAGTAATTTACAGGCTGGTCCAAAATCAAGCTTAGTCGCTAACAGCAAGGATAATTTTTAATGGGTATTTTTTAAGTCCAACACAAGTCCATCAATATAGTTTTTACTGTTTTAGAAGTAAAGAATGTACTGTAACTTATTTACGTTGGATCGGGGCGATGGGACGCTCGTCACGAAGAATTAAACGCTGTTTCTCCACACTAAAGGTAGCATTTCTTTCAGTTGGTGTGCCTGAAATATATATATATATATATATATATATATATATATATATATATATATATATATATATATATATATATATAAGGTATACATGTCATAATATGAGGTATACATGTCATATCAGGTATGCATGTCATATATCAAGGATGGAATACTACTAAGTAATTTTCTACTGTATTCTCCAAGAAAAACTAAACATATTTCATTTTCTTTTCCGAATACATTGCTGTCGTTTTTTTTATATTTTTTTTAAATACTTTTTATGGTTTAACGCCATTTTTCAGCACAATATAGGCTATACATGGCGGCCAGTATTAATGGTGGAGGAAGATCCCAGACAACCTCCAGAAAGAACCACCGACCCACGAGAAGCTACTGGCAAGCTTTCTCACATAACTACATTTGCCGAATCTTAGACTCGAACACACGCAGATAGAGGTAGATGACAGTGGCCCCTATTGGTTTTTAATAGAACATATATATATATATATATATATATATATATATATATATATATATATATATATATATATATATATGTATATATATGTATATGTGTGTGTGTGTGTGTGTGTGTGTGTGTGTGTGTGTGTGTGTGTGTGTGTTTATGGGAAAGGTGTCGATGATGGTGTGGGAGGTTAAATGTGTAAGAAAACGAAATAAGCGGCATATTTGTATAATGTATATCGAAAAATAAACTTTCAGTTATATTTTTTGCACAATAGTGCTTGAGATGAAAATGGACGGCAACTCAATTCAGTCCGTACGATGTTTAATTATTGTATTATGTAGCAGATTAAATCAGAGTTTATAAACTCAAACAAAGATGAAATGCTGTAAATTCAATCCATTCATACGTCTCATCTGGTGATAATCACGTTTGTGGTCAATAATGAGTTATTTTAATATAAGTAGGAGATTTGTGCAAGTGGTTTGTAAGATATCGCGGGGATTTGTGCAAGTGGTTTGTAAGATATCGCGGGGACAAAGACATGGATTTAATAAGAAAAAAATAAGAATAAAGGAACGATGTATCTAGTTCCTACCTGCTGTGGATGCTATGGGCGTTGATCCTGTGGAAGTAATGGTTATTGTCAGAGGTAATTTAAACATCTAACTTTATTAAACTCATCTCTTTTCTTTATAAGGATCTGATTTTTGAATAAACTTATACATACTTAAACAATAAGTCCAATATTCACCTTAATCAGTTGAATATTTCGATAAACAAGATAAAAATATTTAGCACTTCAAAAACCTGGCAAAAATTCAAAGAACCTTCAGCATTAATATAATGCGGTCTCAAAAGTGGCAAACACCAATTATTATACTTTTGCACGCAATGTTTTAACTGCAAGCATAATTATTCATTCCCGACAAAATATAACATACAAAGAAGTGAGCAATAAGCTAAGACTAAACTTTGGTAAATATAATATTATTGAAGAAAATTTAAACAATAAAGGAGTTAATGACAACTCGATGGATGCATATCATGTCCAACCTTTGCAGTTAATGTAGATTAAATCAAACGTACGTTTGGAACATCATGGATCAATCAACAAGGCGTTCCTTGTGAACAAAATATCGAAATTTATGTGGTTATCATTTCTGAAGGAAACGTGAAACAGGTAGTTGATGCGAACGCTTTCTTTAAGCAAAGGTTATTTGGGAACTCGTAGTAGAACTCTTTGGAATTCTGGAAGAACGTTTCTTGACAATGCAAATACATGATTCATGCGGGTAAGATGGTGGTACCATAGTTCATGGCATGGGCATGCTTATAAATCCATTTACGACTGGTCTTTGTGTGACCAATTTTTGTGATATACCCTGTGTTCATATAAATACAAATCACCTTATGACATGCTGACCATTAAGTGCTGCGTAGTTTAGACAATACTGCTGTGTGTTGGTGTGAATGGCATCTTAGATAAATTATTTGGAAGAGATGGCGAGTTGAAGGATTTAGTCAGACAGGAAGATAATGCATCTTAAAAGTAAAACACACTAAAGACGGACATAAGATTCAAATAATTGGATATATACTCTATTCGGAAGGGTAAAGGTACTGAAGACGAATTTGTGCGAGGGCAACCATAGCTGCATCGTCTGTGGACATATATTGTCGGATGAAGAATACCATGCTTGCTCCAGTCTTTCAGCTTGGAAAGGATGTACAGTTTTCTACGGGTCCATTTCCGCGTCAAATGCATAGTTCTGGAGTAGATAGAACAAGATGCTAAAGATTGCTTGTGTCAGGACGCAGTACTCTTTTACTCCACACCTGATCTCTAAGGTGTTGGATATGCAGTGATCAAACTGGTCAGTGCATTGAGATGGAATTATCCCGATGAGGAGTTTTGTAAGACCGTCGCCTTTTCTAGAGTATCATAAAGTGACCCGCCCTGCTGACAGGATCTAATAATTGTGGTGAGTTAGATAAACGCAATGTTAGTTAAAACTGCCCCCAGCATTTGCCCTACCGATAAGACCATTTTCACTGCATAGCTGCTACTCTGAAGCCCCACTGCGTGAATACGGATACATTCAATTCGCAAGTTGGCGGAGTCTCTTAAAGACGGTCCTTGCAAAGGCATGTCTTTTAAGGTTATGGAGTGAGATGCCGTGGTGGTTGATGCAGTACCAGCATTAGCGTTTATTCGTGTGTAGCGTGATTATGCTGGCGTTGCAAAGTGCTGTAGATGAGATGGATGCTGATGGGTTATGATAGCGGGCTGCACATTCCATACTTTAGCTTTTTGACTAGAACTCCGTCCCTTCTAGTTGCGTTACCACTTGCCAAATATGAATGGTTCGGTTGAGCTTGTAGCTCCTACATAATTGGTACCTCTAGCGGGGCATCAAATAGCTAGCTGAGATATGCAAGTTTTGCAGGAGTAAAGCTCCAAGTTGTATTCCGCTCAGTGAGAGCAATGCTTGTTCATGTTGGTAATAATTACTCACGATCCAGTGCCTTCAAGGGAGAAACTTTAGTGGTAATGGAACTAGTGGCCGCTTTATCCCATCATGCATGGATCGGATGTTTTATGTGTCTGATGTGAATTGTATTACATGGTTTGAATATGCCCGTATTGCTTTGCACTGTGCCTGACTATATTATGCACGCACACATACACATACGCACACACACTCACGCACACAGTCAACGTAAAAGCCCGAAATGTATCTGGTAATGGATTTAGGTTATGTTGTGAATTGTCAGAATAACCGGTCCATATACAGTCAGTGTTTGTTTTTAGTCTTGATTTCACCAGATGCCTGACTGGTAGATGAATTTCTGACGCTTCAGACTTCTTTAGTGACTTCCTTTATGTATTATTCATTATAATCTGCTCTGTGATATCTGTGTAGTGCAGACTTTGTGCATTGCTTGTCCTGCTGAATGCGTTAGTGTGTGACAGACCTAGATGGTTGGATCAA
The DNA here is from genome assembly GCA_030141615.1 of Unio pictorum. NCBI lineage: Eukaryota > Metazoa > Mollusca > Bivalvia > Unionida > Unionidae > Unio > Unio pictorum. Next base: position 16,006,182 of record JARLTB010000442.1, on the reverse strand, counting down.
TGTAGCTTCCATGACCACAAGCTTGGTCTGTTGTTGACAATCGATTGGTCGCTTTCACAGTCTGCTCTGTGATAGGTGCGGGTGTGAAGTTCATTGACTAGCTCCCTTCTTTTGGTAATAATCTGTCGTGTCGAGTTGGTGCTAATAATCCGATCTTGGGGGGACACCGTGATACTTTGTGCCAATGTTTGCTGTTAAGAATTGTACTTACAATACAAAGCCGCTTCCGAACGCACAGTTCCAGTAAAATCCGACAGTTGTTAATCATTTGGGACATGATAACTTCGATCTGGGATTCAGATTGAAAACGTCGAGATGCAAGGGCTTCTCGTCATGTGATACATGCTCGAAGATGTCGCGAAAAAGTGTGTGTGCTTGCTTAAAATATATCAATTATTTTTTTTTTGTTTCTTTTCCTATGCACTGCTTTTTTAGTTTGCTTTCTTTAATCTTGCAAAGCAAAATAATTCTCTACACAAGGGCACATAGTTGTCGCATTGAAAACCAATCGCAATATTGCTCTAATGTCTAACGTATTACTTCAGTATTGTTATAATGACTAATGTATTACTCACAATGTTGTTTCAGTGCCTAATGTATTACTTACAATATTGTTCTAATGTCTAACGTATTACTACAATATTGTTCTAATGTCTAATGTAATACTCACACTATTGTTCTAATGTCTAATGTATTACTTAATATATTGTTATAATGTCTAATGTAATACTCACAATATTGTTCTCGTATATAATGTATTACTTACAATATTGTTCTAATGTCTAATGTATTACTTACAATATTGTTCTAACGTATAATGTATTACTTACAATATTGTTATAATGTCTAATGTAATACTCACAATATTGTTCTCGTGTATAATGTATTACTTACAATATTGTTCTAATGTTTAATGTAATACTTACAATATTGTTCTAATGTCTAATGTAATACTCACAATATTGTTCTAACGTATAATGTATTACTTACAATATTGTTATAATGTCTAATGTAATACTCACAATATTGTTCTCGTGTATAATGTATTACTTACAATATTGTTCTAATGTCTAATGTATTACTTACAATATTGTTCTCATCTATAATGTATTACTTACAATATTGTTCTCATGTATAATGTATTACTTACAATATTGTTCTGTCTAATGTATTACTTACACTATTGTTATGTCTAATGTATTACTTACAATATTGTTCTAATATCTAATGTATTACTTACAATATTGTTCTCACGTATAATGTAATACTTACAATATTGTTGTAATGTCTAATGTATTACTTACAAAATTGTTCTCATGTATAATGTAATACTTACAATATGGTTCTAATGTCTAATGTAATACTCACACTATTGTTCTAACGTATAATGTATTACTTACAATATTTTTATAATGTCTAAGGTAATACTCACAATATTGTTCTCATCTATAATGTATTACTTACAATATTGTTCTCATGTATAATGTATTACTTACAATATTGTTCTGTCTAATGTATTACTTACACTATTGTTATAATGTCTAATGTATTACTTACAATATTGTTCTAATATCTAATGTATTACTTACAATATTGTTCTCATGTATAATGTAATACTTACAATATGGTTCTAATGTCTAATGTAATACTCACACTATTGTTCTAACGTATAATGTATTACTTACAATATTTTTATAATGTCTAAGGTAATACTCACAATATTGTTCTCGTGTATAATGTATTACTTACCATATTGTTCTAATGTCTAATGTATTACTTACAATATTGTTCTCATGTATAATGCATTACTTACAATATTGTTCTGTCTAATGTATTACTTACAATATTATTATGTCTAATGTATTACTTACAATATTGTTCTAATGTCTAATGTATTACTTACAATATTGTTCTCATGTATAATGTAATACAATATTGTTGTAATGTCTAATGTATTACTTACAATATTGTTCTCATGTATCATGTAATATTTACAATATTGTTCTAATGTCTAATGTAATACTCACACTATTGTTATAATGTCTAATGTATTACTTACAATATTGTTCTCATGTATAATGGATTGCTAACAATATTGTTCTGTCTAATATAATACTTACAATATTGTTTCAGTGCCTAGTGTATAATATGTATATGTTTTTATATACTATAATGTTAATGAAAATAATATTCATTTCAATAAATCAGGTTTCTTCTTTATGCACTTATTTACTTATGTTTCTACAAGACTTTATATTTATAATTGTTTAACATGACGTTTATCGGCACCACAAAACCAGTGATTTTATGATGCATTTAAACTTTACTGCTACCAGATGGTTGAAGTTTCGCTAGTGAAATGCTACACCGGTAGTTTACCCGAAACAAGTACAATACAAACCTTATGCTATTTGGTATAAATATAGGTCTAACATCAAACTGAAGCAATTACACCGGACATGGCTAGAACCTATGTTATTGAAATTTGTGTTTGGTAAGGTATGTTTTACGGAAAGATGGATGCTATCGCTTAACCGGCTTGAAGCAGCTGTTCAGTTTGTGTGCTGTTTTCGTGATATATGTGCTTCTTGTCAATCTTCGTCTATATTCCATCATGCATTGGCCGTTCAATTCTTATGTGTTTCTTTATCTCCTTGTTTTGTAACCGACAACAATTAGAATTTTTCTCAGCTGTTTTGCTCCACTGTTACGACGTCATTTGTTCTGAAATAAATCGCTATCACGTGATCGCCACTCAACCTGTTTATGCTATGATATACCCTCATTAATTGCTTTAAATGACCACTCCTTGGCTCTCATCCTAGATTATGTTCAAGACTAAATGAACTGGAACTACAGTCATCATTACCTAAATGTAAACGGAAGCGAACAAAAGAAGTGTTGTTTCAAAGCTGGCCAGCGTAGAACAGAAAGAAGAATTCAAGTTATCGCCCTTTTGCCCTTGCCAGCTAAACAGTTTGCAAATTCGGCCGTTAATTTAGATAACCTGATGCAAATCCATATTAAATCGTCAACCGTTGTGTCAACTATCCGAGAAATACCACTGGGTATTGCATTATTCAACGCCCAATCAGTAGGACCACCGGAAAAGCGCACATAAATAGTTTTTTTTATCACCGACCAGAATATCGACGTATTCTTCCTCAGACACATGGCTAAAACATCAGGCGATGAGCCCACGTGCGCGGATCTACCACCCACCAGTTACAGTGGAAAGATTACAGTCCTTACCCTCCTTGATTTGTCTGCAGCATTTGACACAACAGACCATGATATATTACTTTACCGTCTCCAGCATGTATCTGGTATTCACTATACAGCCTTATCATGGTTCAAGTCCTTCTTAGTCAGCAGGACACAAATTGTATCTGTAAATGGAATACACTCCAGCTCATTTGATTGATGTTGTATTCCACAGGGGTCGGTTCCTGTACATGTTCTCTTCATTATATATACTCAACAGCTCTCAAGTGTCATGGAAGATTACCCAGTGTCTCTCCAACGCTGATAACATCCAAATATAATGTCTGGCCACCCAAATGAATCTGATGCTACCATCCAAAGAATAGAGAGGTGCATTTCTGATGTGAAATCATGGATGACATGTAACAAGCTGCAGATGTATAATGTTAAAACTGATGCCATACTGAACACAAAACAAAGGCTTTCTCATTCACATCCTTTACCTCAAGCAATAAATATCAGCAACACCAATATTAAATTCACACAGTCAGAACAAAACCTAGGTGTTACTTCTAACAGTACTCTCACATTTCACCATTATGTCATGACCATATGTAATGTTACTTATCTGGAGCTGAGACGCATGAGCTGACTATCCGTTTGATCCAGAATCAAACACAACATTTGTTCTCTGTGCTACGTTTTACTGACGGACTCAAGTCCAACATATCTATCTGATCTCACCAATGTGTACACACCAGCAAGATAATTACGCCCCTCTTTTGACAATCGTATACTCAATATTCCCACTATGAAAGCGAAGTCATATGTACAACGTTCTTTTGCATACCAGGACCCAACAACGTGGAACGAATCGCCCATTAATATTAGACGCAAAGGCACAGTGATCCCTTTCAAGGGTGCTCTTAAGACTCACCTTTTTTAACTGCAAAAACAAACTTAAAGACCAAATGATGTTTCCTACCTTAAACATTTTAAGCATTTTGTATGTTTTCTAATTTCGTGTTGTTTTTTTTTTTGTCATATCATTATAGATGTTGTAAAGTGCGTAGAGCTTCTAAAGATTGGTCGCAATGCAAAGTCAGCATTATTATTATTATTATTATTATTATTATTATTATTATTATTATTATTATTATCATTATTATTATTATTATTTTTATTATTATTATGTTGAGGACTTACCTTGACCATTCGAGCCAATAACCTGGTGTAAAAGTTGGTGAGGTGGATTCCTTCTTTGTTTATATATAACATACGCCAAAATGCTAAATAGTACGATAACTAACAGGGCGAGCACAACTAGAATAGCTCTGCAAGAAAATAATATCAATAGATAAAACGAAATGTATTATACCAATATCTGAGTTTTGACATAAGAAAACATTTGTCAACTTCATTGTTCCATAGTTAGTGAAAGTCACGTCTATACACCATTGCATAACACATTTTATTCGCGCTAATTTTATATACATTTTCAGTAGTTGTTGTTTAATTTCAAATAAGGAAGTAAGTTACAAACTTGAAATTAAATTATACGAGATGTCAAGTTACATTTAGGTGTATTCGAATTTTATGCTAAGACAGTTGTCACATTTTGGCAATCTGCCGTCGAGCTGAATTCATATATGAAAATAACTGTATTAAATAACCATTATAACCATTAGTACCGTTAGTACATTAGAATCAATAGAACCATTAGTACCATTAGAACCAATAGAACCATTAGTACCTTTAGAACCAATAGAACCATTAGTACCATTAGTACCTTTAGTACCACTAGAACCATTAGAACCATTAGTACCATTAGAACCAATAAAACCATTAGTACCATTAGTACCTTTAGTACCATTAGAACCATTAGAACCATTAGTACTAATAGTACCATTAGAACCAATAGAACCATTAGTACCGTTAGTACCATTAGTACAATTAGTACCATTAGAACCAATAGAACCATTAGACCCAATAGAACCATTAGTACCATTAGTACCTTTAGTACCATTAGGACCATTAGAACCATTAGTACCATTAGTACCATTAGAACCAATAGAACCGTTAGAACCATTAGAACCATTAGAACCATTAGTACCTTTAGTACCATTAGTACCATTAGAACCATTAGTACCATTATAACCATTAGTACCATTAGAACCATTAGAACCATTAGTACCATTAGTACCTTTAGTACCATTAGTACCATTAGAACAATTAGTACCAGTAGTACCATTCGAACCAATAGAACCATTAGTACCATTAGAACCATTAGTACCATTAGTACCATTAATACCATTAGAACCAATAGAACCATTAGACCCAATAGAACCATTAGTACCAATAGAACCTTTAGAACCATTAGAACCCTTTGAACCATTAGAACCATTAGAAACATTAGTACCATTAGAATCAATAGAACCAATAGTATCAATAGAACCATTAGAACCATTAGTACCATAAAAACCATTAGAGCCATTAGAACCTTTAGAACCATTAGAACCATTAGTACCAATAGAACCATTAAAAACATTAGTACCATTAGAACCATTAGTACCTTTAGTACCATTATAACCATTAGAACTATTAGTACCATTAGGACCATTAGTACCATTAGAACAATTTGTACCTTTAGTACCATTAGAACCATTATAATCAATAGAACCATTAGAATCAATAGAACCATTAGTACCAATTCAGCCTTTAGAATCATTAGAGCCATTAGAAACATTAGAACATTTAGAACCATTAGAACCTTTAGAACCATTAGAACCATTAGAAACATTAGTACCATTAGAACCAATAGTACCAATAGAACCATCAAAACCATTATTACCATTATAACCATTAGTATCATTAGAACCATTAGTACCATTAGAAAAATTAGTACCAATAGAACCATTAGAATCAGTATAACCATTAGTACCATTAGAACCATTGGAGCCATTAGAACCTTTAGAACCATTAGAACCATTAGTACCAATAGAACCATTAGAATCAATAGAACCATTAGAATCAATAGAACCATTAGTACCAATTCAACCTTTAGAATCATTAGAGCCATTAGAAACATTAGAACATTTAGAACCATTAGAACCTTTAGAACCATTAGAACCATTAGAAACATTAGTACCATTAGAACCAATAGTACCAATAGAACCATCAAAACCATTATTACCATTATAACCATTAGTATCATTAGAACCATTAGTACCATTAGAAAAATTAGTACCAATAGAACCATTAGAATCATTATAACCATTAGTACCATTAGAACCATTGGAGCCATTAGAACCTTTAGAACCATTAGAACCATTAGTACCAATAGAACCATTAGAACCATTAGTACCATTAGAACCATTAGTACCTTTAGTACCATTATAACCATTAGAAACATTAGTACCATTAGAACCATTAGTACCTTTAGTACCATTCTAACCATTAGAAACATTAGTACCATTAGTACCCATAGAACCATTAGAACAATTAGTACCATTAGAACAATTAGTATCTTTATTACCATTATAACCAATAGAACCATTAGAGCCATTAGAACCATTAGTACCATTAGAACCATTAGTACCATTAGAACCGTTGGTACTATTAGTATCATTAGAGCTATTAGAACCTTCCATAAACTGAACTTACTTTTAAAGTAGTGATCTTTGTATTATCAGTAAGTTTCAATGAAATTAGAATGCTGTGACGTTATCGCACGACCATTTGATCTCACCTGGTTGTACAGTGCGGCCAACTTGTTAAAAAACAAACACCACATATACAGATTTGTCATGTCTTGAAAAGAATTCCACCAATGACTTAACATGTTTAACATGGTGCTGATAATATTTATTCAAATCACTCAGAATGAACCGTAAGTTTTAAATTTCAACCGGCTTAATCTCGTGTAATTTATTGTTTAAAAAACTGAGTCGTAAATAGGGCGAATACAAGATTAAGATTGGGTTTATAATTCAGAAGTATCGACAGACCATGATTACATTACAATTAGTTTTTTTTAAAAAAAACATAAATAATGTCGTCGCTCCCGATGAAATAGTCAGTGCCTAAGGAGTTTTGTTGTCAGAGTTCTTGGTACATGGTAATAACAACTTGCATAAGCTGAGTATACTTAGACAAATAAGCTAGTCTGGGTGGTTAATCGGCAAAATTTTGAATCATAAGATTCGTTTAAAACTGTTTTGCAATGTGCTCTTCGTTTCATCCATGATTGGTACAGATCATCAGGAGACATTGTTATAACATGTTTCTCAAATCTTGATTTTATTTTTCTTCGAACCTTTCAATTAATGCATTAAAAGGTAAATGGTTTCATAAAATCATATTTCAAATTGAACTTAAGTTGTGTAAACATTTCATGGAATGAAGGAAGATATGACTGCAAATTTCATGCATTTATCATAATTAGTTATTGTGAGAGAAGAATCATAAATATACACAAGACAGAACGGAACGTACTATCACCGGATTCTGATGGAGAATGTTTGATAATACAGTTAGTTATCAAGCATTCTCCTGTATAATCCAGGGATAGCACTTTCCGTTATGTCTGGTGTATACTATATAAATCTCTATAATTAATCATATATACCTTGATTTATTTCATAGGAATTGTGAATAACTGTGTACATATATGAGAATTAATTACCAGGTCGCCATGCGAGTGTGTATGTTGCACACGAGTGCATATAATACCGACACCGATTACTGTGCACAATGTTTTGGTGATGCGTGCTTAGTCATGATTGAATATGGACTGGTGTTTGCAGGACCTTCGATGGATGCCGTTTACCGGTGGACGTGGGTTCGAATCTCTGTAGATTACGAATTAAAATATTATCTAACCTGTATGATAAGTAGTTCCATGAAAGCGAAGGGACTTCACAATAGAAATGTAAGAATAGAATAGTCCTTCGAACACTCGTTTCTGTGTATGGAGTTCACATTATCTAGGAAGGGATTAATCAGTCTTTCTATCACACTTTTCCATATAGGGAATATAGACTAGTTATTGAGGGACTGGTTAACTGTTTAAACACTCTCTGTGTGAAGAGAATTTACATTATCTATGGAGGGAATGGTAAAACAATTTAACACTCTTTTAAGTGATTTATTTTAGCCATGAAGGTACTGGTGGGTCCCTCGAAGAACACTCTTACTTGTGAAGGGTACTTACATCAGATATGGAGGGACTGTCGATTCCTTTGGACACTCTTTCACATCGGAATCTGTGGTCGAAGATGTTCCATAGGCATCTACAGTAGTCTTGGTGCTTGCAGGCTTGGTTTCTTTGCCTAAAACACAGTGCGTGCATGAAACCTAAATAACAATATGGATAATAACAAGAATTCTTTAGTGTAGAATTACAGAGCTTAGTTACTTTGCATGGGTATATGAACTGAAACATATGAAAATCGCACATTGTCACAAACGGTGGAAAACGCTAAACTATTATATATTTCGTACTTCAGATTTTACACTTGTGATCAGTAATGAATGAAATCACGGCAATTGTTTAAATAGAATAAGGACATGTTATACTACTTTAGAATTGGCATGTTTGCTGAGTTTAGTAAATACATATTTAGCTCATGTTTACCTCTGGATTGTCTCTACCATGGATGATATACGCAACAACGTCAAATTGAGAGTGATTACTTTATGTAGTTATTAAATATTCCATTAAAAACAAAACCAAGTAAAAACACAGGACTATTATAATAATTATTATTATTATTATTATTATTATTATTATTAGTATTATTATTGTTATTAGAAAAATACGTTGACAGGTTTCCTAATGTTAAGTAGATGTTTTTTTTTTTTTAAACAGGAGTGCGAAAGGTTGAGACTTACTTGAAGAAGAAGGTGGAAACGCAGTGAAGCTTCCGTTCCTGTGTGCATTTCTGAATGAAAGGGAAAAGAGAAAAACGCTTTCTTGACAGTTCAAAAGTAAACATACATCATAGTGATTTGTGTTTCATGCAAAACTGTTAAAATGTTTGCTTGATGGCTTGAAATAAATGTCCATCAGAGTCAAGATTTTAAACAACTACTGATTTAGAATGTAATATTGCCAAATTGTTTATAAAATATGTTAGAGAAACTGTAAATCAATCCCCTAAATTCGCTCTTTGATTTATGCCCACAATATGATAAGCTTCTTTTCCATTATATTAGTAATCCTGCGACTGTAATGGATTGTTTTCTTCTTTCGATGTTTGAAATACATCTATCAAATGTTTAGAACCTATTTGCTCATGTCATAAAGAAAGGGACAGAAAGTGGTGTGATGTAAGGCGTGTAATGTTATGTAAATTTAATTATTGGCGTTATTAACGTTTGTAGGTGGCTGAGTTGTGCTTTAAAGATTAAAAAAGGAACACAAAATCATGTGTGCTTGTTGCTGATTTTTAAAACAAATTTTTTATATACAAAAAAACATTGTGGCATCAAAAATGATCCACGTATTAATATAATTAATTATTTAAGATAATAATAATAATAATAATAATAATAATAATAATAATAATAATAATAATTATTATAATAATAATAATAATGAAGACTCTGCACAGCGGCTAATCTCTAGAAGCTAAAAGCGCTTTACAACATTAGAAATAACAAATAATAAGACATATATAATGATAAGATTACAAAAAAAATTTAAAAAAACCACCATGAAATAAGAAAACATAAAACATGATGAACATATTTAAGATAGGAAACATTACTAGAAATTTAAGTTTGTTTTTGCAGTCAAAATAGGTGAGTTTTAAAAGCAATTTTGAAAGGGATCACTATGTCCTTGTGTCTAAGTTCAGTAAGCAATTCGTTCCACGTTGCTTGGCCCTGGTATGCAAAATAACGTTGTCCATATGAAGTCGTTTGCATAGTGGTAACAATGAGTATACGATTGTCAGAAGAGGAGCGTAAGTATCTTGCTGGTGTGTACACATGGGTGAGTTCGAATAGGTATATTGGACTGGAGTCTGTCAGTGTAACGTAGCACAGAGAACAAATTCTGTGTTTGATTCTGAATCGAACGGATAGCCAGTCTAGGGTACAAAGCAGCGGGGAGCAGGTGTGCTCTGATCGTGTAACTCTAAGGATGATCCGAACAGCTGTGCGTTGAACGTTCTGAAGTCGTTGGAGTAGATATTGAGACGAACCAAAGAGAACTTAGTTACTATAGTCCAGTCTTGAAAGAACGAATGAACACACAAGAGTTTTAGTGGCATCATCTGAAAGACATTTGTGAATGGAGCTGATGCTTCTCAATTCAAGGTATGCAGCCTAGGATATGTTCATAACATGGTGGTGCAATATGCGAGTAGGCCAGAGTAACACATATTAGTACGATTATCGGGGGGGGGACAAATAAAGAACGTACTTCCTCTAAGATGTATCGAAAATTGTCTTGAAGGTCGACTTACACCAAGGAGATTCTGTTTAAAACAAAAAAAAACACACAGGGAACTATTCATCAGCAGAATAATGTCAACGACAAAATGACTCTGTGCTTTGCTAATGAGTTTAAGATGAACATTAACGAAGAATTATGGAGATAGACAAAGAATTATAACAATGCAGAGAAGAAATTTAACGACGCAGAAAGGTCGTTGTTTCGATTTTCATAGGGAATTAGTTACAAACACAGAATATAAGGAAGATTAACTTTTCTTTGTCGAAATTAAACAACTAGTGAATCTTCAAACGAAACTGCCAATTCGTTATTCTAAGTAGAAATAGCAACATCAAAAATGAGCAGGGCCAATTCTAACTAAAATAGTTAACAAATAGAACAATCAGACAGAAAAAAATACTAAGAAACCATTGAAGAACTATAGCAACAAACATAAAGAAAAATGAATCTCACACAGAATGATGGGTCAACTAAGAATGGACTACTGAATAGCAACATATCATGGAGGTATCAAGACATCACTTTCAGTCAACTATTTCTACGGAGAAAACGAAAAGCATACACAAATATTTCTGAATCAATAAATCAATTGGACTGCCAATCAAAGCACTAACCACAAAGTGGCAAATTAATGCCGAAACCAGCACTTTAGCAAAGATCCAACGACAAAAATCAGCAGCCACACGAAAAGCCCGGAAGAACTTTATCACAAATCATGAACAGAGGAAACGATAGGTGACTTAATTCGGATATTAAAAAAAGGAAAGGGAAACAACAAATTCAAAGAGGACATGATGCACACGATTACATTTATCTGATCGGATAGTTATCGATATTGACTTATTTCTATTAGGCCGTTCATATATAATATAATATAATATAATATAATATAATATAATATAATATAATATAATATAATATAATATAATATAATATAATATAATATAATATAATATATATATATATATATATATATATATATATATATATATATATATATATATATATATACATATATATGTATATAATTCTCTCTTCAATTTGAAAAAAGACCAATTACAAATGATGAAAGGTTACTTTAATTTGATAAAATGTCTGCTTACAACCATTCTGTTTCATTGTAATAGCATGGTCCACATCCTTCGTAATCCTTGAAGGTGTATTTTGGGCATGGTTCACAGTCTGAAATACAAAAGGAAGGACAAGAAACACGAAATATAAGATAACGTTACTGGTATGACTATATGGTCTTATAAGCGAGAAAAAAGAAGAAAAAGATTATTTTAGTAAAATAAAACAAATACATTTATATTCCTAGAATACAAAGTGAAAATTTAAAATCAACTGACAACATTGTGAATTAAATAGTCCCAAATGTTCTATCACAAGTCCAAGTGCATGAAGTTCTAACTGAATGTCAATGGTAATGGTGTTACAAGTAAATTCCAATATTGAATGTGTTGATGAGTCTGTAGTCTCGAATGTATTAATATGCCAATGGCCTTGACTGTAGTGATGTTTAAACTTTCATTAGAGGTGTCTCCATAATATAACCCAAATGTCCTTGCCTGAATTCTCTATAGTTCCAAATTTTCGAGCAAGAGTATTACTGAGCACTATATCTTCAGTGAATAATTATAAGGTAAACATGTTTTTATTCACCTGTACTTGACATGTGTCGCAATTTCAATTTTCTGGACATTTTCTGTCACCTCTATACAAAATTGCCTTTCTGGAAGCTCCTAAGGTCAGAATCAAGACTGTCTTTAATTAAAATTGAACTAACCATGTTTTACAATTAATAATGATCTGAATATTTAATGAACAATCATATAGAAATATTAGCTCTATATTATGTTGTTTACAAAAACAATATCATTGGTCAGGTACACAATTAAACTAATTTTGGACAAAGGTCAAGTACACAGTAAAGATATGCATAACATAGAACAGCCAATAAACAATACAAATTAAATAAACATAACAGTTGCAAATACTAGAACGTAGACGCTATAAAATAACAAAAACAACAACAACATACGATAAAACAAATACCAACAAAAATTAAACTTAAAAGATAGAATACTTTTAGTATTACTTAAGGCTTTGTTTAGAATACATCGAAAACACAAGAAATACTAAATGGAGAACGTGTCACACCAAGTCAATGATATTAACATGTTTTAAATCTTTACTGATGGAGATACATAAATTATTCTTCACTAATAACTAATTAAAAGTAATTAATCTTCATATCCAATCAAAGTTGAATTAAAGAATATTCCATAAGCAATTTCTGATTTTTAAAATTTATGTTCAATAAGAGCTTCACGTTTTCAATTTGTTGTTTTTTTGCAAACGAAAGACGCTCCTTATGACAAAAAAAACATTCACAAACTCCGACACCATCATAAAGGCATTTAAAAGGGATGCTAACTACAATCATTGAATATCATAACTGTTCTAGATCAAAATAATACTTAAAATCTTTGTTAAACTGTTGCGAAAGTTTTAAATACGTTTTCAATAAATAGACCAGACTCAATACTTTACGGCAATTTGATATGTGAGAAGGAAAAAAAGCCTCGTTTCATATCAAGGTTAATTGATCATGTGAAAAGGTACCATGCACTCTGAGACTATAGACCAATAATAATCAACAATACCCGCTTCTTTAGTTTACTCTTTTTGTTTACTGGGATTTTTTATTTGGTGTTTACCGTACATATACACATACGTTTGTATCCTATCGAGGCAAAAGTAAAATGGCTTCCTAAATATATACATCAGCAGCCGGATCCAGTTAATATGATGAGTTCGTGGGCAAAGCACTTTACTTTGAAACTTGCGATTAAGAACCATAATCGTATTATATTAAAATGTACAAGATTTACGAAACTGTAAATAACTTGCCATATGCCATAGGAACGAAGGTGTACGTGTAAAATAACACCGCCATAATAGGGACCTCAATCGGAACACGGTAAGACATTTTCGACTTTGACAGGAAAGAAACATGCGTTCTTTTCGTACTATTAGAATGAAGTATTTAAGAGGTGAAATTAAGAAGAAAATACCACACGGTGTTCCCATTTGATAGATTCACGTGCTCAAGTGTTCAAATGTTTTTGAACATATACTCTCAGGTTTGATCAACGTTAACTATCTCTTCATAGCGACTTGAGTTAACACCATATATATATATATATATATATATATATATATATATATATATATATATATATATATATATATATATATATATATATATATATATATATATATATGAGCAAGTGTCACACATGGGAAGGTAGACACTTATATATGAATACTATTTATGTTATTGTCTTTTACCTCCGGTCAGATTGTTCATAGTCATGCTTTTAGGACAACTCATTGGTTCTTTTATGTTGCACCTGCATGGGTCATCACCAAAATAACAATTATTGGAGTTACAGGTGCATGGTATTCCACAAACTGTTAGAGTTTGCTCCCTTGCAGGCAATAGTTCCCCTGAAAATAAAACGTTTCCGTCACTTTGAGCTCATCCAATCAAATTAATTTTAATATTATTATTTCCATCAATGGCGAAATGGGAATGATATGTTTAATGAGTGTGCGAAGAAAACGTTTTATCGCCTGAAAATACGTAAGTTACCTATAGCGTACAACTACATAAGTTGTAGAGAGCAGTTACCAATCAGATAAGGGGTATCGTTTTAAACCACTCTTGCCAACCAATTTAATTACTTAGATCAGCAATTATTCGTGACAAAAATGATTTTTTGTGCAACTGGAACTTATGCTAAATTATACCGCTAGTGACGCATACATTTAGTGTCGCCTAGCACCTAAACAGTTTCTCTTTTGATTTTACATTAAAACATAAGTATTTGTGGCCTAACGCAAGCTTACATTATAACTACTTAGCAGACGCTGTATCCAAATTTCGACACTTAATGTCGGTTGGCATTCAACACTACACAATGCCTAATGTACTAATTGTTTGCAAACATGATTGTGAGACATGCCCATTTTCTACTTAAATTTTGCTTACTATTTGTAATCGCGAGTTTTAAAAAATATTATTTTGCACTCTATCATTTTTCATAGAGTATTACATGTATACAAAGCTTTATGGGTGACACATAGCAACAGGTCATGTAAGTTCAGTCATAAGTTCAGTCATAAGTAAGTTCAGTCATAAGTTCAGTCATAAGTAAGTTCCCATACTGAAAACTAAGTATAGCCATTCGTGATAGCACTTCATGCATTGCATAAATGTACAGTAGAGGTTCTAAAGTTAACACAGTTTTAGGATTTGTAAATTCAGAGAGAGAGAGAGAGAGAGAGAGAGAGAGAGAGAGAGAGAGAGAGAGAGAGAGAAAGAAAGAGAGATGGGGGGGGAAACAAACAGAAGACGGAGAACGAAAAAGGTATAGGCCCAAATATGAAAAGGCAAGTTTGAAAAACTTGCATAAGGACATAACGAGTTTCTAAATAGCGAAACAGTAGTTCCAAAAGAGATATTACGGAAACAAATGATATTCCTACTGACGCGATATAAATATTATCCCACGATTATATTTCCGAATATCATTCTGAAAAGTCTGCTAAAGAGAGACATTTAAATATTGGAAATGGTTAGAATAGCGTAGCAATTGTTACTGATGGAATAGGTATAGTAGATACTAAATATTTATTAGTTGCAGGAATACCTACAAGATTATTAATTTCTCTAGGTTTTGGTTGTTTTGGTACTTCCTTGTTATCTGGGCCTGGGCTTGGAGTGGAACTAGAACTTTAGCTACGAATTCTAATAATGAGAGTCAATGTGGCGTAAGAGCTAATAGGGACACAACTGATATGGTGTTCGCCCTGAGACAGATACAGGAGAAATGTCGAGAACACAACAAAAGACAATACATCACATTTGTGGACCTGACGAAGGCATTGGACACGGTGAGCAGAATTGGACGGTGGAAAATCCTTGAAAAGCTCGGCTGTCCCCCTATGGTCCTTATCATTATCATCCAACTGTATGAAGACCATCTTGGTAAGGTCAGAAATAATAACGACCTGTCACAGACCTTCCACATTGTAAATGGCGTGAAACTGGGTTGCTTTTTTAGCACTGGAGGGAGCTGCAGATAAGTCGGAAAGATGTTTACTTCTTTGTACAGGATGGTTGAGAGAAGTGGGCTTCATACACAGATCTCTTTTTGACAAACAGTTCTTAGATTTCTTGGCTGTTTTCACAAACCAGTCTTTGTTTTTCGCAGTGGTGAATCCAATGATGTCTTCTGAGGTTCCACGTCTCTTCCGCAGGTAGATCTGACGAAAAATTTGGTTCTTCAAGTCTAGACTGCAGGCTCTCTTGAAAATCTGCATTGACGTCAAGCACACAAAATTTTAATTTTGTGCAAGATAGACAAAGAACCGGAACTCTGTGAAATATTGCTAATCCGCAGTAGAGAAATATATTGCCAGGAGTACCTACTTGGGCAATAGTTCTTAGAAGCTAGCAAATGTTTCTTAGTTGAATATCCGAATATCAAAAACTTACTGAATTTAGAGCAGCAGAGGGGGGGGGGGGAATCCGACAACTTTATAGAAGCGTCTATTTGGCAAACCAAGGCTTCCTCCAAAATCGAACAACAAAGTTTCTTTGGAGACTCAAAGTCGTTGTCGCGTCCTCTGCTGCTATGGGGGTAAAAATATTTTTAAGATTTCAACCGAATATTTGATCACGTCCGACACGATATCTTCATCTAGGATCATGCAAATCTATCATTACAAATCTATGTGGAATTGACTGAGCGTGACTAAAGAAATTTCAAAAGAGATTATAATCCATATCACCGCCGAACCAAGTTTGCCAAATATTTCGTAGCGTATGAATGTCAATTCCATTAAATACCGCAATAATATTAGTTTTCCGTGATCACTTTTGGTATTTGTGTATACTTCTGAGTAACATATATCACATCGGTATTTTTATGTCTACTTCTGGAAAATATCCTGGCAGGGTTTGCTTGCCTATCTCACATCAGATTATCATATACGACTAAATTGTTAATACTTCTATCAAGAGAATCAACACTCGGTGCTTCTTCTATGTCGGTTATAAACTCAATAATATCCTCATCGATATCCGATTTTGCTTTCTCGTTAAAATCCTTTAACACCTCGTAACATGGCTGATCGTCTACACTATGGGCTATTAAATACAATTTGTCCCATTTCATCCATCTCATTATCAAATTAAGTAGCAGTTGTGTCTTGCCACTTCCAGATGGTCCGATCATAATCATGAGAATAGAATTCGGTAGCACTGCATGATGATTAACTGGTTCTCGTTTTTTAGTCGCCGAAAAATCAATTACATTCATGTTATTATAAATAAAATATGGATCTATATTGTGTGAAATGTAAGAAGCGTACTAGCACAAACGACTTGACGACGATTACAACTAAAAATAACAGATCAGCACTTGCTGGTAAGTGTGTAGAATGTGGTACAAACAATTTAGATTTGTTTCCCTTGATAAAATCAAGGATTTAAAAAAACGAGCAGATGATATTTCAGCCAAGTTAGTAAAACTCCCAGGAACACCATGGGCAAAATATCCAGGAGAAAAACACCTTCCAGGATATAGTTATTGTGGACCCGCAACCAGACTCGATATCAGATTCAATGATCAAAACCAACCCCGACCCGGTGAAAACCCAATAAACGCTATTGATAAGGCAGGTGATGCTCATGATGTTGTTTATAAAAGCAGCAATCTGCAACACAGACATATCGTAGATGTGAAATTAATTCATGCGTTGAATTATATCACTGTTAAATCTTTCAAAGAAAAATTAGCTTCGTGGTTGACAAAATCGGCGATGAAAAGCAAATTGATGTTGGGTGCTGGTAATTAATAACATCATGGAATCTATTTATTATTCTCCAAGAGGATACTGGAGGGGTAAATCTGCAATCGGTAAAATTGCTAGCGCCGCAAAGGTGAAAAATACCACTGCAACGGATTGGTTATCCAAACAGGCGATATGGCAAATTTATCTATCACCGCCTAAACAAATTAACTTCTCGCATTTTGATGTCAGCGTCCCTAATGAGGTTCATCAGGCCGATATATTATTTCTGCCGCATGATGGTGTTTACAAGTACGCGCTAACGAGTCGATACAAACAAGCAGAACCTCTAAAAACAAAATCATGAACTGAAGTGGCTTCTGCGTTTGAAAGGATTTATCGACAAGGTCCTCTGCAGTGGCCAAATCTATCACAAGTTGATCCTGGCAATTTCAGGGTGCAGTGTTATCAATAATGAAGCATCATAATGTCAACATCAGACGAGGACATACTGCACTACATCGCGATCAGGCAATTGTTGAACGATTTATTCGGACACTTGCTGAGCGGTTATTTGGATATCAATACCCGAAGGAATTTATTCAGGATAAACGATCCCGTGAATAGGTCAAGAGATTACCAGGCATAATTACCTCGCTGAATAATGAGATTACTCGAACAATCAACATGAAACCTAACAACGCGATTAAGAGAAAGTATATACCCGTAAAACCACAAAATGATTTTTCAAAACAACCAATACTCGGCAATGTCACTGTTTATATGAACCAGGAGAGCTTGAAGGTGACAAAAAAGAACTACTGATCCTATTTGGAGTGCTACTGCACATAAACTATCTAGTATAACTAGATCTACGGGTAGACCGCCAGTCTATAGGTTGGTTTCAACTGCTCCTCAGCGAGGATTTACTCGTGAACGATTACAAGTGATACCCAGTTACCGCCGCGTGGTTTTAACTAGCACCTCTGTCTGTTGCACTCAAGACAAGTCAGCATCACATTATCTCTGGTATGACCAATACTGTTATTCTTTCTGTCTAAGGTAAATAGGCAGGGGTCTTTATCCGACTAACACCAACGCATTATACAATTGCAACTCGCGCAGTGATTATTCTGTTGTTATTTCAGAGTGATTATAAATTCGGCATCAATGTCAAATTTTCTGGGGATTTTTTTTTGTTTGTTTTGTTGTTTATAACCAGAGAGATTTTTTCTGATTTTATCATCGCTGACAATATCACTTATTGTAGTGTTTTTTTAGTCTAAAACAACTCTTCGAAGTTGATTTATTCTTCGAACTCTGGACTCCGCAAGATAAACTAAATTCGACCATTCGATGCGATTATCTATGATCCAAACAATTGTATTGGATATAGTGAATCCCTGCGAAGAATGTATCATCGCTGCGTATCCTAGCTTCCATGGGGATTTATCAGCACGCAGTGCATCTTCGACAACACTGATATCAACTAACACAATATCATTTAACACGAGAATCTGTTTTTTCCACTTTGTCCAGGAATATCAACTTCGATATTTTGTCTTCGTGTATCCGTAGGCCTATAACACAGCGGCAATGGAAGTGTTGCAAATCTTTATTTGTGTGTGTTAAATAACTTCATCTGAAGTGTGTCTCTATCTTTCTACTTGCCACTATCAAATCGTTTGGTCCCCACGCTTCCCAAAACTCATTTAATGGAGTTTCCGAAATTATTTCACCCGCTATTTCACATTGGATTATATCTAGTTGTAATCTGATTAGTTTCTTGAACTCGCGTAATTGTTTATCAAGTGCTCTATGATCGGTATTAATTTCTTCATAATAGTCTACAAATTCTTTAGCCAATCATGTGGAGACAAACCGACAAATTGTGGTGGTTGACCATGATCGCCATACATTATCACTTTTGTATTCGCTAGCAATAACCACTCGAGAAACCTTTGTAATACATCTAACGACACTGTGCATATCTCATCTCAAATGATGATTTCAGGAATACATTTCTCGCCCATTCGATCAGGAGTCCATTCGTCACCTTTCTATCGAAAGAAACTGTGATAAGTGCAAGCATTAATTCCTCGTTTTTTTATCTCTCTTGCGTCTGTGTGTTGGTGTTAGCACAATCATGTTTGATTTCCCTCGAAATAATTCGATCGCACGGGTCATCTTCCCTGACCCACCACAGCCGTTTAAGTAACTGGTTTTATGTCTACATATTGGATCGGAACACGACGGTGCATTAGATAGTTCTGATATCTGATTATTTTTCAAGTAATTGTTTTCAATTGTAACATCTGATGATTTGGAGTAATCACGCAGTATTTGATTTTTAATTCTCCATGATCCCCAACTCTCGTCTGAATTTGAATTCAGGCACTGCTTCGCTATATTTTACGTCTGTATAAAATGAATCCGTGGCTACTCTAATTGCTGATTCAGGAAATCTATTTATCATCGAAAGTAAATTAATAGAAGCATAAGCCAGCATAGACGACCTTATACGTGAGGATTTTCTCCATCTGTGTAAGTAACAATTGTACCCAAATTGGTTCCATCGGACAAGAGAGCGTCTTTACGATTGACGTATATACCCCTAGATGTTACATCTGCGATTATAAAATCGTATTCAGCATCATCTATAATAAACCGCGAAGAATATCTTTTGTGGTCGTATTTTCCATCCTGTGTGAACTTACCAATTATTCTTCTACCAAAATCTGTTGCGTCTTTATTTCTAACTTCAAAGATTTCTTTTTACCATTTCACGATATATTCTTCGTCGAGATCGGGGAATTTTTTTTTTGTTTTCGCTGATTATACTATCTAGACTATCGAGTTGTGGTAACCAGACTTCAGTCTGCGCTCGATATGATATAATTGCTTCACTGACAATCAGCGATATCAGCATTTTAGAATCAATCATATATCGTAATAACACTATTGGCATCCAGAGTTTTTCAGAGATGTGTCTACCAAACCAAACATAACAGCAACGATAAAGTCTTTTAGCCAATTCAAATGATACCACACGAGCGAATCCGGTGAGATTAAAATCAGGCAGTGGTCCATTAATCACAACACGGGTCATCTCGTGTGTGGGGTTGTTACGTGCTTAGGCTCGAATAAGCAGCAACACAGAAAGAGTGAAAACTAACAAGCTTGTAAAACTTTACCAATGAATTTATTAAGTACAATTATTTTCATAAAATAAATAAACTTACGGTTTTAGAGAATCAAATCCAACATTAATCTAATATAGAATTCACAAAAATAATCCACTAATGGAATTTGGAAGAGTCCTGATAAATAAATGTTCTAATAGTTCCAGGTTCGAATCTTGACGATGTAACCCAAAATGGCTGACAATGTCACGTGATGCAGTTCTTGTTTTATAATCATCCAAATGAAATTATGAATTCAGGTTCTTTTCCAAATAATTCCTCTTTCTATGACGAAATGACACAATGTCCAGAACAAGATAATTAACACTTAAACATAAATACACAACTTAACTTTAAAAAACTCAGATTCTACTGAACTGTTCTATCCCAAACGACAATTTATATAACTGTTTTTCTTAAGTAAACAAGTGACCGCGTGATTTTATGGAAGTTCATGGAAGGTCACAGAAAGAAGCTACCTTCACCAAGTCATGTATTAATAGAATGATCTAGATATTTCCTACCCCAAGAACTAAAAATAAAAACTTGTCCTTGAAATTAACCAATAGTTTTAGAAGCTTGTTGACAATGTCTAAAGCAGGGTCAGGAATTAGGTCAACAAGCCAAGGTCAAAACTTGTTTACAGTTAGAGTCTAGGTCAGCCTGAATTTACCAGAAAAATCTCCCAATTAATGAATATTAAAGGCAAAGTGACAAATTTGGATTTAACATTCAAAAATAAATAATTTAAATCCAATAGACGTAACAGGGGTGTCCAAGTCTGTTGAAGTACTCAGAACACTCTCCATACCCAAGAAAACTCCCTGGATAACACGCAGTCATATCAACCGAAATAATAATTTTAGGGTCGTATTTTGCATTCCATAATCCACCATGGCCGTATTCAACGCAGCTTGATTCGATATCTGAGAGAAATTCTGCGCGTGTTGGTTTCCATAGATTTCTCTTTCTCGTGAAATGAGCTGCAACTGGCGGTATTGTAAAACAGTTTGTTAGTAAGTGTTCGTCATAATCCGTTGAAAAACCACTACTTAGTTTTTTCATCCCGTGTGGAGGGTTTCAGTACGGTATAATTCACCATTGGGTCTTACAAATTGATCGAATTTACCCTCTTCGTCTTCAAAACTGTGAAGTAACCACACTGACACAGGATCGTTTTTACTTAACCCTTAAATAAAATCAAATAGATTTCCCGTGTAATATTTTATGGTTCTATCTCGCGGAAATATTGTTACCGCAGGTGTCCAAGCGTGTTCATTATGGTCAATAATTATGATTGGAGCATCCATTTGATTTATATTTTGATTCGTGTAATACCGATCCTGTTATCGTCATTACGGTTATTGAGAATCTTAATGTTTCTAATTTGGTTATATCTTGAATTTTTGCTCCGCTCTCCTTCACTGTTAATCCCTATTCATTTATTTTTTTGCGTCTTATATCCGTCAATTTGTAAAAAAAAACTCTATTATTCGATCTGCTACACAATTTATTCTCCATGATAATTTCATGGGTTTTAATTTTTCAATACTCGGTTTATCATTTATCGGATAGATCCCATAAACAACTGCTGTTACAGGATAGGACCTCTCGTAATACGGTTTGTCAATCCCGGTCAGAATTCCTGGTTTGGAATCCTGAATCACAGTGACGGTTCTCTTATTTTTCAGGATGCGTTTAAATTTGTCGCGTATAATCCAATTCCCCGTTTCTGAGCGGATAATGAATTTCGCTAAAAAAAATACTTTTTTCTGGTCAAGATGCGAGATTATCACTGCTGCTCCTTCGTCGTTCATGGTAGCATCAACACTACCATCAATTCGAAATGTTGACCAACAGTGAGTCGCTCCATTGAACTTGAATTCATTAAAACAATCACTGATTCTATTTATCATGCTTCTATCACTTATTAGACCATTTGGTATATAAGTGGAGACTCTATCGAGATTGAAGTCAACATTTTTCCAAGGCATAATTTTCGATAATCTCTCGAACTCCTCCATATTATAATTTAAATAAGTATTTAAATATAGAATTTATTATATAATGAATCATTGCAAATGGCTTATGATAGGATCAGTAACCGCTTGTAACAAATCATGTAGAAATGAATTCTGTGGATATCATTTGCAAAGCGTGGGTCGTGGGCGTTTTGGGCCCTTAACTTGCATACGATGGCGGGTAGGTGTGCGTGGTAAGTCGCAGTTATGTCTGAATTGCGGTGGTAAGCGATACAGAGAGCTAAAGCGCTATTATGATAATAGAGTTTAAATCTCCATCAAAGATTCCATCAATGACTCCGTCCCCGACAAAATCATAAGAACACCTCAAGACTATATTGATAGATTCTCAAGTAATAATTAAACCAAAATAATTAATTAGACAAATAATATTATAGCCTATAAATGAACCAAGAATTTGATCCACATCCCGTGATTACCAATTATGAAGCATCTCGTGACGGTATTTTCAGACACCGCAGGCTGAAGAAATCGGTCGGTTTTGATAATGGTCTTGGATATTTGATGTTTAGTGCTGGAGGGAAAAAATATTACTGTCACAGAATCGCATATGAGTGTTTCCCTGGAGTGATAAAAGATGGGTTTGTAATAGATCATATTGATTCCAATCCTAAGAACAATTCTTTAGATAATATTCAAGCTATAACACAAAGTGAAAACACCAAACGAGGAGGGACTGCACAACACTCGAAAAATGCGAAACCTATAAAATCATTCAACACAGAAAATAACGTAGAAAGAATATTTCAATCAATGAATGAAGCTGGAAAGAATTTCGATATTTGTAGATCCTAGTACGATATGTTGCAGAGAATATCACTAGATCAGCTATTTCCAAGCGAACCGGACATAGAATTCAATTTACATATGTCTGAATTCTGTTTTGTATTGTATATTGTAGCGTTAAGGGGAATAACTCGTGTGGGCTTGGGTGTGTCGATAACTCTTTTGTTGTAGTCACGTATCTCAATGTGAGCATAGTCCGACTGAATGCCTTTTTTGTGTTGGTTTGACTAGAAAATTTATAATTTTGTCTACGATTTTTAACTACAGTGAAATCATAGATTTCCATCTATGATTTCAATCTACGATCGATCTACAATTCGTTAAATTCTTTACGACATACACATGTATCGTATTCAAAATTATAGATTTGTAGATTACGAATACTAGTGTATTGTATACACAGATGTGATCTCGTCCTGGGGCCCATCATTCGAAACTCGTGGCAGGCATTATTGTCGACGGTACCGATTGAAAGGTTTTTCGATATAATTGGGGGCGCCAGCCCAAAGGGTACTTAGTGTACACCTCCCGTCACGTCAAATACGTGACGGTTTGATTTTACACCCCCAGGAAATTACATTTTTGGGGGGAGGTGTACAACAACAATGGGCGCCCCCAGTAGACTCGATGCAAAAAGCACTATGTCACACTAGGGTAACAACACAGCATAGTAGATGAACTATCGGCTAAAAGAAACGTTCATAGGGTCAAAGAAATAGAAAAATCTCAAAGGAAAAAGAAGAGAAAAATATCAAAGAGAAAAAATCTCAAAGAAAAAGAACCCTATGAAAGACACAAAGGCCAATAAGACACAAAGGCCAGTGAATGAGAACCGCTCATCATAGCTATTGTTTATTTTTGTTTTTGAAAAATATATTATGAATTTCGAAAATATGAATGTCATTATTAACGAGATATCAAATTTATAAATTGTAAGATAAATTAGATTGTAACCAGATTCTTTCTGAATTTCAAGATATTGATGACAGCTCTTTGATGATGATTGATGATAGCGATCAAACGAATTGAGCACGCGGTAAATAATTCTGTATTGCATTCTGTAACGACATCAATAGGTTCGTCAATGCTTTGAAAAAGGTCAGAAATGAATTGGGGGAACAATACTAAATCAAACGCACAATTAAGTCGAAATCAAAACAATAAAAGAGATTATCCGCCAAAATGAAAATTCCCCTTTGATCGCCTCAACATAGTAAATGACAACTGACACTCTAAACACACCATACATGAGTAATACAGGTACGGAACAGAAATTCTATAGACAGGTATGCGCTTACTCACCTAGAACGAATTTGTATGAGTTGAAATTCTATAGACAGGTAAGATAGTGTTCGGTGATTTAATCACTACGCGGAAGTATAACACTGTGAAATTCAAAAGAATTTTGGAGGTGAGTTTTTCACTTACAATTTAAATCGTACATTAATTTATAATGGTAAATGAAGCACTAACGACTAAATTAGCACGTGAACGAATAGCTGCGATTAAGAGATTTATTTCAGTTTGTGATTCCGTTCGAAACAAACTAAAAGCAAGACAGCAATTTCAAACTGTTTTGCAACAGACTCTGAACAATTATTTAAACCAATAACCACTGCTAATAAGGATACTGTACCAATACTTGAAAAAATAGCAAAGAGATCCAAGCAAACAATGGAATCTTTAAAAACACTTCCTGGTGATATAATAGCTGCTGTACGACTTCATGAACAACGTGAACGAGAACAACAACGACTAGAACAAGAACGACTTGAACAAGAACGACTTGAACGACTAGGTGATATTTAAGAAGATGATGGTGATATTATTGAAGAAGATGAGGGTGATATTATTGAAGAAAAAGAAGAAATTCAGAGAGAGAGAGAGAGAGAGAGAGAGAGAGAGAGAGAGAGAGAGAGAGAGAGAGAGAGAGAGAGAGAGAGAATACATTTACCTCAAAAGATATTTACGGAATAAGCGATGAATAAATTTAAAAATTACACGGATGATGAATTAGCTGATTTTGCTGTTAATTCATTTCCCCCCAAAAAACGAGGGAGCAATATATAAATGATGGATATGAAGAAACTATAAAAACGCTGACACCTGGTATAGAAAAATCTATTTGGCAAAACACGGTGGATTTAGAGTCCCAAAAGATAATAATAATTTTATTTCATATATAACAAAAAATAAGGAGTGGTCAACCACTATATGATCGAGACGAAGATGATGATGCACAATGTGCAACTGGTTATAGTAGTGTTAAGGTATTTTCTCAGAGTGGAATTCGAAGGGGGATTTCAGGTAGTGGTCTAGTTCGTTGTCCTAATAGTATTCTCGGGAATATATCACGATTAGAAATTCTGGTAGGAGAGAAACGAGCTGGAAATAACTCACCGGAGATATCTGCAGACGACTATTTGAAGGTGGTATCATGGATATTGGTGTATATCGAGAGTTTATTGATGAGCTAGCAGACGGTTACCATAGTGATTAAATCACCATATTAGATAAATAACATCTAAATAAGATGATCATATACTAAAACCACAGTAAACCAACCATGGTATATGTAGTAAACTCACGATTATAGAGCGTACTATGGAGATGGACTCGGCAATATCATTGCAGGGTTATTTGCAAGAATGGCTCCAAAAATAGCACCAATCGCAAAACAATTATCAATGAAAGCTATTGATGTTATTCGTGATAAGGGTAGGGTATTAGCACTGTTGGTGATATTGCCGGGAAAGCATATTCCGCGGCTAAAGAAAAACTAGTAGCGTTAGTTAGGCGACGAAAGAAACCAACAATGACTTCGTCATCAGTGATAAAGTCACTAGGACCACTACCATCTACGGAAATTATGCCTGCAAGTATTAGCAAAATAATAAACAACGCAGTGGATCCAAAAATAGCATCACTGAGCAGCGCCCAGGATAATATTACTGCAAATATGATAGTGGGAAGTGGCTTGAAATCGCGAGCGAGATCACGATTTAGATCAAGAAATATATAATAATATGTTGAAATCGGCTCCTGATACAGCGTTTGATATGGACGCCCCAGTACCCAAGAATGATTCTATACTGAATTATCAGTATTTTTCCTATAATGCAATTCAACCCAATAGTCGATCAAGAATCGAAATTCAAGTCCATGATACCAGCAAATACTTTCTACCCTCTGAAGCGTTTATCGAAGTAGAAGGAGAACTCGTAACAAATGTTGCAGCTGATACACCATATGAACTTGACGACAAAGTCGGCTTTGTCAATAATGGTATCATGGCGCTATTTGAGAGTGCTAGATACATGACTGATGGAAGAGAAATTGAGTCAATAGAACATGATGTTGATGTTGCCACAACAATAGTGGGGTTAGCAAGATACTCTGATGATTATACAAGATCGGCAGGTCCATCTATGATGTTCGCTAAGGATATTACTGATCACGCTGAAAACGTTCCGTATTAAATAAGACAACCAATGGATCGTGGTACCCCTGCTGTTGGTGTTAACCCTGCTATTCCTCCTGCTCCTACTGATATCGAAAATATGATTATAAATACTTATCCTGATTACAACCTAGGGTTTGCAACAGATGTAGCAATGTTGCAAGGACCGCGTAGATTATTTTCATGCGCGATTCCACTGCATCATATTTTTGGATTTTGCAGAAATGTTAGAAACGTTATCTATGGAGCGAAACATACAGTAGCACTCGTGAGAAAAGGTAGTGATAATGATACAATCTGGCATGGTGCTGGTGTTGCTGATGGCAAGGTGAATATATCAAAACTATAACTGTGGATGCCAATAATGACTCCATCAATCACTGCAGAGCAAAAATTACTATCATTTATGAATCATGGAGGAAAATCATTACTAAGCTGGCTAACAACTGCCACGGATATTATGAATTCGGCTTTCAACGGCGTATTTACTTGGCACCTGGCATCAAAAAAAGGTGTTGCTGCGTCGCAGCATATATTTGTTGCGTTACAGGATAAAACGCGATATTTGATCAACTAGGTATTCCTGAAGTCTCGTTGAGTATAAACGGCCAGTGGTAACCAACCGAGGATGTTTTACTTAATTACGGACAAAACCAAATAGCACGCGCGTATCATCGTTTGCTATCATTTATGGGACGCGATAATAATGTAGATACCGGTCTGCAAATATCACAATTGGATTTTAAAAAAACTATATCCGATTTATTACTTTTATTGGAACATCTTGACTTAACCAGACAATCCGTCGTTGACATACACTTTCGAGCTCGTGTATCTCTTCCGGTTGCTCCAGCTCCACTTATCCCCGAGTACAGAGCAGTTGTTGTTATTCTGAGCGACAAATCAATGCTACTCGAAGGTGTTGGTGGACGAATGAAAGTAGTTGATGAACCAATGGAAAATATGTAATGTAACAATTAGATCAATCTGTTATTAAATAAAATGACATATAGTCATGTTAGTGTTACGTTAACTCCTGGTCAAATTAAAAAACTGCAATCGGAATCAGCTAAAAAATGTGGAACCACAATATCGCTGAAGCACAATCAGATATCTGGCGGTCAGAATAAACTATCATTGACAACTCGTCAGATAAAACACTTCAATAATGCCATCAAAGATAAAAAAGGTGTTCAGGTCACTCTCTCTGCGGCCGCAATTAAAAACATGATGAAATCAGGTGGTATATTCCCGTTGTTAGCTGCGTTACCAGCGTTGATTGCGGCCGCGGCCACAGCGGTAGAAAAAGCTGTCCCGCTAGGTGCCGTTGGTACCGCGGCAGGGTTGGCACTAAAGAAAGGAACTTGAAAAGGGTACATAAAAAGAAACGATGAGGAAAAAGTCTAAGACTACCAGGAACTCCGTATTCATGGTACAGCGGAAACGGCCTGAAACTAGGAACAGTTTACTAACAATAGTTCCCATGTCAACTTTTGATTTACTCGATCCTGCTAAAAAATTAGCGATAAAAAAACTTTAGAGGTGTCTTTATGAGACATCAATTACCACAACAACCAAACAACGCTGAAACCGGTATTATTAATCTCGATAACATCAGCGGCTCTGGAACACACTGGGTTGCATACGCGATTGATCCGCGTGTGATTGTTTATTTCGATTCATATGGGTTAGCGCCGCCGAAAGAATTTATGCGTTATATAAACCGCTTAAAAACTCCTATCTGGTATTCTACGCTACCAACACAGAAAATGAATGACCCACCAATATGCGGCATAGAAGTATGTACTTAACGCTATTTCATCATCGGGAAAACCACCACATAAAACCGTACATGAATATACTAGTAATCGCTTTTTAGAGAGAAATTATATAAAATAACATGATTGATATTTGGGGAGATCTTTATCAAGCCTGAAAAAAAAACCACCGTGGGAATATCTGCAACCGGTGATATAAAAAAAATAATCGAAGATGAAATATCCGAGATGTTAAACCTCGCAAGTGTTGATCCTAATGAAATAGTTGTATTTCAAGATCGTCAGGGTAAATTGAAAACTATTAATGTTTCCCTTGATGATATTTTGACATAACGACGCGACGCAGGAGAAGATACTATCGCGTTGTTTTCCAAGTAGGGTAAACTCAGACCAGGTGTACTTGTGTCGACGCTCACAGATAAATTAGCAGCGCTCGGTGATGATTATTTATCAACGATATAATTATTTAAAAAAATACGTGATGAATATAACGTTTACGTAAATGCGTTTACGGCGCTACAAAATGCTATTAACACTTTTCAGGTCCCCTTAAACGATTTTTTTTGGAGATCCACCGGTTACCACACCACAACTCATGGAGATAAAAGCAGCCATTGATAATTTGATAAAATTGAAATCAGATTATGATACTCACATATCTCAATTTTCTACGTTACATAAAAACTTTAACAGGACCGATGACGTCATTGATAATTTTTTGGTAAGAAAAATTCAAAACCCGATGATGTTAAAATAGATCTCGCTGATATTAACACAAAACTCGATGAAATAACAGCGATTAATCGGCGAATAGACGTTATTCGCGAGGATATTAAAACGACCAACGATATCATCAGCGATGATCTACCGAGGATGATAGAAAAACTTGAAAAAATAAAAATCACTCACAAACAAAACAATATCATAACATGTACGCGATCCAACACAGATCATTTACGTGGACACCACAAAATATCATATGAAATATCAACGCGACCGTCAAAGGTATTTATCGATTAACAATAGTGTCACCGACTCATTTTAATATTTCATCAACGAGTTCATCTGGGGTCAACAATATGATATCAACGATCATCGACAAGGGAACAATTGAACAATTCACAATAACATCCACTGATAATAATTTGGCTAGGGTTTCAGTAACATGCTATGTGGAATTCATAGCGGATTTAAGTAAAGAACTGAATTGAATTCTGTTGTAATAAATAAAATGTCATCATTGGCAATGTCATAAGAGTTTCGCTATGATCAGGTCAGAGAATTTCAAACTAAACTCAAAACACTCACTGAGGAGTACCAAACAAAAATATAAAAAAAATATTGAAGAAGAATTACTGCAGTTGATGTTACCGTGTACTCGGTATCAGGTGTAATCACCGGAGCTGGTATAATACTCTCCTCGGTGACAATGGTTGCTACGATAGCTGTTCCAATTTGTACATCAGCGACAACAACAATCGCAGGAATTATTTCAATAATAAAAAAATATCATCATGCAGCCAGCGTAAACTGCAGGATTACGTAATTAAATTCCATGTTGTGTCAACCGCGTACTCCCAATTATCCTCGATGATATCGTCGTCACTCGATGATCCATTAATATCCGATAGTGAGGTTTCAGCGATGGTACGTGTTTATGATTCCGCGATGTCAAAATTAGAAAAACAACATGAGTATAATAACAATGGCAACATCGCAAGAACTACTTCAACGAATAGCGGAAAACACAACCCCGGTGAAAACCAGCATGATCTCAATAACCTCAACCAAACCTGGATTCATTGTGAATTTCCCTTCTGCGATTCCGGTGAAAGAGATAGCACTAGCAAAATTATGAGTATACCACAGTTGGCCAAATATTAGATCAAAATCATTCGGTGGTCAACAGCCAAATAATTCCCTGGTGTTTGTGAATAAGAATAAACAAGACGGAACTCGAGGCTGCAACGTTGTTTCGCTACCATCTGGGTCCTACCAAATTGAACAAATTAATAATGAATCACAACGCAGAATAAAATCCATTACTGGAAAAGAATCGAAAATCGCTTTTTCGGTTCATGAGCCGACGTTATCATCTGCCATTGAGAGAAACTCACCCGGGTATGTCGTAGACATCTATTAGAGTTCTATAAGAACAATACTAGGATGGCCTGAAAACCCACCAAAGGCATCCTATCAAATACCCGAACCTAAAAAGTATGATTATGTCACGGTTGTACAATCATATCATGAAATCAACCCATCATATCGAGATTATTTATCTGATATAAAAAATGCAAAATTAACCGATAGATTTACATTTCTTGATAACAATACCATGCAATGGGATTTTGTTTTTGAGAAAAAAATTGATTCATTTATTACCATTGCATTTACTCTAACTAACATCGTTGATTATTTTAAAGAAATTAATCAATTACATAAAACACAACTAGAACGACTACGACAGAGTTTCCAGGAGCATCTCTCTGATATAACAAGGCCACGTGATGAAATCATAAAATATGTTAGGATATTAAATCAGCTTTTATCTGACATGGAATATATCAACAAACGAAAAAGTCATGTAATAATTAATGATAAGAAAGGAGATAAACAAAATTTCCCAACTGGTTACAATATCAAAGAAACTGATTTACCCGATTTCAAATTTCCTTGGTATAACGCAAACGAACTAAAAAAATCTATTAATGTTCTTATCTCGGAAAACTTTTCTCTGATATTTACCGCATGGAAGAAATAACACATTCACAAACAACCATCCTCAAACATAATAATGACCCAGAGGATGGTGGTAGGCATATCGCTCCTCAAACATCAATATATCCTCGGTGATTGCAGTGAATTTAGTATGTGATGCCATCGAAGTCGAAGAAAGTTACCAATTAAATCTCGAAAGATCAAATCAAGCCCAACAAGGATATATTTTATATTCAATTGCACCAACAGCTCCTCCAGGGTTTCTAATCATTCAGGATCCAACTAATCCAGTCTATATGCGATGTCATAATGATTCGTTAACGAGAATTAATTTCAAACTCACTGACCCGTCCAATAATCTAATTGATTTACGAGGTGAGGTTTTACAAATTAGTCTGTTTGTGAAATAGTTAAAAGATTTTTACCCCATAGCAGCAGAGAAGGGCGCGACAACGACTTTGCGTCTCCAAGGAAACTTTTTTTTACGATTTTGGAGAAAGCCTTGGTTTGCCAAATAGACGCTTCTATACAGTTGTTGGATTCGCCCCCTCTGCTGCTTTTAGTAATATGTATTTGAATAATTACTAGGCCAATTACATGTTTCTTTAGGTTGAATCAAGATATTCACGCGATAACACGTTACAGGGGACATATTAGCTAGTAATGTTCAATAGGACATCAAATGACCGATGAACTGAAAGCATGTTAAAGATAACATAAAATATATATTTATTTCGTTTAAGATATTTCAGGTAAATAAACAGAGCAACCAAATAAAATGTATCCTATTTTGCAGTACGGTTTGAAAAGACTTTGCAATAAAAAAAAACTTAAATTAGACTATTACGGTATCAAAGGGGAAGCAGTTATTTAAATATAATTAAGATATTAAAAAATGAAACTATATCACAGGTTAATAATAAAACGATACGTTTGAAAAACATATTGAGAAAACTTCAAGCAAAAAGCTCCGAAAAATGTAAATATTAGCACGATAGAAAAAATGAACGGGGATGTTAATTTCAAAACCTTCGTGTATCTAATATTCCATAGACACTTTTCACATCATAAATACAAATAGTGTATCAGTTACTTCAAAGAATAAACGGAAAATGTTTAATAAATCATTCTTCTGGTAATGTGAGCAGTATCTTTACACCGGTTGCGAACATTGTTTGCAGGATAATTTAGTTCTCTGGCTATTTTCTAGGCGTGGTAATGACGTTCAAATAACAAAATTTGAAACAAAGAAGTATCACAACTTAGATACGAACCAGTTGATATGGAAGGATGTTCTCTACTCCTCAGAAACTGGCTCCCATTTTCTTGATATCGATTCTAAATTCCGGATGAATGTTAATAACAAATGCAATCCATACATCTAGCCAGATGGTTACAGTAGGAATATCTTTAAGTTGTCTATATAAAATCTCCTTTACGTCTGAGTGCACATTAAAAAAATGCACAAGATCCTGGTCATTCTCAGCACGGCATATCTATGGGTATCTCGAAAGAGTCTAGAAGGCTTTGGTTACGATGCTGTTTATGTTTTTTTGGTGTATTATGTTACGTTCTTGCTTAGTTTGAAAACGGATTACGGATTAAATATGTGTTTAGTCTTTATTATACAATGGCTAGCATTAAATATAAAAAGTGAGGCCATTGATTACTATTGTACTTTATTTTGTATCTGATGCACACAATATATAATTAGTAATGACTTTACATTTTCTGTGATGATATTGAATATTTGCTTTCGTCTGCATTCATCAGTAATTAATTACCGTTATCTTTTCCCTTTTCCGTTGCGATATTAGTTTGATATCATTCAATTAAGACAACTTTTCCAACTTTAGTATACTGTGTTTCCTTGTTCAACTGGTCTACATGTTGCAATTTTCAACATTTGTAATATCTAATCGTATTCATTTATTTTACTTATTTACTACTTATCGTCAAGCATCTAAATATAAAAGCTAATTTCCCTCTAAAATCATTGTTTCATATAAACATTTATATATTGCTGTACTTCAATTATTTTGCTTAGTTTGATTTTCCAAACTCGTTAAAGAAAATCCCTGAAAAGATATTGAAGTTATAATCTTTGACAGTATGTAAGGTATTATTTCTTAAACTGATAATATTTGCTTACACAAGTCAGAGCAGAAGCATCCAGTCTTTTTCCCTCTGTTAACTTTAATTGAATTTTATCGTCACATAAACATATGCGACGGGACCAGCATAAACCGCGAGTCCCATTCACGGGACTAATTTCAGCGTGTATAAAATATTACCATTATTAGTACACATTAATTGTGCTGATCTATTACAATATTTCCAAAGGGCTTCTAGCTGTTTAAAGTATAATTATATGATTTCTTTGCAAACAGATACTTTCTATTTGGCAATCGATTTGTTTTTAAAATCTTTCCAACTTTCTAGATGTCATCCAGTTTGTTATATCAAGGCAATTCTTCCTAGTAAAATAGCATATCAATTGGTATATGATATGAATTATTATATCAAGACAATGTTTCCAAGTAAAATATCATATCAGTTGGTATATGATATGAATTGTTTTATCAAGACAATTTGTCCTAGTAAAATATCGTATCACTTGGTATATGATACGAGTTGTTATATCAAGGCAATTATTCCTAGCAAAATATCATATAAATCGGAATATGATACGAGTTAATATATCACTCATTGTTGATATTTTGGGGCCCCGAGTGGCCGAGTTGTCTAAAAGCGTTTTCCGTTCCGGATCACTGGTATCTCACCTCTGTCTGCGTGGGTTCGAGTCTAAAATTCAGCTAATATAGTTATGTGAGAAAGCTTGCCAGTAGCTACTCGTGGGTCGGTCGTTCTTTCCGGGGGTTTTCCAGGGTTCTTCCTCCACCAATAATATTGGCCGCCATGTATAGCCTATATTGTACTGAAAAATGGCGTTAAACTCTACAACAACAACAACATTGTTGATATGCAGGTGTACAGCGGCTAAAGAGACGCCATCAGCCATATTTATCCGGCTTATATGCAGGTGTACAGCGGCTAAAGAGACGCCATCAGCCATATTTATCCGGCTGTTTCGCCCTGTAAGAAATGGATGCTTCTTCATTTTTCAATTTAGAAGGTGACAAGGTATGATCTAAGATAACTCTCTTGAACAGGTATTATAACGGAAGTTTAATGTATAATCATGTAAATGGGATTGTTCATCTCTCTCTCTCTCTCTCTCTCTCTCTCTCTCTCTCTCTCTCTCTCAATAATATCAAGAAGTTCACCAAGTTAAAAGTACAACTTTCCAGTCACTGCCACCGTCCACCTTCCGGGCCTACTTCCTCAATAGTTTTGAAGGCAATTGTTACAAAAAGTTTCAAGTGCCAGAGATCAATGGAACACGCAATACAAACAGTCTGGTTCATATAAATATTCTCAATCACATAAATAACTTACAAAACTTCGGTTCAGCAAATTGTGTATTGCAACATTGCTACTAATTCCATAACTGGATTGATGCAAAGTGAAAAGGATATAAACTAGGGTAAATGAAAATAAAACTTCATTTTCGATTTCACAACTGATTTTACAAAGTCTGTATGCAGATTACACATCAACAAAAGGACAGTTTGTCAAATCAGATGAAACCATGGACTCTACTTTCAAATCTTCCGGCGGCAGCGATATCACTGTTACTATATACAGTATACGTGACTTTTATAGTCTAGAGTGTGTATGATCCACAATGACTTCTCATAACATAAAGAACACGGAAACAATATCAGAACACCATACAAATATCAAGCTTCTTTGAGTAAGATATTAACATCAGAACGTCCACACCAAAGGAACAGAAAAAAATAATAGCCGTTAATAATAAATGGAACCATATGTATTCCGTGGCTAATTTAGTACAATAGCTTGGGCCATCAGTACGATTTGTGTCCGTAATGATACCATTACGTAGTGTGGCTGTCGAACCACCTTGTCTTTGTACTGCTAAATCTACTTAGGTACACATGGGTTTTGATTCCTTCAAAGTGACTGTAAACTTGTGATATACAAGGAAAATATTTGAACAATAATGTAAATATTGTCAAATACGTTTACACATCAGGTGGGGTTAATATTCTTTAGACAATCAAAATTTGGACAGTGTTGACATTTTGTGTCAGTCAATGGACAGTTAACGACAACATGGATGCATATCATTTTGAATAAGTGAAGGTGCATACATCTGCATGCAAAAATCAATTATTAGAGAAATATTAGAAACTGCTTGAGATTCTCATGTGTGTCTGTTAGTACCTAGCCGATAAGATGGAATGAAAAAAAAGCAGTTAATTAACATACCGCCTAGAGAGCTTAGTTGAATATATTTGAACAGACTTTCGTGTAGAATGGGCAAAATGTTTATACATATTTGGAAGGTCTTTAGTTTGGAATATTGACATAAAAATGGTACATTTTTCAAAATTATCTGAAGGAGAATAATGGAGATGACTGCGTTATTCACAAAATGTCAAAGAAAATAATAGTTCAAAGAACATGATATACAATTAAACAAAATTTGAAAACCACATCAAAGTTTGAACACCCACAAAAAAGTTTGAAATTCATACCAAAAAGTCAATCATACCTGTATGATCGTAAATTAACTTATCAGTTCTTTGGAAATGGACACAGCATTTCCAGATGTATGTTTGCCTTTGAAAAGAAGCACAAGGAAAAGTAAATTTTATACGTGAAAAGTTTCACAGTAAACGCGAGGTTTTAGTTTGACTTTATATTTATACTTCAATTTGTGGGAACTGAAAATTGTAAAGGGCAAGTAACGCAATACTCATTAGTGACAAAGAATAATCGGGTAACCGACCATATGCTGTATAGTGCATATAAATTAGCTAGGTAATATTTAGAGCAATTTCTTTTGTTGTTGTTTACAAGTATCGAAATAGCTAAATTGGTCACACACTCAAGTGTGGCTGCATTAAGTTCATGTTAAAGCAGGCGACGATTCTTCTGCTTCCTTCATACTTAATATAAAAAAAATCAGCAACATAGTACAACACGTCCTTCACCCGTTATGCATCAGAACATGTATATGGTGCACTTTACAATCTAGGCAATAATTACATTGGCGTACTTTCTGGCAAAAACAAGTTTTTTGGCGACATGAAAACGGAATCAAGGAAACAATCCTGTTATAAAAGGCCTCAACAAAACTCACACAACTCCTCAAGAGGACACGTGCAATATTAAGTATTATAACTCTGCTTTCGTATAGCAGACATTTTCGCCTGTGTAAAACTGAGAACCAGTCTATGACAAGCAAAGGCCAAAAAGGTGATGTTTTACTTTCATTCTTATGAACGACTTTATATGAAATATATGTGGTTTTATATTGAGTTTGTAATATACCCAGACCAAACAAATATCAGCCATGTAACTCGTTTGTCAGGATATTGATGAAATAAATATTCATATTTGTTTTGGGCATTGAGATATGGATTAGGCTATATTTTAGCTTTATTCGTAAAAACGATCACAGAACCCACGCGTATGGGTATCAAACAAGTGAATTATCATGATATTTGACGAGTGTAAATTATTCAACACTATCTCGATGCTTACGATGCCTACATGCACTGGGCATATATCTTGCTGAATAATTCTAATGGATGAGACTGACAAGTGATATGGAATAGGATCTAAATTCAATCGTTATGGACAAATTATTTACACAGACATTAGCGTTCACACAAGGTGGGTCCCTTGTGATGACAATGATCAATGGGAAACATCAATGGGATGTAACACAATACTAAACTATTACCGGACATGCCAATATAATATTGGATCAATAGCAAACTTTTCAATTAATGAAAGAAACACAGACACTAATTTTAAAAAAAATAATAATCTTCATTCACTTCAGGGCTTGACTTCCCCACAATGTTACCTATACGAGCTCATACAAATAGTTTCGTTCTCATGTTTATCCACTCATCCAAACATTTATTTTATCTGTCAACTGAGTTGTATTTTGCAGATACGTGGTTGCATGGGAGAAACGAAGCATCAAGTTCAGGACATTAACTATATTGGAACTTTAAAAAAAAGTGAATCTGGCGAAAATTATTTGAAACAAAGTCTTAGAAACTCAGGAGCTCCATAATACCCGAGTTATTTCTTCAAGACATAAATGTTTGAATTAAAGACAAGAACCGCACAAAGATTCTGACGGTCTAGTGGCGAAAATGATATTCTAGGAATTCAAGTTATGCCAGTTTCTTTCTTCCTTTGTATTGTTGAGTATTGAACGCATTGTCAAGCAGTTCTAGCTTACGCAATTTGCTAACACAATTTATTATGTTTCAGTTAAAATAATTACAATAAACATTTCTTTGTTACGATCTTTGAACTTGAATGGATGGGAGAATGCCCCAGGCAATGTCAATATATAATCACATTCTAACTGTAGTTAAATCTCTGAATAATGCATGGGGAAACACTGTCAGTGAAGTCATTCATTCGACATGAAGAGACGTTACTGGTACGAGATTTGTCAAAGTTTTGAAAGTCACATTGGCATCGGTTTTGTTTGGACCAACTACATTGAGCAAGAATAGTTTTAGTCAAAAACGCCCCTTAAACAAGCGATGACAAGATTTCGAAATGACCTTTATAACCATTATATTGGAGGTCCGATCAGTTCCATATTTATGTAAATAAATTTTGAGAGTTCTTGTATTTAAAATACTGTGTCTATATGTCCATCTTTTCAGAAGAAGCAGCTTTAATAATAGGTTCACCATGGCTACGATGGCAGACATATTGGAGGTCTGACTGACAGAATTTTCAGTTAGGACCAAATACGTGTCACTAAAACACATTTATTGAAAACAAAATGTCGATACATCTATCCATTCAGAAACTAGATGTTCAAGGTGATCTCCATGGATACTAGTCTTGAAATCAGGTTATCGCCCTTTTCATTTAAGACAATCTGTGTCATGTAAGAAATTGTTTAGTGAGAACCGCACTCATCTAATCTCGTGTCAGGAATAATAGCTACAAACAAAATTAAATTTAGCCACCAAAGCAGTCATGATGCATGTCAGATCGGAACGTTTTTCTTTAAGGACCGTCAAGGCCTTACAAGAAATATTGTGTAGGTTACCCAATGTCATTAAGACATTCCACTTCAAAGAAGTAGCCATTACATGTAGGAACAATTGAATCAACGTCATCAAAAACGTTTTGGTGGAAACTTCGTTGTGATATGAATATTCTTTTAGGAGTGGTATCTACAAAATAAGACATTTGTGATGGCTGCAGTGGCGGCATTATATGAGGTTTATGGGGCAACATTTTCATTTAAGACAAGTCTGATTTTTAAACGAATTTATTTGAAACGCTACGTTTTAATTCTAATAGTTTAGGTGAAATGCTATCTTAAGCTTGTTCTGACACTCGACGGACAACCCTTAAGCTCTTCTGGAATATAACCAGAAGATGTAAAATGTCGTTTTATAAAAAAAAAACAAAAAAAAACACAATACATTATCCATACCTTAATGGATTGACTTTTCCAAAACAGTAAAATTGATAAAAGTAATTGAACGCATTGTACAAATAATGCATTTTCATTTGAAAAATCCCAGTATTTTATAGATACACAAAAGCAGAATTTTCAGTTAGGACCAAATACGTGTCACTAAAACACATTTATTGAAAACAAAATGTCGATACATCTATCCATTCAGAAACTAGATGTTCAAGGTGATTTCCATGGATACTAGTCTTGAAATCAGGTATATATATATATATATATATATATATATATATATATATATATATATATATATATATATATATATATATATATATATATATATATATACACACCAGCTGCTACCAGTAACCATAATCTATTATTATTATTTGTTATGATCATCATCATCATCATCATCATCATCATCATCATCATCATCTTATTATTATTATTATTATCAGTATCATTGTTATTATTTTCATCATACTTATTATAATTATTACTATCATCATCACAAATATTACTATCATTTTATTATTGTATTCTTATTCTTATTTTTCATCGTCTTCTTCTCATTATTATTATTATTATTATTATTATTATTATTATTATTATTATTATTATTATTAGTATTATTGGTAGTAGTAGTAGTATTAAGTCTCACCAGTAATACACTCATCATCTTGATCCTGATAACTAAAGCAGGTGGCATAAATACCATCTAGTGAGGAAACCAGCTGAGGTTGTATCATATCTCTCTTGCATTTTGTACAGGTATCCTTGATCTCAGTTCCACTACAAGGACTCACTTCTGTTCCTAGAAAGAAAAATGAGCTAAGTAAATTGTACCTAGAGAAATAATGTATATGGTTGATGAACATCAAGGTGTTATTGTATAGTATTTCAATTGACTGATCACAGGTGTTTACATCCAAGACATAATTTTATTTAACACTACATAAGAATGAACGGAAACTAAGCCAACAGTAACCGTACCAATAGCAATACGTGTTTAAATGAGAAAGTTTTATTTTTGTGATATATATATATATATATATATATATATATATATATATATATATATATATATATATATATATATATATATATATATATATAAGTACAAATACAGTACACATATTTCTAAACAGTAATAGAATTGTACTTAAAATGTTGGTCAATGAAGTTATATTTTAGTCTTATCTAGATAACAGCTGAAGAAAATTATATACTTCTAGAACAAGTATTCAACTAGACGAAAACAAAAATAAAATGGAGACTTTGTTCAGCGTTTCGTCTTTCTCTCCTCACTCCTCGCTTTAACTTCCTTCCCCACCCAGTTTCCTCCTCGTTATCTCTCGACCCTGTCCACTCACTCCTATCTAACCCTGATTTCTATATCCATTCCCTCTTACCTTCATAGCTCTCTCTCTCTCTCTCTCTCTCTCTCTCTCTCTCTCTCTCTCTCTCTCTCTCTCTCTCTCTCTCTCTTTTCGCCTTACCCACATGATCGTTTCTGTCCCTCCTAGCCCAATTTATTTTCCCCCGCAGCAATATAATATTTCTTTGCAATTTACTGACACGTATTTGTAGATACCAAAGGAATGTGCTTTTTCACCCACCCACACATCCCCCTTGAAATGTTCTTTATTGGCTGGAGTTTCTACTAAAGTTCATGAGAAAGAAATACACATCTGTGCGAGAATAAAGAATCCTAGATTACTTACCTGGTGGGCAATTGAAAACGGGATAGCAGCATTTTTTTGTTTCTTTGTAATATATTTCGTCTGGCAGACAAGGAGAAGCCCCATCACACAACTGCAGTAGGGCACAGATTGCGATGCTATAAAATAGAAATTGTAATATGTACCTTGTAATAGCTTGATTCAGTGTGTGTATCTATCTATCTATCTATCTATCTATCTATCTATCTATCTATCTATCTATCTATCTATCTATCTATCTATCTATCTATCTACCTACCTACCTACCTATCTTATCTATCTATCTACCTACCTACCTACCTACCTATCTACCTATCTATCTATCTATCTATCTATCTATCTATCTATCTATCTATCTATCTATCTATCTATCTATCTATCTATCTACCTACCTACCT